>OX422223.1:336708243-337308243 GCA_949130495.1 Sambucus nigra
GATACCTTGTGGGTTGAATTGTGGATGTTTAAATTCAACAGTGGGATCCAAAATTGAAGCCACCTCAATACTTGGCTATAAACTTGTGTTGAGGCCCTGGTCCATTCAGTCGATCTAGGGAAACACCCAAGAAAGAGGAACATTATTCATAAGTTATATGATTGATAGGATGAGTGTTATCAACAGTAAACACATGACCATTGCCAAAGGTGGATGGATGATTGGAGGATGCCAAACATAGAGCTTTAAACTCTCCAAGGGCTTGATAGATGAGTTTTTTAGGGAAAAAAATAGGAAATGTTAAGAAACTAAGTAAAAGTTGTTAACTCTGGGAGAAAAAGAAAAGGTAACATAAGCACATCCATCCTCATTGGAATCCATCGAAGATAGAAATTGGTAAGATTGGCAAAAGAAAATGAAAGGGTGGGAGAAAATGTGCAAGGATATGAGAAGATCGAAGATAATAATCAATATTACCTCTAGAAGACCAATATAAAGTTATGGCACATAGATCTTGATTATGCTTGTTCATTCAAAGACATAAAAAGCCCATCCAGCCGTCAGTTAGCAAAAAAGCAAAGGAACTTAGCAGTTTTTTGCATTGGAAGACCAATAGTCATTTAGTTAGTTTATTACAAAAATTAACTAATGCAAGGAGTATGTTTACACCATATATGATGGGACAATTATATAGTAACATGTGGATAATGAAAAAAGAAGCATGTGAAAATACTAGCCCTACAAAAGTATAATTACCAAATAATGCATTACAACATAGGGAGAAGACGCATGGTAATATGCACGTGTGTATGTAGCTATCAAATGAGTAGTGGTGGTGCTTATAAGGACTTTAGATAATTGGGCAATTTGAATTATATACACTTAAGAGAGTATAAACAATCAACGAGGAACCAAAAATTGGCGATGACTTTCCAATAAAAACCACTTTATGTATATGTATTTTATCTGTTTTCTTTCTTCTACCGGCAAAGGTGAAAATCCCTCCAACTTGGCACACAAACAATAAGGCATCTCTGATTTATCCACCCCTCGCATCAACAGATATTGGGAAGGAAGCCCATATTGTGACACCCCTTAAAATCTATAATTAGATTTATTAGTTCCATATATAAATAATACGAGAATCAAAACAATTCCTATCATTCTCTTAATGACTAAAATAAAATAAGGCGATAAATACTAACATTAATAAAATAAGTAAACAAATACAACTCTTACACCAATCCTAAAACCATAATAAGTAAAATTCCATCACTGGAATAAATAATTGTCGCACAATTATGACATCCGACTCTGAATATAAAAAAATGACTCCAATATAATAAATCCCAAATATAATAAATTCGATCCGACAGATGCTAAAATGGAAATCCTATAAATAAATATGTCAAAGAAGGCTCGACACCTACATTCTATGACTAGAACTAGAACTCAGAATTAATGCTAGAAAGGCCCGAGTTATGGCGGCTATTGTTGCCTATGACCTAAAAAATGGTTCCACAGGTTGGATTAAACCTAGTAAGTCCATAGTGAATAATAATAATAATAATAATAATAATAATAATAATAATAATAATAATAATAATAATAATAATAATAATAATAATAATAATAATAATAATAATAATAATAGTAGTAGTAATAGTAATAGTAATAATAATAATAATAATAATAATAATAATAATAATAATAATAATAATAATAATAATAATAATAATAATAATAATAATAATAATAATAATAATAATAATAATAATAATAATAATAATAATAATACACTTTACTCTCATATTTTAGTTATTTTTAAGTTAACCCGACCTAAAAACCTAAATATAACATGCATGTCTAATCCCAAGACCAAGTGAATCCAATGATACATAATTATAAATCTTATTCAATATTTATAATTACAAGATTCTAGAAACTAGTATCTCGTATATACATATCTTGTTTAAACTCACTGAAGGAAATAGTATAACAAATATAAAATATCCATGTGAGTGTAACCAATTCACATACTATATAGATGGGATATGCTCAAGCCCGCACATAAAGCACAAAAGGTATAACATTATTACCTTTGGGTCTCACTCGTCTGTACTAGGTATAGTTATAGGTCATACAATCCCTATCACAGCAAAGAAATAATAATAGGAAAATAACCATCCCTTCCTACCTATCGTATAGACTCCATACCCAAGTCTAGGCGTTAACTAGATTAGACTTGCCCAATCTCATTGATTTGCAAAGGTACATAGGTTCTTAATACCAAGGGTTATGAGGATTGAAAAGCTTGTAGAGTTATTGCTTTAACGTTATGGGTCCGATTCAATCTTATTGGATATAAATCTCCTAAAGTTTGGCAGTCATTGTTTAAATATGTATGAGATCATAATTTTAAGGAATATACATCCATGAAATATCTTGGATTGTGATACCACTGAACTTGATCGGTGGATTATTTTTATTCTAGTGGAGTGTCATATAAATTAAGTTGAGATCAAGAAATAATAAGAAGTTGGTTAAAATCGATTATCGATAAATTGATTTAACCAAGTGGCCAATGTATGCTTAACACAGGGAATCGTATTATATACTATAAAAACTTGTAAATAAGACCTCATCATTCGAGTAATATTCAAATAATTAAATTGGAATGCAGTCATGATTATTTAGTGGATTTAATTGCGATTAAATGAAGAAAGTAAATAAATTATAGGGATATAATTTGAGATTTTCAAGTACTTATTTAGAAGATAATTTAATTATTTAGTGGTGGGTCCCTATTATAGTTCATTTACCCAAGTAATAAGCCCAAACTCACTGGGAACACAGTTAAGCCCAACCCCACTATATATATATATACATATAAGCTAGGGTTTTAAGTAGATTGTTTGACTAAAAATGTTATGAGCTTATAGTCTTTGAATTTTTTTAACACTATGGTGATCTTCCTATCATGGCTAGAGGCGTTTATAAGCTCTATAAAAGCAGTAAAACTACATTTGAGTTTTTAAAAATTAATTTCTCTTATTGTGTCAAGGATCTTTCTTAGATCCTAGATTTAATTGTAAAGGGGCTAGTATAAAGACCCAAGTTTAGTTCATCCCTTTTGGCAATTAATTCCCCAAAAGTATTTTTTTCATGAGCTTGTACATGCCACCTTAGAAAGGATTTTTCTCATATATTCAATAAACTCATTGAAACCACCCTATTTTCTTTGAAAAGGGGGTTACAATGGGAGAGCACAAGCGCTATTTACATTTTGGTGAAGGAGTGTAGAGAAAGGTTCATATCTCACTCAAAACATTAAGTGTTCATGTCCAGGATCTCTCACATACATAGTCTATTTTGGGAGCATCATATATTAGAATATTTGAGTAATTTAGTGGATTCTAACGTGGTTTTTGGAGACCTGGGAAGGGAGCCAAGATCGAAGGATTTTAGTGAATTTTATCAAGGTTCATAGAAAATGCAAAACAATTATAAATAAAAAATAATATTGTGCTTTTTAGGTTGTTTCTTCAAATCCATTCAAACCAAATACGTTGCGTTCCACATGATCTTCGCTAGAGAGAGAATGATTACCGATGTCTAAATTTGGATATCTATTTTAGCTTTTAGTTACGAAACTCATATTCGTATATGAATAAAATAAAAGAGATAACAAAGAGTTTTTACGCCGTTCTGTTCAGGAATGGAGCCTACGTCCACGGGGTAATGTTGGTTTAAGGTTTATTCCAATCTCTTAATTATAAGCCGTAGCATATAGTGAAGGTGTTGATGCCAGTTCCCCTCAGCTGGGGGAAGTGGTCTATTAATAGTAAGTAGGAAATTAAGAGGTGGAATGCCTTTATTGATTTAAGCATTTACACATTTACACAATAATGTGAAATTGGGTGTCTTTTCACGTACATGTCCATGGTAACTGCTAAATATACCACGTGTGTCTTTTCATATGATTGATGGTTCTACTTCTTTACTATGGTATGAGTCAGACGACCAGAGGAAATTTGATCCGAATATGGTTTAGACATTATGAAAAGCTTAATGATGATGTTAACAGATGTCACTGTGTTATTCGTCCAGGTAGTATGATATTTTCAGGAAGAATGGTGTATTCCTTTCTTGTATTTCTCGACATCTCGTGAAGGTTGTGCTCAGAATATGACCTCAAGTACTCATAATTTTCTCCTTTTTGTATTAAGGCAATGGAAGTTTTATAAATAGCTTAAAAATAGCAAATCGTTTAAGGGTACGCTGGCCTTTTGCCTTTTTGTAATTTATGACATCGTTGATAGTCCATATGTTGGTGCAATTAATCATTTTAAATCCTAAATAGCATGTATCACCATTGTACCTATATAAAAGCTAATTTTCCCTCAAACTCTCTCTTTCCTCCTTTGTTGCTTCCCCTTCTTGTTACTTTAAAGATTTCCCCATTGTGCTTGTAACTATAAGAATAACCTTTTTCTCACCTTTTTCTTTCTGAACTTGTTAAGATGGTTTATATTATTGATGATGGGTTGACAAGGGTTCTCTGGAGGATTTTAGGGAGAAGGGAAAAGTCTCGAACTGGGAAATTATTTAAATAGTGTTTGGACCTTACGACTTGTGTGCCCTAGATGAGGGACATTGGTTACCCATAACTAAATGTGGGGTTACCTTTCCTCCCAATAATTTATTTTTGGAATTATACAATATATAAATGTGGTACCTACCAAAGTAACCCCCAATAGTTGGAGAGTAGTGAGTGGGGTTAACCGTCTTAACGAGTTATATGGAACCCATATATGAATAATGGATTTAATGTATTATTATAGTTGGGGGACCACTAGGGATAGTACCTACTATTTGAAGACACGTCTGGACAACAAAGACTTGGTAGCGAATTTTCCTACTTCCAATAAGGATTATTGGCATTATGGAATTGTGGTAAAGAGTTGGCAACATGCCGCCCTTCCTGAGGGGGGAAGCTACAATGGTCCCAGATTCCCCCAGGAAGGGCATGGCATAGGTTGAACCCTTATGACACATGAATTTATTTTATGTATGCTTTTCGTTTATGGATATTTCAATTAATATATTGTGTTTGCCTTTCTACCAAAAACATAAAGAAAGATTCTCCTCCAGATTCAGAGGTGAACTTTGATGATACAAAGCACCTGTAGTCCATCCAATAGAAAAGTACTAAACCTTAGTTCAAGAGGTTGAAAAAAGTTCCTTATGTTCAGTAGGAATTGGTTCAGAAAACCCAGGTTGATCATGCCTCTGCACAATCTGCATCAGTGGTAGTGTTGCCCATAAATAGGTCGGTGCCAAGTTGCTGGAAATAGTTAATCATAACTTGGCTTTGGTAACCATTTACATAAACTTTCCTTCTCTAATTTTACGCTTGTTTCAAATTTTTTCTAATTACCTTTGTTATTCAATATTTACAGTTCTTTCTTGATTAAGACTAACTTTTGATGAGGGATGACCAGTTGAGGGCATCAACCATTGATGTTGAAGAGTCCTTTAAAGAGATGAAGGCACCATTGATGCCACCAAGGAGGCTAATCAGAAAGATCAAGAAAAATGGTAGGGCTTGTTGTATACTACAGAGCAAGGAATGAAGGATGCCGAGAAGGCTACGTCTGATGCTGCTAAAGCCACCACTGAGGTGGAGAAAAAATTTCAAAACTTGAGGGCATCCCTAAAATAGGGGAAGGAAGATGCTTACACCCGATGGTGGGGTACGTCATTCGTTACTGCTACTTTGCAAATGGACTATCTAAAGAAGGTCTCCTTTAAATATGGTTGGGATTCTACCTTTAGGCAGGTCGACACTATCATTGACTTTCATCTCTTCCAACAACACATTCATGGTACCCCTACCATTATAGATTAGGAAATAAAAGATGAGGAGGGTATTGGTAACTCTTCCATAGTTCTAGAAATGTCAGTGGTGGCCCAGTTAGCCGAGGAGAAAGAGAAAGATAAGGAGAAGGTGTAACTCCTAGGATTTTTTTTCCTTTGTAATGGATAATTTCCTTCTGTAAGCTTGAACAATGATGATTTTGATGTAATAGCCCCTCTCAATTTATAATAAAATCTTTTGTTGGAATTGCACCATGTTGATGTTGTAGATTTTTTATTTGATCATTATACTCATACTCTGTCTTTCAGTTTAAATCCTAGATAGTTGTGATAGATGTAGCAGAAAGTGACCTGTATAAGAGGAGTTTTCGATTGTTTGGTGCTGGCCATGAGGATTTGGATGAAGACAAGTTGGAGGAGCATCTCGGCTTGGATGCCTCCAATCAAGTAAAATAAACTTATGCTCATCTTCATATTTCATAGGTTGTTTGACCAAGTAGTGGCGACCAAAGCTACATATTATGACATGATCCTTCAGATGCAAGAAGATAATTAGGCCACTTTAACTATGAGGCGCTGATTTAAATTCCAATTAAAATCTTAGATTTCATAAATAAAATCCAACATTTTAAATTACTAAAAATAATAAAATCCTAAAAAAAAATCGAATTTTGAAATAATTTAAATTAAATTAATTTTCAGTTTAAAATCTACGGGGTGTTACATACTTCCCCACTAGCACAATCTACGGGGTGTAGCACCCCGTACAATCTGATAAGCGAGGTGGTCAGTCGCTGCCTCCAAACTATGTCAGGCATCACTAAATAAGTAATCATACTTAGTGTGTGGCAGATATTAGACATAAAATTATTTCCATAAGAAAATAATTAAATCGATTCAATAATAAAACATTCAAGCAATAATAAAATCCATCACCATGTTAATCTCAAAATAAATCCAATCTCCAATAAATATAAAACCGAATCAAAAGATCCAACTAACAATATCTGAATAAAAATCATAAACAACTGTGGAGCTGAGTAGCCCACCGAATCCATAACAAAAGTCTCATAATGAAAATCCGACAGAAAGGAAAATAAATCTAAACTACAAAGAAACTATTAAAAAAAACTCCAACTGCACCTCCAAAAGATCTCCAATAACTCCTATGCAGCTACTTCAGTGCTAACCCTGGAATGTTAGTTAATGCAATACAAGCTACTCTCCCCAATAAGGGTCCGTGAACCCGGATACTAGCATTATTTATAATAAATACCACAATAGAATATTTTAGTTTAACGAAATAATTAATAATGAGAAAATAAACGTAAACTACCACTATCTACCATACAACCAATTCACCTAAAGTATAAGCCCAAATATTCCAATAAAATTATTAATCACAATTTTCTTCTCATCCTTACCCATTTTAATTTAATTAATTAATTTAATTCATGCAACACTAATATGGCCAATCGACACCTATTCGACCCTGCACACACACTTGGAACTCTTAAAGTTCTACACATCACACCCATTACCCTCACTATAGCCAGTCAACCCGTATTGTGTCAGTTCTGCATAAACTCGTGAGGTTCCACGCACAAACGTCACTATAGCCCGTCAGCCCGCACATACTTGTGAAGACAACATACACCCACGTCGATATAGCCAGTCGACCGGTTTAACTATCAGCCCTGCACATACTCGAGCCACAAATTCATTTTCTTATACTTTTAATTTAGCTCCACCCTATTATAGAGCATAAACCTCAAATCTACACCTAGTCCCATACCTAGAGGTCTCTAAAACACAACCGTGTTCTATCCTATTTCGTAGGATGAATATCTATATTTAATCTCTTCCTAGGCTTGCACTTAGTAATCCAAATCAACGGAACGACACCAAAAATCAGTCCGACCCCGAAATATCCTAATTGTAAAAATCTACACTAACTAGTCCCATAATTTGTTAAACGCAACTAAGGCATACCCACTAGTCCCATACCTAGCAATTAGTCCTAAAATTCAGGTGATAGCATACTACCCAAAATCCCGTCGTTCCTGCGATCATAAATATAATCAACACAATAAGTTGCACAACTAAAGTTATCAACAAGTGCATAATTTCTCATATAGTCTCAATTAATCTCAATTTAATTTATTCAATGCATCATCTTAATTAGCATAATTTATTTCATCCAACACTTATAATTCTAGCATCATACAAATTCAAGGAGCATGCAATAATAATTCATTTTAATCATACCTATATAATTTTATGTGGTTATACAAGTCTAGTTTTTATATAAATCAAATTACTACGGTTTCTACATGCAAACCTATACCCATATAAGCCAAAATCCAACGTTTACCCTAAGAACACAAGGGTTATAAGTATTAAGTAAGATTAAGATTTTTAAGAGAAATTATCCCAAATTGATTTTCACTTTTCCTAATTATGTTGCTAATTTATTTTAAGAAAACCATATGAATTAAGGTTTGGGCGACATCTATGCATAATACTAAAGAGAGAGAATGGAAGTATTTA
The DNA here is from genome assembly GCA_949130495.1 of Sambucus nigra. NCBI lineage: Eukaryota > Viridiplantae > Streptophyta > Magnoliopsida > Dipsacales > Adoxaceae > Sambucus > Sambucus nigra. Next base: position 336,716,674 of record OX422223.1, read on the forward strand.
GGCCTGCTGAAAAGTCATTTAGAAACTCTTATTAGAAGGTTGTAATCCTCTCGAAAAATTAAGAAAAATTGATTCTTGAATAATCTTGAGAAAACACCAATTGAGCCTTCAAATCTTGAGTTGAAACTTGATAAATTTGGGGCTAGGATTCGTAGGTAGAAAAAGATAAAAAATATAGGGGACAACTGCTCTTAGAGATTAGAATGGTGAGTTTTTAAAGTCCTAACCTCAAAATATTGATATATATTAAGATGTGAGAATTTGATTAAAAACATACTCTAAAAAATCCTAGCGGACTGCCGACTTAACTAAAGCCGAATCGATTCACCCCAGGATTACTGCCAAGGACGCCATAAAATAATTATAAGTTAATAAAAATACAATTTTGCCCCGGAATTTAATTCCGATTAAAATCTTATTTTCCATAAATAAAATCCAATATTTTAAATTACAAAAAATAATAAAATCCAAAAATTATATTTTTTCGAATTCCAAAAAATTTAAATTAAACTAAATTCCGGTTTAAAATTTACGGGGTGTTACATACTTCTACACTATCACAGAAATTACCTCCTTGAAATTCGACGAAGTGTAAACGCGCAAAATAAAATATGGCTCACATATGCCTACCCATAAATACTATGACTAGGTGTCCATACCCCGAAACCTACCCGGTTGTACCTCACGATAAAAAATACAATACATGTCCAAACTATATATATACACATAACTATGAAAAGAATGGAGTACCATGCTTCCCCCATGAATCACCACTCGATTCTATTTCCCAAATGTCATCGCAAGTCTTAAGTCCTCAAATTACTTCACATCATCAAATTAATACTTACGATACCTAACATCTGCATTAACAATCTTCAAAATACATCTTGTCTCCCAAAATCACTTATAAGTATCTTCACCTCAAAATTACTAGTTCTATTCTCAATATCTTTAACGTCTTTAACACCAAAATCCATATCTCCAAAAAACACAGCTAACACGTATGCTTGACTTAATACCTTAAGGAGTAAGAATCAACAAAGGGGATCAAAGATCCGTAATGAGGAAGTTAAATGGACTCACAACCTATGAGACCTATGATCATGCTCTGATACCATCTGTAGCACCCCGTGCAATCTGACAAGCGAGGTGGCCATCCGCCATTGCCAAACTATGTCGGATATCACTAAATAAGTAATTATTCTTAGCACTGTTCTAAAAAACCCACCTAGGCTCCGCCTAGGCAAGCCTAGGATTTAGGCTTGGGAGAAACGTCCTGCCTTAAGTTTTTTACGCCTTATTCTTGGTAAAACCCTTAAGGCGCACTTTTTTCTAAAAATAACAATACTTTAGTGAAATGATATCGCCTTTTAAAGATTTTTTTTACTAACCGAACCATTATCTCATCCAAAATAATCAAATAGTATTTTAATTTGCATATATTCAGACATATTTTTATGATATGTACAATTTTAGTATTTTAATAGCTTTGTTATAGTTAAAAAATATTAAAATATATTAAGAAGGCCTAAATGCCTTTTCACGCCTTTTTACGCCAAGGCCCGCCTAGGATTCTAAGGCTTAAGGCTTGGCCTCCACGCCTCGACCACGCCACGCGTTTTTTAGAACCTTGATTCTTAACATGTGACAGATATGAGACATATAAAATTCATTCCATAAGATAATATTTAAATCGATCCAATAAATAACCATTCAAGAATTAGTAAAATCCATCACCACGTTAATCTCCAAATAAATCCAAACTTCAATAAATATAAAATCGAATCAAAATATCCAACTAAGAATATCGAAATTAAAACCGTAAACAACTGTGGAACCGAGTGGCCCACCAAATTCATAAGTAAAGTCTCATAATGAAAATGCAATGGAAAGGGAAATAAATCTAAACTATTAAGTAACTACTAAATAAACTCTAGCTAAACCTCCAAAAGATCTACAATAACTCCTTTGCAGCTACTCCACCGCTAAACCTAAAATGTTAGTCAATTCAATGGGCCAGAGCCCATCGCATGAATACATCCTACTCTCCCCGATTAGGGTCCGAGAACCCAGATAGTAGAATTATACATAATAAATACCACAATAGAATATTTTAGTTTCACGAAATAAATAATAATGAACAAATAAATGTAAGCTACCAATATCTACCATACAATCAATGCACCCTAAAGTGTAAGCCCAAATATTCCAATAACATTATTAATCACAATTTCATTCTTATTTTTACCCATTTTAATTTAATTAATTAATTTAATTCATGCGAGACCAATACGTCCAGTCGACCCCTATTTGGCCTTGCACACACTCTTGGCACGCTTAAAGCTCTACACATCACACTCACTCCCCTCACTATAGCCAGCCAACTCGTATTCTGTCAGTTTTGCACATACTCGTGAGGTTCCCCGCACGACACGTCACTATAGCCCGTCAGCTCGTTTAACTGTCCGTCGGCACATACTCATGATCCCAACACATATCCACATCACTATATTGTGACACCCCGCCTAATTAAATACCAGGCGATCACTCATTTATTAAATTAAAATCAAGGTGAACAGTTGGTTCATTTTTAGCATCACTGTCGTTAAAATACTTTTCCAATTTAAACACCCTAAATAATTAAGCTAAGTGTCAAAACCATTTAAAACCTTATTCTCATTTTATTAAATCCGGTTATAAAACCTTTAACCATTTACATTTAAAGAGTCTCACAATATGTAGGAGAATAAAATGAACATTTAAGAGTTTACCCAACAATAATAAATCCCAACATTAAAATACTAAGGAAAATATCCTGACAGTAACAATCCCGAAATAAAGATACTGAAATATAAAAGAATTACAATCTCTGACAATACCAACTAAATAATGAAAAAGGGCGACACATGCCCCTGCTGGATAAAGCTGAACTAGAAGTAGAATCAACAATGAGGTCGTCTAAGCAATGGCCTGCAACTCCCACAAAAGCAACATCGCGTTCCATCCAAAGAATCCAAAGTAAGACACAACTGTGGCTGGGCACCTGTAATACATATATATATAGACATAAGAGAGAAGAAGTAACAGCAAACGGATCAGAGCCCGAATGTAGAACCGTTTTAAAAATAGTTTAGCAAGTATTTAAATTGATTACAGGCCAATGCAACAACATATTAGTGCGATACTCTCTTGAGAAATTCTCACCTCTCTTCTAATGTGCACACCTATCGCACTAACCTTCCCAATGGTCTATCTCGTCATATACCACACTATCTTTCCCCAATGATTTAACTTATCTTAGGTTATTCGCAGGATTTACAACTGAACAACACAAGTATTTAAGGCGTACGATTTCAATTTATAACCAAAGTTCTCCCTTTTAACTTTATTAATCACTACAGTTTTCTAGTGTCATATTATACTTTCTCAACACAAGTATTTATAATTTGAGTCATCAACCATGTCCTACATATCAACTCACAGTAGGCAGTTTCATATTTCATAATTTCATATATATATTAACTACTCGTATAATATATATATATATATATATATATATATATATATATATATATATATATATATCATAACGGCACCCCACATAAAAACTATGGTGCGGGCATACTCTGCTATCCAATCCCCGTATCAATCACACTAAAGGGAATACAAGTTCGGAATCACTCTCGAACTGTACAAATACATACACAAACAATATTGAGGCGAAGCATAGTATCCAAGTCCAAGAGGTCAGTACATACCCTCACGTCTCTTAGGACCGTCCGACTATCGATCCGATATTCCGTACCTAGGATTCCTATCTTCTAGGGTACGAGTCAATATCCCCCATAAGGCAACACAGGATAAGATCGTCCCAGCGCGGTAACCTCCGGGATAGCAAGTAGCGCGGGCATGATTTTCACAAGTATATAATATATGCATACACACTCATATAAATATACTACTTTTATCATATCAATTTAGGTTTATCTCATAACCCATATTCACAACATTTATCCTTATTTTCCCATTATTAGTTATCACGTATAATGGTTCGTTTCTCACTTTAATTCGAAGGGTTTTTCCAACTTACTACGTAACCCTCAAGGACTCTATCCTTCCCAAGGTACAATTCAGTAGGTATTCATTTATGTTCCAACGTAACCCTCTTACGTGTCTCTCCCCTTTAACATATACTTACATTGTCCCTCATGTAAGATATCCCAAAAATATAGATTTCGCCTTACATTAAATATCTCTTATTCATTAATGAATCTTACTGGTCATCATTATCTCCCAAATTATCTTAACAAGGATGTCTAAGGAGTTCTATTCATTTCGAATCAATTAAACAATTTAAAAGGGGAAACTTAAGTCTGCCAGGAGGGGTCGATCGATCGAGGTTTGGGGCTCGATCGATCGAACCTTCGATCGATCGAAGCTCTGGGCTCGATCGATCGATCAAGCAGGTATTGCGATTCCTGTAGTTTTGCAGTTACGGTTTTCTTCTTCTAACCTTCACCAAATCCATATTTTTCAATCCCAATCGTCCCAAAACTTATACTACTAACATTATATCATCATACCTGATATTTCCAACGTAAAGCATGTAGATTTCTATCACTAAACATGGATTAATCAGCCCAAAATTATTATAATTATCAAGAACCCTAGATTTCTCTTCAACATGGTTCTAACAAGAATTCTCCAGAATTTCCTTCTTGTAAACATCATAATTTCGTGGTTTACTCCTCTACATGACAATGGGTTTCCAGAATATCATATAAGTCATCACTACATGCAATTTCCTATCTCAAATTTGGTTTTTCTTCCATAAATATCACCCTAATCATTCCTAAAACAATATGAATGATGCACCAACGAAAATAAGCAAGATAAAAACTTGCCTGGGATTTTCAAAAGTCTGGTTTGGTGCCGAAATTGGTGTGGTTGCGTTCCCCATCTCGCGATCTACGCGTTGGTGGTGACGGCGGTGCAATCGGAGGTGTTCTTGGCCTAGAATTCCTTGGAGAGCTTCTCCTCTTCCTCTCCAATGGACGTCATTAGTATTTGGTTGTTCTAACCCTAGAAGACAACCTAGATATCTTATATAACCCTTTTAATTTTCGTGGGTTTAATTACCCAAAAATAAAAAAATGACTAAAATGCCCTCCCGAGGTACTAATTAAGCCTAAAATAGCCCCGAGACTCAAACTAAACCCCCGGGTACACTTTTCTGACTATCTCGACCCTTCTGGACACGTTGGCGCACTCAAAACGACCATACGAACAAGTTATAAAATATTCACTTTTATTTAACAATATTTAGTCCCGACACGACACAGGCGCGTCCCGACTTAAAATTCCATAATTGTCATTTTATTCACACGTGACAATATTATAACAATAAATCTCATATATTACTATACTCATCCAGTAATATTCAACAAATATCAAATTTCCAATAATTACTAACTCTCGTCACGCTAGTAAATATTTAAAGCAACATTCCGGATTAAAATTAAATTAATTTATCTCAATTAAATTTAATTAATCCCATAATTTAAAAGCCATGAAAATACGGGGTATTACATACTTCCCCCCTAATAACGGAATTTCATCCCGAAATTCGGAAAATAAGGCCTATCAGGTAGCACAATTCTGGATATCATTTTCCGTACACAAACTAACTACGCATTACGTCGCTCAATCACTATAGCCCTTTCTTCACAGCAACATTGTTTCACATTCTCATTGGAGACACTTCACATTGTGCTCCCAACCGACAACATTCGCATAGGTCACGCCTATACGTTATAAATTTCATTATCTCACTATCATTAGGAGGCCGCACCTCACTACATGACAAATACTCGGATTTATTCATATACAAAACTCCCATTCTGAGAAAATTATACGAACATTTGATCACTCTTGTTCGCCTAAAACAGTCGTGGAATTCCACCATAGTTATCAGATGTTCTCTCGACCGATCCAAAAACTCTGATTATCTACTCTCCTCTCAACATACGGGAGGAGAATAGTCGAGGTTCTTCCATAACAAAACCTTAATAAGCACCTGGCACGCGACAAATGGGTACGAGTGCTTCTACAGAGCATTCCTGAAATCATCGTACCAAGATTCCAAAATCTCCTTCACGTGTCTCCACAAATCTTTAATCACCGTGCGCCTATTCCCTGGCTATGGGTGATACATCCTCGAAACGAAACCTTATCTCCGCTGGTTTCTGAAATCCCATATCAAAGGTGGGATTCACCAATCTCATCCTGATTCAGAAATTTATACTGCGCCGGACTATGCACTGGCGCGATCCTTCCTTTCAAAGGAAGTCTGGGGCATACTAGTTAATATTGTAAACGACCCCAAAGGAATATCAATCACTTCCTTCTCAGCGGCTTAATTCACATGTTCGGGATGAACCCTTGATCTTGTTTTGACGATGGCAACCCATCCAAGGACTGTACCGACTTTACCGACCTCTTCCAATTTCAGGAATTGTAGATAAGCACAAAATTCTTTGGTTGATTCTTCTCTTTCAACCAAACCTTACCTATGGGCGGTGCATGTAAAGACTACTCACTACGTCCCGCTAAACATCGATTCTTCTTTGAAATGTCTCACATTAAGTGACACGTAATACTCCCCTTCTTTCCTTGTAGTATGCCAAAAGTTCCACCTGTGCTCTTCTCTCCACGAAGCGCACTTCTGGATCTCCTATACCATACCAGCATCATCACCCTTTGTATGTGCAAGTCGCTCTCATACTTGCCTACTAATAACTCCACTCCGAGTGTTCTTCATAATCATTTAACTCTGCTCCATTCAAGGAATACTCTTCTTAAATGACTTTCCACAGTCTTCCAATTCAAATTTGGGTGTGCTATTCTAATTACACACCTATATATGGATTATCGCCCATCAAGTGACGTTTAATCCACTCTATCACTTCCACTTCGTTAAACTAGTCCCACAAATATATATGACACACGTCCCTTCGACTCGGATGAGTTTTAACATCAGTTAACCAGGATGTCTACACACCCTATAAACCGAGCATACTAGCGTAAGCATCACATACGCTCCATACTAATAAACAAATTCTTTGTTTTCCCTGGTGCTTGCAGCGTGATTACAACACTTTAATCAGCCTAAAAATCAAGATTTTAAATCTTCCTTATCATCGTTCCACCCCTCAACTCGTGGGGTAACTTTCAATGCTTTCTTACCACACAACCGGCTCCAATGGCTTTAAATCAAAATTTAACTTCCAACTTACATACATAATTATTGGATCCCATTTCGACCAGGGTACCGAACTCATGGAATAGTGACCAAACGTCTCTCTATTTCCAACCTTACGCTAAGTTTCATGCGTGGGATGTCTCGCAAAGCGAAATCCAAACAGGAACCCCCTCGATACACTACTACCTAGCATTGTCGGTAATCGAAATCCGTTAGGTCCTCCGTCCATAACATATACCCCTTTATTTCGTCCCTTGACAGAAAAGTTACAATTTCTCCCGTAATTATGCTTAACAAAGAACGTTTCACTAATTGTACTATTGTTCAGCATAGTTTGGTGGTAATAGCATTCCATAAACCTCGAATACATACAATCGGAATTCTCGAAATTCCTTTCCCTAATAATAGGGGTATAAACATTAACTCCCACGTCTCTAAAGGATAAATATAACAATGCACTTTTCTTATCACTAAGTCCGGAGTGCTAAACATAATACTGAGTCAAACCTTTTCACTCAACGGTAAATCCCGATACATACGGAATTATACTGACAAAGTCTATACATACTTTGGCATCAAATATCTCGAGCCCACTATCTCCTCCGAAGTCTCTAGGATAGATAATATAAGTGCGAGTCCAATCTTCTCACAGGTAAAGCCTCGCCAAAACAAACATAAAACATGTTGCACTAATGCAACCACTCCGATAGTCTTGCAATAAATGCCCACTATCGTACTAACCGTTTCTATAATGTTTTAACAAAGATAATATCATACTCGTGTATCGCATCACTACAACGAGTAACCTCAATAAAGTATAAAACACTGTTAATATACTCATTCATCCTCCGCGGATAGCACCAAAGAAAAATCCCGCTACACTAGGGAAAAATATTCACATAATAATAATAACGGTTAAAATGATATGCATTAAGCTCATCTCACATGCTAATCTAGCAAGGAACAAAATATGGTGACTCGCTCGTGTCACATAAACACGCCTCATCCTCTGAGGATACAACTTACACTTCTACCTTATCAATCGTCTTGACTGTGCAAATGGTTTTCGGATGTAACACGTCTACTCAAACCAAACAAAATTACTTTAATCGTTGCCTTCTACTAGGCACCGTATTCTTGTCCTTATACTCACTTTGGAACATATTATCGCGAGCGATCTCACTCCGCACAAAATACCTCAACACATAATCCACTTACCACCTGTCCTACTAACCAGGTTAGGATTGTCCTTCTCTCGGACTTTAGTAGACTCGATTCCCGTTAGCCATCCCGATTGTTCCTTTAACTTTTTAGGCCATAAAGATCATGTTACTATCTATAATAGTACTTACTGAATTTACCATCACTTGGTAAGAATTCCATTATCCGAATCATTTAAATAGGTCCCCTGATGTATATCCACATCCCTTTGTGGTGCTACACTACCACCCTCGTATTCAGTCTTATTCTCGACTAACTTCCTCGATCCCTTTAAGCTTCCCACACAAGGAGCATTATCATCTTTATTGACAAAATGCAATATTGTCAACCTCTGAATCAGCCGTCCATCAGAATTTCCTCCTCGAGTATTATCAATTATTATTACGAGTTGGTCTCTCACTTGGAGTCGTTTCCTCCACTCGTATCTACATCTTCCGATACAAAATTCGCTAACGATTTGGATTCATACTCACAATTGGACTTCTGTCATGCCCTCCCGCGATGAGTTCAGAACCACGTTTTCTTCTCACCCTGAACAGTTGAGGAAGGAACATACGGTCAACACTGTACCTAAGGTTTTCCTATAGGCATAGCATTCCTCTTCTAAAATTGGTGGTTGACTCCAACCATTATAACTTCGTCCCGAAGCCAAGAAAATTCTCTAAATTTTAACTTTCAGTTTGCCACACTCCGTCCTATATCTAAACCTTTGGGTACATTACCTCCTTCGGTAAAGACACATACAATTTCCGCATTTTTAGAATTCTCACTGTCGATACCAAAATTAGTACGCTGATGTGGACGAATAATAAGAAGACACGTGTCAATCTACGTGGCACAATAACAACGAGGAAGATTGTTTCCCCGACCAACATACTCACTCCGAGCAACAAATATCCTCCGAGGAACTCTTATCTACCGAGGAACTCCAATGCTCCGAGAAACTCTTGGACGACGAGCAACTAAGGCGGTTCGAGCTGCACCTCGACCACAGCATTAATTGTCAGATAATCAACAGTTCAACTATTCATTGAATGCTTATCATCTTGACACACCCGTTTGAAGAACATTAAATGAATTACCCTTTCATATGTGTATCATTTAATGTAACACCCTTTCATGTACAGCCTAAGGGCTATAAATACCTTGTATCACCCTCATTCAAAGGGACTGGGAATTTCTTGATAGTACTTATAATCGAGAATTCCTAGACACTCAGCAATAACATAACAGTGGACGTAGGCCATTCTTATAAGGCTGAACCACTTTAAAAATCTTTGTCTTATTTATTTATCTGTGATTGAATAATTAGAGTAATCTAATTTTTTACATCAACAGATTGGTGCCGTCTGTGGGAACGATTTGTTATTATCGTTTTTCACCAAAAATCATTCATCACCAATGGCGGATAACCCAGAATCTAGCAATCGAAACGCTGAAAATGCTGGAAATCCTCCAAATCCCTCTGCACCTCCAGATCTGGCCGAAATTATGAAGAATCTGGCTCAAGGACAAACCGCCATGCAAGACACAATGAGGCAACTCATACAAACCCTTCATGGCGGTGCACCTGCATGTTCAGGACAGCGAAGTGGTCAGAGGCAAACTTATTTACTTTCTTCACGATCCAGGCGTACTGAATCATATCGTAATGAAGAGTCTGAAGATTTCTCTTATCAACCTGGGCGAACTTCATCAATAAGGGCTACAAATACTGATCAACGTATCACTCTCTCTCCAGAAATACCCAGTGCCTTAGAAAGACTGAGTAGGGTGTCTCCTTTCAGTCGATTAGGCCCTAGGAGAAATAGGAGTCCACCTAAGACCATGTCGAGGAGTTTTCGACAACCATCAAATCTAAGAGAAGGATCAGCACAATCACGACCAGTTGCTCGTCAAGATAAATATCAAGAGGCTACTTCAGAACGATCTATTGCTCGAACCAATAGGCCCGAGGAAGGAAATGAAGCGTGGAAAGGGCCCCTTCAGCGATTGGAGCATAGATTGGGAGAAATGGCTAGGGCGAAGAATCCCCTACAACGAACTTTTGTTCAAGGGACACCTTTTGTCCAGGCCATTGTTAATTTTCCTACACCATCAAAGTTTAAAGCACCAGTAGTGACCCCTAAATATGATGGAAAGACAGATCATGTTCTTCATATAGAGCAATATCAAGCTACCGCCGACATCTATGCTGTTCCCGACGAGATGAGATGCAGAGCGTTCTCAAGAACTCTTACTGGAGCTACCCAGATATGGTACAACAATCTTCCTCGGGGTAAGATTTCAACTTTCTTTCAGTTGGCCGAGTTGTTCATCAGCAATTTCTGTTTTCGAGCAAAGCCAGTAAAACGAGTAGCACACTTGCTAAGTGTTAGACAAAAATCTGGTGAGAGTACTAGAGATTACATAACTCGTTTCAATAACGAGAAGCTGGAAGTTATAGATTACGAGGAGAAGACAGCAATCACCGCCTTGATGAGTGGGTTGTTGCCTAATAAGTTGTATTACACCTTGGCGAAAGATCCACCTAAAACTATGTCAGAGTTGATGGCAAAAGCGGCCAAAATCATGAATGCCGAGGAAGCTATGGCTGCAAAGAAGAATATAGATAAAGACACCAAGGTGGACGTCGACAAGTCTAAAAATAAAGAGCATAAGGGCAATGGTGGAGACAAGCGTTCCAGAAATAATAAGTCATCATGGGAAGTCCTGAAGAAATTCGATAATTATACTCCCTTGAAAATGGGTATTAATCATGTCTTGGAGGAAATCAAGAATAGCGAGGAAGTAAAGTGGCCGAAGAAACTGAGGTCAGATCCTGATGCGAGGAACAGGGACAAGTATTGCGAGTTCCACAAAGATCATGGCCATATGACTAAAAATTGCATAGCTCTTCAGAACGAGATTGAAACACTCATCCAAAGAGGAAAGCTAGCAAAGTATGTTGATCGGGGAGGTGAAAGGAAAAATAATGATCGAACTAGAGAGAGATCTAGATCTCCTCGTCGAGCAGAGGAGAAAAAGAAGAGAGAACATGAAGATGATGCCGAGGATGACCCCGATCTTCCCAAGAAACCAAGGCAACCAGAACGAGAGGTATTTTCCATACGTTTTGGGCCATTTGATTGTAATGTTATTACAGGAGGAGATGCAGGAGGAGGAGACCTTACTGCAGAAAGAAAAGCTTACCTCGGAGAGGCACAAGCTTGTTCGTACATTCAGCGAATAAATTTGGCCGAGGAGCATCGTCCGAGGAAGGTAAACAAAGAGAAGCTGGTCATTGGCTTTTCAAAAAATGACCTGGCAGGTGTTCTTTACCCTCACGACGACCCTTTGGTGATCAAAATGAGGATGAAAGAAGTAGTGATTTCAAGGGTGCTGGTAGACAATGGTAGTTCAGCAGACATCATGTACTATTCATGCTTTGACAGCTTGAATTTAAAATTATCTCAATTGGAACCTTATCACAGACCTCTTTTGGGTTTTTCTGGCGAGAAAGTTTTTCCACTTGGGACGATCAAGTTGGACATATTCATTGGAACTTGGCCTGCTTGTCGAATAGAGAGAATACGCTTCTTTGTGATGGATAAGAATGTGCAGTCAGCCTACAACATCATCATGGGAAGAGTTGGTTTGAAGAAGTTCGAAGCAGTTCCATCTACAGTACATCAATGCTTAAAATTCCCAACAAATTTTGGAGTAGGAGTTGTGAAAGGTGATCAGAAAGTAGCTCGGGAATGCTATTATTCATCTGCCGAGCAAGAGGAACTTGAAGATTCAAGAAAAAAGACTACTACGTACCAGGTGGATGAAGGTACAGAAATTAAAACACTGGATCCTCGAGATGAATCCCAACTTGTAAAAGGACAGGTGGTGGAATCTACAGAAAATATTATTCTGGACGACAAGAACCCTGAACGAGTAACCCAGATAGGTTCAACGTTGGATGCTTCAATAAAACAGGAGTTGATAACTTTCTTGAGAAACAGGAAGAAAACTTTTGCATGGAGTCATGAAGACATGCCAGGAATAGATCCAAACTTCTTATGTCATGAGCTCAATGTGAATAAGGAGATCAAGCCTGTAAAGCAGAGAAGAAGGGTATTTAGCCCCGAGAAGAATCAGGCTATACAAGAGGAGGTCGAGAAGCTCCAGAAAGCCCAATTCATTGAAGACGTGAAGTATCCAGACTGGTTGGCAAATGTGGTGATGGTAAAAAAGAAAAACAATAAATGGAGAATGTGTGTTGATTTCACCGATCTTAACAAGGCATGCCCAAAGGATCATTTTCCATTGCCCAAAATTGATCAACTAGTGGATGCTACCTCGGGACACGAGCTGCTCAGCTTCATGGATGCTTATTCTGGCTACAACCAGATCAAAATGAAACCTGAAGACAGGGAAAGTACTTCTTTTATTACCCCTAGGGGAACTTATTGCGATAATGTTATGCCTTTTGGTTTGAAAAATGCAGGAGCGACATACCAGCGGCTGATGAATAAGGTTTTCACCGAACAAATCAGTTGCAACATGGAAGTCTATGTCGATGATATGCTGACAAAAAGCAAGAAAGCTGCTGATCATCTAGTTGACTTAGCTCAGACCTTTGATCAACTGGATAAATACCAAATGAAGCTCAACCCGACGAAGTGTACATTTGGAGTACGAGAAGGGATATTCCTCGGATACATCGTCAACCAGCGAGGCATTGAGGCGAATCCAGAAAAGATCAAAGCTCTTTTAGGGTTGCAATCTCCAACGACGAAGAAAGAGGTACAGAGTCTTACATGACGAGTTGCAGCGCTCAATAGATTTGTATCCCGAGCAACTGATAGGTGCCTTCCATTCTTCAAAACACTCCCAAAAACTTTCGAGTGGAATGATGAATGTGAAAAAGCCTTTCAAGACTTGAAGAAATATCTGGGAACACCTCCATTGCTGTCCAGACCAGTGACAGGCGAAACGTTGTACTTATATCTAGCAGTATCAGAGAATGCAGTCATCTCGGCACTGATCAGATTGGAGAATGGAGTCCAGAAGCCAATTTATTATACAAGTAAGGCTTTCTGAGGTGCAGAGATCAGGTACCCGAAGTTGGAAAAATTGGCATTGGCATTAATTGAAGCAAGTAGAAGAATGAGGCCATATTTCCAGGCCCATACCATCGTCGTGTATACCGACATGCCGTTATGACAAGCCCTTCATAAACCAGAAAAATCAAGGAGACTGATGTATTGGGCAATAGAGCTCGGTGAATATGATATTGTGTATAAACCTAGATCATCACTAAAAGGGCAGGCCGTAGCAGATTTTATAGCAGAATTTACTTATCCTGATACCCCCGAGGAGCAAAAGTTACTCGCTGATCGACCTGTTGATGTTACAGGATCAACAAACATGAGCCCAGACCAACTCCAGTTGGTAAAAGGGCGAATGGATGTTAAAAAATCTACAGACATAAGCTCAGACCAACTCCGGTTGGTAAAAGAACTTGAGGATGTAGAAGGATCATCAACTTCGAACTCAGACCAGCTCCGGTTGGTAAAAGAGCGAGAAGAGATGGTCGACGAGGAGCGAAAAGTACCAGGGGAGGATGAAAGGAAGCAACAAATATTTCACCGAGGAACTCTATCAGATAAGGAATTTGAAGATGGGTTACCCATATGGAGATTATATGTAGATGGCTCATCTTGCACAGCAGGTTGTGGGGCAGGAATTGATTTGAACACCCCAGACGAGATTGACATGGAATATTCCCTGCGATTCCAATTCAAAGCCTCCAATAATGAGGCTGAGTATGAGGCCATGATAGCAGGTCTTAATTTAGGAAAGATTATGGAAGCGCAACAAGTGATGGTATTCAGTGATTCTCAATTGATTGTGAATCAGATGATGGGAACATATGCAGTTTAAGGAGAATTAATGGTCAAGTATCATGCCAAGGTAATGGAGTTATTGGCAGAATTTTATGCGATTCAGCTAATCAGAATACCAAGAATAGAGAATGCACGAGCAGACGCACTGGCCCGACTAGCATCAACTACCCATACCGAGCTGCGAAGAACAATACCAATTGAAGTATTAGAAAGTCGTAGCATAGATGAAAACCTGACGATGAATATTATCACCCTTGATTTAGGACCATCTTGGATGGATCCCATCAGGGCATATGTTGAAGAAGGAGAATTACCGGAAGATAAGCTCGCTGCCAAGAAATTGAAGTATAAAGCTGCTCGGTATGTACTAACTAATGGTATTTTATATAGACGAGGAATTATGGCAGGTTTGCAAAGATGTGTACATCCTTCCGAGGTGAAAGAATTAATTGAAGAAATCCATGAAGGGTCCTGTGGAGCTCATATAGCAGGTCGAACACTTTTGCAAAGGGTGATGACTCAAGGATACTACTGGACGACGATGAGGGCTGATTGTATAGCCTATGCTAAGAAATGTGACAAGTGTTAACGTTTTTCCTCCATCCGACGAACTCCACAAGAATTGTTGACACCCATAACTTCCCCTTGGCCATTTGCCATGTGGGGAATTGATTTGGTTGGACCACTGCCGACCACCCGAGGAAGATTCAAGTACCTCGTCGTCGCATTAGATTATTTTACTAAGTGGGTAGAAGCTGAACCCCTTATCGATATGACGTACGAGAAGGTATACCAGTTCGTTTGGAAGAATATCATTTGTCGATATGGTCTCCCTCATGCCTTCATCACAGACCACGGAACACAATTCGACAACGAGGAGTTTGCTGCCTATTGTCAACAATCAAACATCCTGAAGACCCATTCAGCACCAGGTCATCCTCAAAGCAATGGGCGGACAGAGGTGACGAACAGAACACTGCTAAATGGTTTAAAGAAGAGGCTAAGTGAAGATAAAGCTAATTGGATTAACGAGCTACAGTCAGTCTTGTGGGCTTATCGAACAACTCCCCGAGCAGCAACGGGAGAATCCCCATATATGCTAACATTTGGAAGTGAGGCAGTAATACCTGCCGAGTTGGGTCTTTCAACACACAGAGTGATGAATTTCAATTCCCCAGTCAGCGACTTAATGAGAAGACTGGATTTGGATATGCTCGAGGAGGTTAGAGAAGAGGCAGCCATTAGGAATGCTGCTTACCAACAATGCACAGCTCTGTTCTACAACAAGAGGGTGAAGAAATGTGACTTAAAAGAAGGGGATTATGTGCTAAAGAAGGTCATTCAGAAGCACAATAAGCTGGAAGCAAACTGGCATGGACCTTACCGAGTTACAGAAGTTGTTCGACCAGGAACTTACAGAATAGCAACTCTAGAAGGAGAGGAATTTAAGAATGCATGGAATGCTGAACACCTACGCAAGTATTATCAGTAATGTAAAATGTAAAGCAGTTCCTTCATTATAAATAAAACGATGATGTTTCACCATCTTCTTCCTTTTATTACAAGTTTTTCGGGGAATACTAGTGTGATACACTACACTGATATAGTTCGAGCGTGATCAACTTCGGTTGGTAAAATAGCGAGAACAAATTATACTCCTTTGGTTAGGAGACGTACACTTGCGTGATCAACTTCGGTTGGTAAAAGAGCTTGTGGACAAGATAGTTCGAAAGAACCTGATAGTTCGAGCGTGATCAACTTCGGTTGGTAAAATAGCGAGAACAAATTATACTCCTTTGGTTAGGAGGCGTAGACTTGCGTGATCAACTTCGGTTGGTAAAAGAGCTTGTGGACAAGATAGTTCGAAAGAACCTAACAGTTTGGACCCACGACCAACTTCGGTTGATAATAGGGCGAGAACAAAATATACTCTTTTGGTTAGGAGGCAATAGTTCAAACCCACGACCAACTTTGGTTGGTAAAAGGGCAAGAACAACATTCTTAAAATGCCAATTTTGGTTGGTTAAGAAACAAAATATGCCAACTTATGTTGGTCGGAAGGTAAAACCATTCCAGAAAATATAAAAAATTCCAAACTGAACCAAGTATAGTTGGTCGGTGATCAAAACCCACAAACTGTAGTTGGTCGACGAGGATAAATTATCGACCTTGGTTGGTCGGACACATTTTATGAAAATATTTCAAATTGAACCAAGTATGGTTGGTCGGGGATAAAAACCCATTAACTGTAGTTGGTCGACAAACACAATTTAACAACCTTGGTTGGTTGAAAACATTTTAAACATTTTATACTCATTACTTTATTATTAAGTGATTGAGCAACATTGATACTTGTAAACTTTTTTGGATGATGAACAGCACAATATTGTTATCTTTTTAACAGATACATATGCACAAATGTAAAAGTGTTAGACAAGTACAAAAGAATAGCAATACAGATTTGCAAACAGAAAATGAAAGTCTTTCATTAACATTCAAAATAAATTACAAGTTACATATATGTGCTAACTATTACATTAAAAATCCTATTCTATTGGTTTTTTCACTTCAGCCTTCGATACAGGTTCCTCGCCAGCAGGAGGATCATTTAATGTCTGAGGAGAATTGATAAAATTCAAGTCCTTCAACATTCTGACATTCATTACTGAAGGCGTATCCAAAAGATGCTCGGGACGAGATACGTCAATTTGAGAATGAAGGTTATAGTCACCAAGATAATTTGCAATCAAGCTCCGAGGAATGGCGCGAGCTGGTATCCATTCCATGTCCAACTTGAAAGGTGGCACAGGCAAGTCAAGCACTCCAGGCTCGTAGTAGTACCACAAAAAATGTCCTTGCTCGAGCTTTAATACACATAAGGCATTCAGTCAGCCTTGTTTATAACCCTCATTATTGGCATTCTGGATACGAGCTTCTAAGTGAACTAGAGCTTCGTTGTATCCAGCCATCCAAAATTCCCTAGGCTGTTTATGGAATTGGAAGGTTAATCTATCCAATTGTTCATGAAGGTTTTTAGCAAAAAGGTCCTTGGTATGTAAAGCAGACTTCATCGTAGTAAGTTGATCTTCCAAAGTCAGGACTTTCTTGGACATTTCAGACAAAGCCCGATCTTTTGCGTTCAACTGGTAAGCTTGAGTTTCCAATGTTGACAGAGTACGAGCTTCTTCAATACTACGAGGAGTTCTTGATCGTCCCCGAGCAGCTGAAGTGCTTCGTTCCTTGTTAACATCCTGAGCAGCTCTTCCTCGCCCACGAGAACCTCTTCCTCGTCCTCGAGCGGTAGCAGAAACACCAGACTTTCTTAAAGTATCCAATTCTTGCCTTAATTTGGCGTTCTCAACCTCTAAGAATGAGAATCCTTCATCGGTGACCGGTACCAAGGCAGTGGAGGATGAAGTTGCAGACTCATATTGTGCCAACTTTTTCTGCAAATTGTTGTTCTCTTGTTCCAGCAGCTCGGCGATCTGTCTACAGGCCTCAACTTCACCTTTTAGGGTTCTCTCCCTGACATCGTATCCAGCAATGATCTTTTTGTGTCCTGTCTCGGAAGAAAGCTATTGATACCTATTCTCATACTCCTTGTGCAACAAGGGAGTTGATTCATTGTGCTGATTATGAAGATCTTCTAGGGTATAATGAAGTTCCTCGATCAATTTGTAGTTTGCCACATTATGGGACACAGCTCGATCAAGTAAATCTTTCAGGTGCCGATAAGCCTCAACTGCTTGCTCTGAAGCATCATGGCTAAGAATGTCGGCAATTTCTGATACATTCAGGTCTGTATGACCAGCCTTATAATATTCACGGCATTGCTGCATCATCTTTGTATCATGGACAGATATCAGTTCCATTCTAGCCACAAACTAATAAAGAGGAGAAGGCAAGAGTTAATAAATAAAAACAGACAGAGCATCAACAATGTAGAGGAACAAAAAGATGTGATTTTATTACATCATCAACAAGATTACATCATTTGGAATACAGAAGTACAATTAAGAAGAAAAATAGAAAGAAAGTACCGAACAACTTCACACCTTTTCCTTGTCTCCCAAGACTTTCTCGGGAGGCTGGGATGAGGAGCTTGGTTGCTCGGTAGGAATGATGATCTGATTAGTAGAAGCTGGGACTTGTTCTGGAGGAGCAGGCAAGGATGAAATCTCCTCGGTGGCCGTCTGGTTGGGTTGTGGAACAAGGACCTGATCACCCACAGTCATTGAGGATTCTTCAGATGCAGCTTCGTCTTCATCCTCATCTTGAATAACTGGAGGAGGACCAGGGAGATGTTGTTGAAATAACTCGGAGTCCTCGCTCACCTTCAGTTCCTCTAAGGCAGCAACCCAACCATCATGGAAGTATTTAAAACTTCCATATTTCACCTGGGTCATCATCGCTGCTACCCCCCTGTCCCATCCTTTGTCCCAACCAGTTCGGAAGGACTTCTTAACAGCTGTTTTTCTCTTCATTTTTTCCGAGGAGAGCTTCTCGGACATAAGATTCTCGGTGGCCTTCAATTTGGTTTCCACCTCCGCCTTCTGACGATTTACTTCTCGCAGGAGGGTCAGCTCTTCTTCAGCTGATTTCAATTTATTATCAAGCTCCCCAAAGCCTGAAAGTTTCTCGGCATAGTCTTTATTCTCTCTCTCCAAATCCTTCACCTTATTACCCAGTTGTATTTTCTCTGCATCAGACGCAGCCAACTTCTTCTCCCATTCAATTTTATCCTCGTCATACTTCTGACGGGATTCACTCACAGATTTGATAGCTTTCTCCAGTGCTCCTTCCACAGTGGACGAGGAGCAAGAAGCTTTGATCGCTTCATCCTTTTTAAGGATTATATTGAAACATCTCGTCAACTGTAATCAGAAAAGGGAAACGACATCAGAAACAAATATGGGAAATAACAAAAGAAAATATGAAAAACTCAAAGTATAGATACTTACTGAAGCAAGATGACGAGCAGCCAGAGAAGTAACCATATCCCGAGTAAGGTCTTCTTCAATACCTTGCACCTCGGGAATGGGTGAAAACTTTGCCAAGCTCATCGTAGAGCTCGGAGGAACAGTGATTGAAACATCATCTCCACCAGCTGGGAGCTGGGGAATGGCTCCAGAAATACTGACCGAGGAGGATTTCCTCAATCTCCTCGGTGCCTTTTCAACAACCTCAACCAAAGAAGAACTTTTGGTTGGTGAGATAGTGATTACTTCAACAGGTGCATCCTTATGCACAGGAGCCATTGGGGGCTTCTCGACAGCCTTTTGAGAAGCAACAGGAGGGGTGGCATCTTTATTCTTTGTCCCTTTTTGGACATCAACCTTATTTTTCTTCCCATCTCCAGCAGAGGAAGTCTCCTCGAAGAGAGCGGTAACTCTTCTTTTGCCCATTTTTTGGCTCAGAGGAATATGAGATTCTGGATCAGAGTCTTTAGGAATTTGCACTGGATCACTGATGCTGACCACAGGACGAGCAGTAAAGGATGACGTATAGCTCCTATACTGCAATAAGTATGAAGCAGACCTGATGTGCTCGTCTGTAACTTTCTGATGCAAACTCCAGATATGTTTCAATTGCCTTATATTAACTTCTGATTCTTTGGGAGTTTTTCTCTTGCTGTCAACTGCAAACAAAACTAAATTGAAATGTCAATCATGCATTTATTCAAACATGATGAAATCATAATTTTAAAAATAAAATAAAATGAAAATAACCTATCCCATTGCCATATGGGGGGCATTTGGGACCTTCATACACGTCGTCTCCGACTGAAGGAGCATGTTGCCAATTTTTGAAAACTAATCCATGTTCAAAATAATCCCTGTTAGAATCAGGGAGGTTGACTACTAAAGCCCTATTCAAAAATCTGGTTTTTAAATAATAAATATTATCTAAAACAGCCCATCTATAGCAATACATAATCTCAGGAATTCCTATACGAGTTCCATGAGTTTGATTTATCTTATGCACCCCATTAACTATTCTCCATGTATTGGGGGCTACTTTTGCAGGAACAACATCGAAATGTTGACAGAATTCTAAGTATAAAGGGTTAGGTGGAAAATAAAATCCACACTCAGCGATAAAGAGGCTGGGGAACCAATGTCCCTCAACCAAACGAAAATAGTCAAAGGGCTCAGGAAGATTCTCCAAAGTTACCCAAGACGAAATGGAATAATCAGAATGGAATTTTTCAATAGATTCAATAATATAAACCATGGTGAATAAAAGGAGAAAGAAGAGGATCTTACAGGAAGAATGGAGATCTGTTGACAACGAACGAAAATAAGGATGAACGCACAAGAGAAAGAAAAGCTATGGAGAATTCGAAATCAAGAAAATTGGAAAAGGTAGAGGATGGTATGATTGCTTGGGAAGTTTAAATACTTTGCCTTGGGAACCAGCGAAAGAAATGATTACATAAAAGAAACTATTGCGCTATCGGCGGCTAAAAGGACAAAAAGTGCACGAAGATCGAAGCTCTTATGAAATGGCAAAAAGGCGAATTCTGCAAATTTGGAAGGAAGTTCAAATACAAAGAAAATGCTCCTAAAACCCAGGGAAGTCATTTAATATTTCCATATACCGAGAAAGAATGTTCCATACTCCTCAAAGTTCGAAATATGAAACATTGGGGGCTTCTGTTGATACCAAAATTAGTACGCTGATGTGGACGAATAATAAGAAGACACGTGTCAATCTACGTGGCACAATAACAACGAGGAAGATTGTTTCCCCGAACAACATACTCACTCCGAGCAACAAATATCCTCCGAGGAACTCTTATCTACCGAGGAACTCCAATGCTCCGAGAAACTCTTGGACGATGAGCAACTAAGGCGGTTCGAGCTGCACCTCGACCACATCATTAATTGTCAGATAATCAACAGTTCAACTATTCATTGAATGCTTATCATCTTGACACACCCATTTGAAGAACATTAAATGAATTACCCTTTCATATGTGTATCATTTAATGTAACACCCTTTCATATACAGCCTAAGGGCTATAAATACCTTGTATCACCCTCATTCAAAGGGACTGGGAATTTCTTGATAGTACTTATAATCGAGAATTCCTAAACACTCAGCAATAACATAACAGTGGACGTAGGCCATTCTTATAAGGCTGAACCACTTTAAAAATCTTTGTCTCATTTATTTATCTGTGATTGAATAATTAGAGTAATCTAATTTTTTACATCAACACTCACTGACAGTTCTCTACACGTTTTTTTTTTAATACGTTGGGTAAGTTTACCCCCGCACCTCATTTGACTATAACAGTATTTGAAAATCATTTCTACACCTTAGTCGCCTTTCTAGTCGTGGCTTCTCGTGCCATAATGGAGGTGACCTCAACTACGGTCATCATCCTCGGTTATATTTTCTAATCTCAACTGAGCCCTGCCTCCTGATGTACGCTTAACGGTCCTCTTCTGACATCCGTCATCGCTCGGCACACGTACACATACGAACAAAATTAGAATTCACTAATGTATACACATTATAACAGGAGGACGAAATTTCGTCAAAGAAATCGACAATCCTAAACATAGGGCTCTATAACAAACAAAGCAACACTGAAAGCATAATAAGCCGTAGAGATCCTAAGGACACTAGAACCTGATGCTCTGATACCACCTGTGACACCCCGCCTAATTAAATACCGGGCGATCACTCCTTTATTAAATCAAAATCAAGGTGAACAGTTGGTTCATTCTTAGCATCACTGTCGTTAAAATACTTTTCCAATTTAAACACCCTAAATAATTAAGCTAAGTGTCAAAACCATTTAAAACTTTATTCTCATTTTATTAAATCTGGTTATAAAACCTTTAACCATTTACATTTAAAGAGTCTCACAATATGTAGGAGAATAAAATGAACATTTAAGAGTTTACCCAACAATGATAAATCCCAACATTAAAATACTAAGGAAAACATCCTGACAGTAACAATCCCGAAATAAAGATACTAAAATATAAAAGAATTACAATCTTTGACAATACCAACTAAATAATGAAAAAGGGCAACACATGCCCCTGCTGGATAAAGCTGAATTAGAAGTAGAATCAACAATGAGGTCGTCTAAGCAATGGCCTGCAACTTCCACAAAAGCTACAGCGCGTTCCATCCAAAGAATCCTAAGTAAGACACCCCTGTGGCTGGGCACCTGTAATACATATATATATAGACACAAGAGAGAAGAAGTAACAGCAAACGGGTCAGAGCCCGAATGTAGAACCGTTTTAAAAATAGTTTAGCAAGTATTTAAATTGATTACAGGCCAATGCAACAACATATTAGTGCGACACTCTCTTGAGAAATTCTCACCTCTCTTCTAATGTGCACACCTATCTCACTAACCTTCCCAATGGTCTATCTCGTCATATACCACACTATCTTTCCCCAATGATTTAACTTATCTTAGGTTATTCGCAGGATTTACAACTGAACAACACAAGTATTTAAGACGTAAGATTTCAATTTATAACCAAAGTTCTCCCTTTTAACTTTATTAATCACTAAAGTTTTCCAGTGTCATATTATACTTTCTCAACACAAGTATTTATAATTTGAGTCATCAACCATATCCTACATATCAACTCACAGTAGGCAGTTCCATATTTCAGAATTTCATATATATATTAACTACTCGTATAATATATATATATATATATCGTAAAGGCACCCCACATAAAAACTATGGTGCGGGCATACTCTGCTATCCAATCCCCATATCAATCACACTAAAGGGAATACAAGTTCGGAATCACTCTCGAACTGTACAAATACATACACAAACAATATTGAGGCGAAGCATAGTATCCAAGTCCAAGAGGTCAGTACATACCCTCACGTCTCTTAGGACCGTCCGACTATCGATCTGATAATCCGTACCTAGGATTCCTATCTTCTAAGGTACGAGTCAATATCCCCCATAAGGCAACAGAGGATACGATCGTCCCAGCGCGGTAACCTCCGGGATAGCAAGTAGCGCGGGCATAATTTTCACAAGTATATAATATATGCATACACACTCATATAAATATACTACTTTTATCATATCTATTTAGGTTTATCTCATAACCCATATTCACAACATTTATCCTTATTTTCCCATTATTAGTTATCACGTATAATGGTTCGTTTCTCACTTTAATTCGAAGGGTTTTTCCAACTTACTACGTAACCCTCATGGACTCTATCCTTCCCAAGGTACAATTCAGTAAGTATTCATTTATGTTCCAACGTAACCCTCTTACGTGACTCTCCCCTTTAACATATACTTACATTGTCCCTCATGTAAGATATCCCAAATATATAGATTTCACCTTACATTAAATATCTCTTATTCATTAATGAATATTACTGGTCATCATTATCTCCCAAATTATCTTAACAAGGATGTTTAAGGAGTTCTCTTCATTTCGAATCAATTCAACAGTTTAAAAGGGGAAACTTAAGTCTGCTAGGAGGGGTCGATCGATCAAGGTCTGGGGCTCGATCAATCGAACCTTCAATCGATCGAAGCTCTGGGCTCGATCGATCGATCAAGCAGGTATTGCGATTTCTGCAGTTTTGCAGTTACGGTTTTCTTCTTCTAACCTTCACCAAATCAATATTTTTCAATCCCAATCATCCCAAAATTTATACTAGTAACATTATATCATCATACCAGATATTTTCAACGTAAAGCATGTAGATTTCTATCACTAAACATGGATTAATCATCCCAAAATTATTATAATTATCAAGAACCCTAGATTTCTCTTAAACATGGTTCTAACAAGAATTCTCCAGAATTTCCTTCTTGTAAACATCATAATTTCGTGGTTTACTCCTCTACATGACAAAGGGTTTCCAGAATATCATATAAGTCATCACTACATGCAATTTCCTATCTCAAATTTGGTTTTTCTTCCATAAATCTCACCCTAATCATTCCTAAACCAATATGAATGATGCACCAACGAAAATAAGCAAGATAAAAACTTGCCTGGGATTTTCAGAAGTCTGGTTTGGTGCCGAAATTGGTGTGGTTACGTTCCCCGTCTCGTGATCTACGCGTTGGTGGTGACGGCGGTGCAATCGGAGGTGTTCTTGGCCTAGAACTCCTTGGAGAACTTCTCCTCTTCCTCTCCAATGGCCGTCATTAGTATTTGGTTGTTCTAACCCTAGAAGACAACCTAGATATCTTATATAACCCTTTTAATTTTCGTGGGTTTAATTACCCAAAAATAAAAAATGACTAAAATGCCCTCCCGGGGTACTAATTAAGCCTAAAATAACCCCGAGACTCAAACTAAACCCCCGGGTACACTTTTTTGACTATCTCGACCCTTTCGAACACGTTGGCGCACTCAAAATGACCATACGAACAACTTATAAAATATTCACTTTTATTTAACAATATTTAGTCCCGACACGACACAGGCGCGTCCCGACTTAAATTTCCATAATTGTCATTTTATTCACACGTGACAATATTATAACAATAAATCTCATATATTACTATACTCATCCAGTAATATTCAACAAATATCAAATTTCCAATAATTATTAACTCTCATCACGCTAGTAAATATTTAAAGCAACATTCCGGATTAAAATTAAATTAATTTATCTCAATTAAATTTAATTAATCCCATAATTTAAAAGCCATGAAAATATGGGGTATTACATATATCCAGTCGACCCGTTTAACTATCATCCCTGCACATACTTGTGCAACAAATTCATTTTAATACCCGTTTATTATCTTGGGTATTAATTCTCAATTCTTACTTTCTCATCATCTTATTTTCTCATTATTTTATTTTAGCCCCGCCTTATTATAGTGCATAAACCTCAAATCTACCTCTAGTCCCATATCTCGAGGTTTCCAAAACACGACTGCATCCTATCATATTTTATAGGACTAATACCTATAATTAAGATCTTCCTAGTCTTGCACTTAGATTATCTAAATCAACAAAACGATACCAAAAATCATCCCCACCCGGGAATATCCCATTCGTATAAATCTACACTAACTAATCATATACCTAGAAAGTGTTAAACGTAACTAAGGCATACCCACTAGTCCTATACCTAGCAAGTATTCCTAAAATTGAGGCGAGAGAATACTACCCGAAATCCCGTCGTCCCCGCGATGATAAATATAATCAATACAATAAGTCGCACGATTTAATTTATCAACAAGTGAACAATTTCTCATATAATCACAATTACTATCAATTTAATTTATTCAATTCATCGTCGTAATCAACATCATTTATTTCATCAAACACTTATAATTCCAACATCATGTGAATTCAATGAGCATGCAACATTACTTCATCTTAATCATACCTACATAAGGTTATGTGAGTGTACAAGTCTAGTTTTCATATAAATTAAATTACTACAGTTTCTACATGCAAACCTATACCCATATAAGCCAAAATCCAACGTCTACCCTAAGCACACAAGAGTTATAAGTATTAAGTAAGATTAAGAATTTTAAGAAAAACAGTCCGAAATAAATTTTCACTTTTCTAATTAGGTTGCTAATTTATTTTAAGAAAATCATATGAATTAAGGTTTAGCCGACATCTAAAACGCATAATACTAAAGAGAGAGAATAGAAGTATTCATGCCTGCTAAAAAATTATTTATAAAATCTGATTAGATGGTTGTAATCCTTTCAAAAAATTAAGAAATATTGATTATTGAACGATCTTGACAAAACACTAATTGAGCCTTCAAATCTTGAGTTGAAACTTGATAAATTTGGAGCTAGGGTTTGTAGGTAGAAGAAGATGAAAAATATAGGGAAATACTTCTCTTAGTGTTTAGAATTGTGAGTTTATAAGGTCCTAACCCCGAAATATTGATATATATATATATATAAAGAAGGGAGAATTTGATTAAAAACAAACTCTTAAAAATCTTAGTGGACTGCCGACCTAACTAAAGCCGCATCGATGTGCCCCTCGATTGTTGCCAAGGACGCCTTGAAATTATTATATGCTAATAAAAAACCAATTTTCCCCCGATTTTAATTTCGATTAAAATCCTATTTTCCATAATTAAAATCCAACATTTTAAATTACTAAATATAATAAAATCCAAAAATTTTATTTTCAGAATTCTGAAATGATTTAAATTAAATTAAATTTCGATTTAAAATCTAAGAGGTGTTACAATATATATATATATATATAGCTTATGGTGATTTTGTTTGAATTTAGAAAAGAGGGGGGAGAAAGAGTAACTTTGCTTCTTTTCTTTTACTAAACCAACGGTAGATATTTGAACGAGTAAAAGTGTCTCAAACCTATTGAACCTTTTGGATTTTTTGGTGAACACGACTTTTGCTTTTATATATACATATGTGTGTGTGTGTGTGTGTGTGTGTGTGTGTGTAAATTATATATTCAATGGCTTATGTTGTATGAATAATGGGTTTTTACCAATTAGTTCCGTTTACTAAGTATGTAGTTCAATAGGTCCTAACATTTTTTTTGGTCCATCAGGTCCCATGGAAAAAGATTTTTGTTCCAATAGGTCCTATTTGTAAACATACAGTGAATATTCACTATATGTACATATAGGACCTATTAAGGAAAAATATTGCGATAGGACCTATTAGGAAATGTCCCATGTAAATAGGACTTAATAGGAGACCCCCATATATAATTGATAATGCCAATTTCTGTTGAGGAACATATGTCATAATAGATTAGCATCAGTTTTGTCTAATACAATGATAGGGGGTTAACAATCCAGATATCATATATAAACATATGTACTTACATTATCATTACGTTTCGACTCACTAGCAGTAACCATGGATATGACTGCTTGAATTTTTTTATTAATAATAGGTATAGATTTTCTAATTAAGTGTTACCAATAAGTGTTTTGTTCCAACCAAAATTCTGATACAGTTATGTTATGCATGGGAATTTATATAGTTACATAAAATTTAAGAAATTTTCACTCGGGGCGTGGTTTAATTGGATATATTTCGTCCCTTTAATATATTATTTTCCCAATTCTTTCGGGATTGTTAGATAAAATTAAGGGGTTGATATAAAACCTCCCTATTATAATTATAGTCAATACATTTGTCATTTTTAAAAATTTAAAACCCCTTAAAGATGATGAACCTACTAGATTTAGCATGACATTGTTTAGTTTATTGCTATAATATATTCAGAGATTTATCTTTTCTAAACAATTTATTTTCTTAACCCCAGTTAATAAAATCTTTTGGTTAGTGCCTATAAATATCTTCTTCTAGTTCAGCATTTGAAAAAAGTTAGGTTAACGTTTTTTTTGTTCACAAAAGCTTTAGCTTTGGAGACTTAACTATAGAGTACACATAATGATGTTATTCTAGTCATGGGTGAAATGTGTCAACGAAGTACGCATTTTAAGGTTTTACATAAGATTTAGTCACAAGATGGGCTTTATATTATTGAATAGAACCATCGGGTTATAACTATCTTAAGAGTCTATTTACAAGAATTTTTTTACATCGTGGCAGAACTTCCACTAAATACAAATTCCTATTAGATTTTAAGGATTTTATTTCAGCACTTATAGCATCTTACAATAAATCATAAGATAAAGAAGACATGTTTCTCGTAATGTATTATGGTCCTTTTCTAAGGTGTAAGCATAAATTATGGTCCATAGTCTTTTTTAATGGTTCTCTTTTACTTTTTTACGTTCCTAAAAAAAATTGTTAGATTGTGAAATATCATAACTTGGCATACTAGTGTAAGCCCCCCTACTTCTTAATTTATAAGGAAGCTTATCTTCAAAAAAATCATCATCATGTGATTAAATTATTTCTTGAATTTCCAAATGATAAAATTGATATGCTTTGCAATTTACTACATAGAAACTACAAATACACCCATATGCTCTACTTGCCAATTTCAACCTTTTAGGGTAAGGATTACACATATAAGATAAACACCCCCACTAACTAAATATGACATGTCAGGGTCTATTATTTTTCCAAATATCATACCTGGAACTTTTAATCTTAGAGTTAAGATCTATATTAGGCAAGTGACATACAATTAAAATAATTTCTCTCCCCCCACCTCCCCCCCCCCCCCCCCCCCCCCCCACACACACACCACCACCACCACCACCACCACACACACACAAAAAAAGTGAAACAACCCCCGAATAAATAAAATAGAAACTGTCAAAGCAACATAAGCCTTATTTTTCCCTTCACATTCATCCTTCATTTCAAGGGAATAAAGGGTTTTTTTCCTGAAAAATACCTTCGGTTTCATATAATTTATAAATGGTCTAAAATTATATTCAATGCCTATATCACTCCGTAACCTTTTAGTTTATGATTAAATTTAATTAATCTTCATTCAAGAAAACTTTAAACATGCTAAATTCTCCACATTTATTTCACATTAAATAAACAAATGATTCATTTTAACAATAATCAATAAAAGTAATAAAATAGTGTTTGTAGTTTCTTGTCACAACTCCATCAATTCACATATATCTAGATAAATTAAGTCAAGAGGTTTATAATCTCTAAAATCATATTTATATGGTCTTAGTTATTTTTTCTTGACTAGACCATTCACAGTTTTCAAACTCATTTAATGCTAGTTCGGGAATAAATCCTTAACTACTCATATTTTAAGAAGTTGTTTAATAACATGACAATATTTAGAATATCACACATTAAAATAACACATAATATAAGCAAAAGAGGAAATTTTATTAGCATCAACATTCAATTAAAAATTTCAGCAATGATATAAACTTTCCCTACAAGAATTCCATTATTTATCAAAGTAAAAATTCATCAACCGGTAGTTTGAGTGAATCCAAGGAGATAATCGAAAATCGGGTTCTTCCTTATTTTTAGCGTGCACAATATTTTTTTTAGAACAATCCTCTTTCTAGAGGTAAACTTACATTCAACCTCTCAAATTCGAACAACCTTAGAGGAGTGTATATCAACCAATGACACTTTCTGTCTTCAACCTCAGAGTAAATTTTAAACAAGTATCGATCAAGAAGACATGGCGTGAAGTATCAGTAGACACTAATCACCCCTCGCCACAAATCATAATATTAATGTTAAAAATCATATCACATACATCATATTTGGTTAGGTTAACTTAAGGAGCAGGATTTTGCCAATTCTGTCAATTTTGAGTCATATGTATAGACTTTTTTACGAGTGCAACATATAAACTGTCAATTGTCATTATCTTCACCATTACAATAAAAGTGATTCTTATTCTAATAACGTTTAATATATTAGTTTTTCTGTTATTTTTATAATTTTTCAATTTTTTTCCATTTGGTTTCAGAGCAACAAGAGTTTGGTCCTTGATATAATAATTATTGTCATAAACAACCATAATCTCATCCTTATAGTCACATTTTCAAGATTTTTCCTCAAATTTAAAATGGGCGATGAGACTTTTAAGTGAAAACTCTTTAGATTTATTCGTTAGTGTATTTTAAAAAATATCTCAAAGGGGGAGAAAGTTTGTTAATCATAAATGAGAGTGACAGGTGCTTAAACCATAAACGGAGAAAGAGAGTACCCAATTAAAATTATTGCCCTAATAGAAGCGATACTTTCCTTAAATTCCTTCTAGGTACGAAATAAATAACCAAAGTGTATGTGATCAAAGTTTTACCAATTGGATGACACTGAATTTTATCTGTAATTAAAGGTAATTTAATCTATATGCGGAATGGGGCAAACAGTCACGCTTAACCAAGTCGTACGAGGACACAGCCTCAATGGGAAAAAATTACTTGACAAACAAAATGACAAATGCACTATAATAGAAGATTATAAATAGAAGACAATGACTTACAATCAAATAATGAGCTGACCGACAATTAACTCTTTCCCACCTTATCCTATGAAGAGAACACCAACTAGTAGACAACACTACACAATTGCAACTAGTTTTGGACTCATTCAATGTCTTTTAAAACTAGGCAATGAACCAAAAATCCTCTTTGAATTGAAAGATGAATTTTGTTGAGAAACCATTAATTCTTGGATTACCACTTTCTAGGATGTGAGTTTTCCTTAACTTTTTGAAAGTGTTTAAAATTATTTGGCTTGATTAAACATCACAATGTATTTTTTAGATACCCACACAAGTCTTTCTAGATTAAGAATATAAGTATTTTTGTCCAAGAACAAAGGTAAAAGGTTTTGGAGTTTAATATGACTTGTAATCAACGTTTTAAAATCAAACACATCAAAAACACAAATAGAAATGTGAATAAGATAAATAATTTTTAACACTCTAGGGTATTTAAACTAAAAAATAAACCTCTCAAAAAATTTCCTCTTTCATCAAGTGCCTTTTCTATTTAAAAGTTTTCTCAATAATTTTACTTTTATAGTTTTGATAAATATAGGTGTTATGTCATCAAGCTTACCATATATATCTAGATATTCCTAGTATGAAAGACAAGGGAAAAGATGACCTCACAAAAGAAATTAAGGCATTTGAGTTTATAGAATATCTGGTTGCTAAAACATTCTTAGATATATAAGATAAAAATACTAGCAAATAACAGTTAAGAGGTGCAAATACTGAAATACTAACTTAGAAATTAAGTAGAGAGTAAAGAGGGAAAGAGGTATACCCGAATATACATAGTTTGACCCAACTTGGTGCCTACATCCACAGTTTTAGACATATATATTGTTTTTATTGAACAATCGCCATGAAAATACTATTGTTACAAGCTTTCATAGTCTCTCTACAATTTAGTAGCATAACCGTATGTAATATCTTATACCTCACATGAGGTTTATGGGATGCTATTTATAGGCTATTATAGGTGAAAGAAGAGAGGGACATTTATCTCACCTTTATATGTTAGGTGATATCACTTTTTACAAGTTATGTGAAAGAATGATTACAAGTTAGTTACTATCACATGGGGGAGAATATATGCATATATGTTTTTATTGCACGTGTATTTAACTACCGACGTCGCCAAATCAAAATGCACATGATTATGAAAGCGGTGTCAATTAATAGAGTTACATGGTTCTGCCAACCCTCGATCAAGTCAACCCATGAATGAGGCGACACCCATGCACATCCTCGACTCTTCTTGTACACTGGACACCTGACTTGGTTTACCCCTTTGCCTGGTGTTATCTTTTATTTGGTCAACAGTCCATAACATATTTAGAGTATAACAGATGTCATGTGACCAATCTTATCATATAAATCTAACTCTTCCTACTGTGAAGACAAGCCTAAGATAAATGGGAAGATGACCTCACAAAAGAAATCAAGTCATTTGAGTTTAGAGAAGATTTGGTTGCCAAAAACTTCTTCACATTTTACAAGAAGATATTTGCAAAATATCTAATTTACGGGTATAGGTTGAGACCAACGACACTTTTATTTACTGACGCAAAGATAATTTTCACTGAAGAAAAATATCGGTGAAGGAATTCGCGAGAAACTTTAGCCAATCCAAAGAAAAACTCTAGATGATTTCCCAACTAGAGAACTTAGATCTTCGCATTAGCGAAGACATATTTCACTACAACGAGACATTAGTGAAAGATCTAGATTTTGTTTTTACGGCAAAATACAAACCGTGAAGGTTTGAACCATAGCACACTCCTTCATGTGATATACTTATGCAAAGAACTTCTAAAAGTATATTCCCAATTACAAATAGTATCATTGCATATGTGTATTACATAAAACCAATAGTCAAACCAACACACATACAAAAAATTCATTTAAATGTTAAAATGTGCTAAGGTATCTTTAAGAAGTCCAAATTCCTCAAACAAGTAGTCATATCACATCAATATGTCATCGTGTGGATGTCGAGTTGAGATGGCAAATCATGTCCGAGAAAATGTATCGAAGTTGTGCCATGTCGAAATGACCTCGAGTATTAAAAATAATAAAATATATTGTGCACTCGGAATATTACAAATTAATTATGTGTAGAGAACATGAGTATACATATACTGTTACAATAACAACCTAACATTTCTCATTGAATTCCATTCTTTTAAGAAATAATCTCGTGTACAATTTTTTACAAATCATAGATTTAAGCCTCGACATATTTTTCATCTGTCATTTAAAATTTCAAATTACTGGTTGTCTATATTTAATACCAACCTCCTCAATGTCATATGTTTTTATAAATCTTCCCAAACTTCTTTTCCAGTTTTATGCAACAAATAATACTCACGAAGGTCGCCACTTAGGTCATTAAGAATATAATTTTTTTCATAAATTTTCTTTCTTCCCATGTTTCAATAGACTTAGTTTCAATAGTCATAGGGGGGTTAGATGTAGTACGTTTGTCAGACTTAAACACTCATGTCAATTTCTTAATAGTCAATTAAATACCATTTTTTACCTTCCCCGTTTGAAGTTTATACCTTCAAATTCAAGTGTGGTTCAAACAATGAATGCCAATTTTTTATTATTATCCCTTGCAGAGTATGAACATTTTAAAATTATTATTGCAAAATTCAAATAAGAATAGGATTATTGAATTGATGTAACCAAGGTTGTTAAAGTAGTTATAATATTTCTACACCATCCCCTTTATAAAAACAACCTAAATAATTTCATCGGTAACAAGTTATTTACGCACGGTAAAAATATAAAATACTAACATCAACTTGGAATATATATGCTCAGAATTTCTGTTACAATCATGAAGGGAAAATTATTTAATAGGGAAAAATTTTGGATAGAATATTTTGGGTAGAGAGATGAATTTTTTAGATTATTATAATGACTGGAGCTGTAAAATTTTAAGAGAATTTTATTAACGTTTGAAGCCGAAAGAAATATGGAAATCCTTAGTGTTTGTATAATGTGTTAATATAATTTCAAATTTTTAAAAATTAATCATTCACAATCAACTTATAAAATAAACAAACGATTGCCCAAAAATATTAATACAGATACAACCCAACCTCAAGATCTAGGACCCGAACAAACAATGGAGACGCGCTCATGTGCATCTATATTGTTGGTCTTATATGGATGATCCCCCAATACCTAGAATTCTAATGTCCAATGTTGTGATTGAATAATACTAGTAGTAACGTGACCAACAAATATTTTTTAGGAGTAATGTAATACCCCGTATTTTCTAGAATTAAATCAAACCACTTTTGGAATGAAATAAAAATTCATAAAAATTAAAATTAAAATTAATTGATTTGGTCAATTTATTATTATTCCATAATCATGTGAAATTTACTTGGGATGTTGAATAATTTCAGTATAAATAATTGCTTGTGTAGTGAATAATTAATATATGACACGTGACTTAATTGTAAATATACATGTAGAATAAAAATAATTGGGACATATTCTGGGAGGCTTTGTGGGCTCGGTTAGGTGTTTTAGACCTTTAGAAATGGTCCAGTGTGTGTGTGTGTGTGTGTGTGTGTGTGTGTGTGTATATATATATATATATATATATATATGAGTGGACAGGTTTTTAGGCTAGTTTAATTATGGGATCGGGGCCATTTGGAGGTTCAAACATGGAAAATTAAGCTTGTCTCGGGATTTGGGGTTAATATAAGATTAAAAGCAAGACTAATACTCCCCACACTTAATCAAGGACCTAACCATAGCAGTCCACCTCAAGGAAGAAAGGAATAGAGGCCAAAACGGAGACGAAATAAAGGATTCAAGAGGAAATCACCAACCCCCATATCCAAGAAAGAATTTTCTTACTTAATTTAATGTCCATTTTATTTCTTGATTTATATTAGTAAACCCCATATAATGTTTGGGTTCTAGTATGAAATTGGTGATTAAATGGTAGGATTTAATCTTATGCATGTAGAGAATATTAATCAAAGCTTAGATGGTTTAACCCAAAAATTTAGAATGATTACGATCTTGGTTTGAATGATAGAACTCATGCATTTGGGATCCTGGATAAATTGAAAATCTTGATGCATATGTAGAGAATTTGAACTCATGTTTTAAGGTCTAGAAATCTGGAGAATTATAATCCATACGTTATGTTAAAAATAGGATTTAAATCTATATGAATTTATGGTCAAAAGTATGGTTAATGAGTCAAGATCAATTGATTTAGGAAAGAAATTGATGTTAATTTATGTAATTAGCCATTCTAAGATGAAGAACCAAGTCACAGGGACCTGCTCTTATGCTGTTGTAATTGAATTGACCATTGGAATAGACTTTGGGATGAAACTTAGAATTTGCGTATTGAAGAAACATAATAGATTTGGGCTATTTCCCATATCCAAAATGATTTGGCCTTGTAGGAGAATTGATTCAACTAGGTGAATCGATTCGGCTCCTTGGGCAAGATGAGTTGGAACCGAGGATGGATCCGGGGTATTTTTAGAAAACTATACGAGTTGGTGGGACGGTGTTCGGGTCAATAATGATTTTATTAAAAATACGATTGTAGCACATATATTAAGTGAGAAAATATATTTAGCAAGATGGTTAAATAATCTTATAAAGAGGAAAGAATTAATACTTAATTAGATGGTCAATTATTAATGGGTGAATATTTATGAGTAATTATGTGGGATATCTTATGTAATTAAAGAGTAATTACCCATACATAGTACCTATATTCGTGGATAGTCCTATCGGTTCGGGATACGTGCGTTCGAGACCATAGCACACATCGGCACATTAGGGCTAGACGTTGTGTAAGTCATTATTATACGTACTGCGTAGTATTAAAATTACGAGAGGTAAGTGTAGATGCTGGAACCCTTTGTCACAGCTGGATATAGGTCATGAACTTGTGTACAACGTAGGGACCGCCCTAACTTATGTGTGTTTTGTGATGTCTGATTGGATAGAGAATTCCTTCGGACATACCGATATAGCACGAATGAGACACTACTGGTAGATGCCTTTAAGTGTCACATATATGAAATGACATATATATAATTATTCAAATTAAATGAGATTTATTAAGTTGTCTAAGAATGTAGGTAGTAAATTACGAACCCCATACTATGTACTGTGCATAATAGAAGTTTATGTCACCTTTACAAATTATACGAGACTGCAATACTTCAAGCAATGATAATATGAATATAGATAATTACGTTCTAGTATGTTTATTTTATCTAATACATCTTATATTAGACTGGCATAGTTATCATTAATTATTTCGGAACTTTCTCGGATATGGGTAATATCACACTAGATGAGGGGTGAGATGTTAATCGTATGTTAGAGGTGATGGGGTATATTTACTTTGGATCAACTGTATTTATTGCACTTTAAATTAAATAAGTTAAATTTTTTAACTTGAGTTCGCTGACCAAAAATATAAATGTTTTATCCTCTCATGTGATCTTAAATTGGGATAGCAGGACTGTTGACTAATTAGCGTGCGATTTCCTTTTTTTCCAGACTCTCTAGCTTTATTGATTCTAGTCTAGGTGCTACTCCGCTTCAATTTATTTAATTATTTTGGATTACTGTATGGGCATAAGCTCGGGGTTTATTTATTTCATGTTGGTTTGAGAGATTTATGATTATGTTGAATTCATTTACATTTGGTGTATGTTGGATTCATTGTCATTTTGCATATCCATTTAAACTCAAATATGGTTTATTAATATGTGTTTTATGGTTTTATACTAAGAATTGTATTAATTGACAACAAGCCCCCTCTTTAGCGTATCGTGTCTAACCAACCTTTATGCGAGAAAATAGGGGTTTTTAGAGTTAGTATTAGAGCATATAGGTCTTAGTGTCCTTAGGATCTATGTTGCATTCACTACGTTCTGCATTGCGTTCTTTGAGATGTAGAGCCTATGCTTAGGATTCATTGTATTCTTGCGATTTATACTAATTTGAACCACGTTTGCTTTTAGATGGAAAATAGACGAAGGGGTAGATCTAAGAACATAGTCCCACTCGCTACAGATGATGAGGCTCATCCAAAGCCACAGCAGCAGCTTTAGGCCACACTGACACCACAGTTGATCACTTCAGTAGAGATAGCTACCATCATGACCCAGGAAGTTTCCACAACGATGAAAGCCATCCTTCAGCATTTTCCACCACCATAGACTTAGCAAAAGTCACTATCACGGTCATAAATAGGTGGCAGTACCAGCCCAGGCACCGAAATTAGTCAGGGACAGAGCTAGGGAGGACTTCGTAAAGGGCCAACCACCAAAGTTTCCTAGTAGTCCAAATATTTTAATGGTAAGTAGTTGGAAGAAGGATATTCATAGGCATTTATGGATAGTGGAGTGTACACCAGTATAGAAGCAGGTGTTGGATTCATTTTAACTTTTAGGGGCCGTAATCCAGTGGTGGGAGTTAATCATTTCAGTTGTAGAGAGATACAACTTGACTACTAACGAGTTTTGGGAGAGAGTATTTCCCTCAGGCGATTTAGTCAAAATTGAGGAGCCGATTCATGAAGCTCAGGCAGGAAAGTCATACATTGGCGGAGTACGAGGAAGAGTTCACTGATCTCTCATACTTTATAAAGGAGGATGTGAATACAGAGTCGAGAAAGATGGATAGGTTCATTGCGAGATCGACTTGGCACATTAGGAAAGTAATTTTAGGGAACCCAAGATTCACTATGTATAATCAGATGGTGAACGACTCCCTTCTCGACTGTTAGGATCGCAGGGCCTTCAAGAGGAATAAGGGTGAGAAACAATAGGGAGCCGAGACATGGAGCCACTAGGGTAAGACGACTAGAGGTACAGGTTACGAGACCCGGCAATTTAGGGGTGATTCATTTGTAGACCAACGTAAGTGATTCGGGGGTTCTGATGATCTGAACAAGTAGGGCTAGCAAGACTATGAGAAGCAAGGACAGGTCCAATAGGACTTGCAATATAGTGGCAATCAAGGCTAAGGTCAGCAGGGCTGACAATCAGAGCGACGCCCATTTCACTGCTTGTAGGGAGAGGGGCCGTACGTCGAGTCGATGTCCTCGAGATAATCAATAACCTCACAGTCATAGAAATCAAAGGGGGCATCATGAGCCAAAGGGGTAGCACGAGCAGTTATCGATTCTAAGAGTTTTCGCACCTGCCACACCAGCAACCGCAACCCCACCTCAGGGGTAGCCACCACAACTATAGTATGGATGGGTGTATAAAATTGACTCGGTAGAGGTACCAATGTTAGTTTAAGTTGTTGAGGGTATGTTCCCAATCTTTGGATGCGTAGGTCG
The DNA here is from genome assembly GCA_949130495.1 of Sambucus nigra. Taxonomy (NCBI): domain Eukaryota; kingdom Viridiplantae; phylum Streptophyta; class Magnoliopsida; order Dipsacales; family Adoxaceae; genus Sambucus; species Sambucus nigra. The sequence continues at coordinate 336,754,297 of OX422223.1, forward strand.
TATTTTATTTAACACGGGGTCATCTCTTCATTCGTTAGCGTTGGTTTTGCATGTAAAACTAGGATGATAGATTTTTCTTTTGATATTGTATTTCACAAAGACTCACCTATGGGTAAAGAGGAACCCATACGTTCAGTATTTCGGGGTATAGGGGTCGAGATAGTTCGAATCACTTTCATAGAAAACTTACTAGTACTAAATGTGCACGAGTACGATGTCATATTAGGGATGGACTGGCTAGCTACATATAGAGCATGTGTTGACTGTTATGGGAGGCCAATCGTCTTCACCATTTCGGGGCAGTAAATGTACCTAGATGCGATGCCTCACCCCGAGGTTGGGTCGAGCATGCATTTTTATTATATTCAGAAGGATACTTCTTTGAAGGTTTTAGTGTCGCTAGATTCCATCGTGGTAGTTAGCGAGTTTTTTGATGTATTTGGGGAGATCCTTGGGTTTCCACCTAGTCGGGAGATAGATTTTGTGATAGAATTGATTCCGGTCATGAGACCTATTGCACGTACACCGTATCGGATTGCTCTTTAAGAGATGAGGGAGCTTCGAGATCAGATTTAGAAGTTATTGAGATATGGGTTAATTAGAAGAAGTACTTAGCCATAGGGTGCTCCAGTTTTGTTCGTCAAGAAGAAGGACGGGTCATTACGACTTTGTATCGACTACAAGAAGTTGAACAAGTTCACCATATGGAATAAATATCCGTTACCACACATTGATGATTTGTTTGACCCACTGAGGGGTGTGTCATATTTCACTAAAATTGATTTGTGATCGAGTTATCATCAGTTTAGAGTCCGAGAGAAGGATTTCTCGAATATTGCATTTCTTATGAGATACGGGTAATATTAGTTTTTAGTTATGCATATTAGGCTCTCCAACGTACCAGCGGTGTTTATGGATTTAATGAATCGAGAATTCACGATCAATTTGTCATAGTGTTTATTGATGACATTCTGCTTTATTCTCGAACTGCGTAGGAGCAGACAACATTTATGGATAGTCTTACAAATGCTACGAGACCATCTGCTATATGCTAAGTTCAAGAAGTGAAATTTTTGGTTACGACGGGTGCATTTCCTATGCCACATTGTGTCTGAGAGGGGGATATCAGTGAACCCAGGGAAGGTTTCTGCAGTGATGGAGTGGGGGAAGCCCATTACACCCACCGAGGTATGCAACTTCTTGGCATTAGTCGAGTACTACCATCGATTCAATCATGGGGTCTCAAAGATATTCGGGCCCCTAGCGAATTTAATGAGGAAGGATGTGTCGTTTGTATGGGATGATGCGTGTCAGCAGGCATTTGATGATATAACTACTAGGTTGACTACAACATCGGTTTTGGCACTACCTCGGCTGGGTATAGATTATAAGGTCTTTACATATGCATCCTTAAAGGGACTTGGAGGGGTTTTAATGAAGGAGAGAGACCGATAGCTTATTATTCACGGCAGCTAAAGCCTAACGAGGGACATTACCCCACCCATGACTTTGAGTTAGCAGTTGTAGTTTTTGCATTGCAAGTGTGGAGGCATTATCTCTCGGGGGAGAAGTTGCAGTTATTCACACACCATAAGATCCTAGAGTATTTTTCACGCAGTGGGAGCTGATCATGAGGCAGAGAAGATCCCTAGAGTTTATGACGCATTACTAGTTCGACATTCAGTACCACCCGGGGAAGGCGAATGTTGTAGCGGATGCTTTGAGCCACAAGCCAATTTTGGAGTTGGCGACAGTGAGGAAGGCGAAGTGGAAATCACTTTGTGGGGATGACGACTTAACCCATGCATTTATGGCGGTTCTCACTATCACACCTGAGATCATCATTCGACTCATGAAGGTACAAGTAGGATATCAAATTTTCTAGGAGCGGATTAAACAGTTGTTTTCCAAAGGGGTAGATCACTATTCCATTGGGCCAGATGGTGGACTAAAATTCTAAGCAGACTAGTTTTCCCAGATGGCGAGGGGTTGAGGCAAGCCGTTATGTTTGAGGCTTAGGGCTCACACTTTACGGTACATCCCGGAGGTGATAAGATGTATCACAACATGTGAACGAAATATTCAGAACTCTTCTAGCTAGGAACACATTTTCTAGATTCCGATGACGGAATCCCATTATTAGGGGGAAGAATGTAATATCATGTATTTTTCTAGAATTATATAAAAGCACTTTTGGGAATAAAATAAAAATTTATAGGAATTAAAATTAAATCGATGAATTTAATTCATTAATTTTGAATAGGTTATTTATTATTATTTCATAATCATGTGAAATTTACTTAGGATGTTGAATAATTTAGTTAAAAATAATTGCATGTGTAGTGAATAATTAATATATAACACGTGTCTTAATTGTAAATATATTCGTGGAATAAAAATAATTGGAAGATATTCTGGAAGTCTTTATGGGTTCGTTAAGATGTTTTAGACCATTAAAAACAGTCTCGCGGTATAGGCATATGAGTCAAGAGGTTTTGGGTCTAGTTTAATTATGGGTTCGAGCCCATTTTAGGGTCCAAAAATGGAAAAATAGGCTTAACTCGGGATTTAGAATTAATATAAGATTAAGAGAAAGACTAATACTCCCCACTCATAATCAAACACCTAACCCTAGAAGTCCTACCTCAAGAGAGAAAAGAACAGAGGCCAAAGATGATAGGAAACAAGGGATCAAGAGGAAATCATTAACCATCATATCCAGGCAAGAATTTTCTTGCTTAATTTAATGTCCATTGTATTTCTTGATTTATCTTAGTAAACCCCATATAATTATGGGTTCTATTATGAAATTGGTTATTAAATGATAGGATTTAATCTTATACATATAAAGAAGATTAATCGAAACCTTAATGGTTTAACCCAAAAATTTAGGATGATTATAATCTTGGTTTGAATGATAGAACCGTGCCTTAGGGATCCTGAATAAATTGAAAAGCTTGATGCATATGTTGAGAATTTGAAATCATGTTTCAAGGTATGGAAATCTAGATAATTATAATCCATATGTTATGCTAAAGATACAATATAAATCTAGATGGATTTATGGTAGAAAATTTGGGTTATGAGTCATGATCAATTGATGTAGAATCCCACATTTGGGAAGGAAATTGATGTTTATTTATGTAATTAACCATTCTAAGATGAAGAACTAAGTCATAAGGACCCGTTCTTATATTATTGTAATTGAATTGACCATTGGAATGGGCTTTGTGATGAAACATAGAATTTGCATATTGAACAAACATAATAAATTTGGGTTATTACCCAGATCCGAATTAATTCGTCCATGAAGTTGAATCGATTCGGCTGGGTGAATCGATTAAGACAAAGAGGCGAATCAATTCGGCCCCTAGGGCATGATGACTTGGGATCGGGGATGGATCTGGGGTATTTTTTGCAAACTATAATGGTTAGTAGGACGGTGTTTGGGTCAAGGATGGTTTTATTAAAAATACGCTTGTAGCACAAATATTAAGTGGGAAAATATATTTAATTAGATGGTCAAATAATCTTATAAAATGAAGGAATTAATAACTAACTATATGGTCAATTAGTAATGGGTGAATATTTATAAGTAATCATGTGGGATATCTTAGGTAATTTTAGAGTAATTGCCTATACATAGTATATGAGAATAATATGTACTTATATTTATTTGTGTAGACATACCTATGTTCGTGGACGGTCCTCTTGGTTGGGGTTACGGGCGTTCGGAATCGTAGCACACATCGACACAGGTGGGCTATACGTTGTGTAGGTAATTATTATAGGTCCTACGTAGTAGCACCACTTACGAGAGGTAAGTGTAGATGTTGGGAGCCTTTGTCACCGTTGGGTATGGTCTGTGAACTGGTGTACTGTGTAGAGACCGTCCCACTTGTGTATTTTTTGTGATGTTTTATTGGATAGAGGATTTCTTTGGACATACTGATAAAGCACGAATGAGACAATACTGGTAAATAACTTTAAGCATCGCATATATGAAAGGACATATATATATATATATATAATTAACCGAATTAAACGAGATTTATTAAGTTGTCTAAGAAAGAATGTAGACAGTAAATTACAGACCCCATACTATGTAGTGTGCATAATAGATGTGTATGTCACCTTTACGAATTATACGAGACTGGAATACTTCAAGCAATGATAATATGAATGTAGATAATTACGTTACAGAATGTTGATTTGTAATACCCCGTATTTTCTATGATATTTATTTTTGGGGATTAATTGAATTAAATGTATATTAATTGAAAATTAATCCGGATAAAAATATTAACGAGATGTGAGTTAGTATTTTTAGTATAATGTGTATACTTGGCATTATATGATTATTGGTAATATTGAAATTGTCACGTAATTGAAATACGTCAATTTGGGAATTTTGCTTGACGCGTGTGACCGCCACGTCATGGTATTTTGTTATTAAATTAAAGAGTGAATTTTAGTTCCATTAACCGTATGGTCGTTTTGAGTGCGCCAACGCGTCCGGAAGGGTCGAGATAGTCAGAAAACGCTAGCCGGAAGTTTAGTTTGGGTCCCGGGTATTTGTGGGCCATACCGGCATCAAAAAGGGTATTTTGGTAAATTGCATTTTTGGGAATTAAAAAGTGACGAAAATAGAGATTACAATCTGACTATTTCCTCAACCCACTTAACCCACTAACCACACTATATGCCAATATGGGCTACGGGAGAAGTTGATATATCATTCCAACTTCCAAAAACCATTACACACCTCCATACTCCATTATCTTCAACCTTGGAAAAAGATTGAGAGAGAGAGAGAAGGAAACCTTGAGAAGAGCTTGAGAGAGAGAGAGAGGGAAGAGAATTCTGCAGAAAAACAGAGGGAGGACAACCTAACTTCAAGATTCTACACCAAATTCTGAGATAAATTAAGGCAAGTGATTTAAACTCTTTTGATTCAAGATATGTTCCCATGTTTAGGAATTTTCGAAATTGATTTTTGGAGATAAATTAGACCCATGAATTGAAAAGTTAAAGGCCATGATTTATGTAGGAATTGCATGTAGTATATTCTGGACGAATTTATATATTATAAGCCGAACCTTGATGATCTAAAAGTGGAATTAGAAGAAGTTTGATGATAACCTTGAATGGAAGAATTCTGGAAATTATTTTGATGTAGTTTTGATCTAAACTAAGCTTTTAAATGATGAATTATGAGACTTAGAATGTTAAAACCGTTGTAGGATGTTAGTATCATGTTATAGTAACCTTATCTTGGAGTTTCATGCTTAAAAATGGAGTTTTGGGTCGAAACTGTAACTGCAAAACGAAGCAGGCCGTAACAGACCTGGTGCGATCGATCGATCGACATTCATCAGTCGATCGATCGACCACCATCGATCGATCGAAGGTAAAGGTCGATCGATCGACCTTCCCAGAATGAATAAAGTTTCCCTTAATTGAATTTTAATGATGATAACCCTTGGATAATATTATTGGAGACATTGTGATTACCCTAAATTTTAAGGAAGACCAGTAGGCATGATTATGAAATTGGACTTTAATTGGAATTTAATTTGAGGAATTATTCTAAATTAATGAAATTCGTTATGTGAGATAATCTTTGGGTTAATAGTACAAATTCGAATAATTTGATGAAATAAGGTTTGGGGCAGAAGTAAAGACCTTAGGTTTGAAGATGTATATGTGGGAATTATGGGAACTTAATAGTCTATTTGAGATAGGTGCCAAGTTTAAGAAATTACGACGTGAGACGTGTCGACTATTTAAATTATATATTATCGAGATACTTGAAATATATGAATTTGGAATAATGGTATAATGATGTAGAGTATACCCTTATTAATATTGAGATATCTAAGATGTGTGAATGCTTAGTATGTAATTTTTTGTGTATAACATACCTACCATACTTGCTATCAGGGGAGGTTTACGTTCGCTTAGGGCCTTCTTATCCTTGTGTTGCCCGGATTTAGATTGGTTACCTAGATGAACATAGGTCATAGAAGGACTTATTGTGATATTAATAAGTCTGCTGATCATGGGAGCGTAGGTATGTGCGTGACCCATGTGATGGTGACTGTGTTCGCCTCCACTATTTGTGATGTTGTTATCTGAACGATTCCCGAGAGATTTGGAATGCGTGATCCTTATGTACGTGATGTACCGGGATGGATATCAGAGTATGTATGCACCGCAGCTTAGCCTTTGGGTGCTTGTATTGTATATTTATGATGCGTTAATATACGGTTAATTGGGAAGGAATTTACTATGTTAAATTGTGAGTATAGTTATGGTAATGTTTTGAAAAGAAAAAGGGGACTTTTATCAATAAATGGTTTTGTTAATAATTATGAATCCGGGAATTAAAGTAGAACTCTCTATTTAATTATTAAGGTTGGAAATTAAACGTGAACCAAGTAGTAGTGTAGAAACTCTTAGATAGTTATGAGTTAACACATGAATGGGTACAGGAATGTTAGGAGTGCACAGTAGAAGAGAGGTGAGTATCTCATGTGAGAGCACGTCCTAACATGTATTTTGCATATACTGTTTTAAATATTTTTAAAGCACTTGCAGGTTTTTAAAATATCTCCACATTCGGGCTCTGACCCGTTTGCTTTCAAATCTATCTTTTTATAAAATCATTTTAGGTGCCCAGCCACAAGGTCACCATGCATAGGATTCTCATTCTGATGACGAGCTGTAGCAGCTTGTGGAAGCTACAGGGATTTGCTTTTAGACGCTTATATCATTTGGATTCCTTATTCAGTATTCCTCAGTTGTAGGGCATGTTGCCCAAGTTCTATTAGATACTTTTCCATTTCAGTTTCGGGCTTTGGCATGTATTCATTCAGTATTCAGTATTTCATTATTTACTTCAGTTATGGGATTATGTTATGAGGAGTTTTACCTCCAGATTTATTTATATCATGTTACGGTCATTCTATTTACTTTACTATGGTGAATGGTGTTATTATTCTTCTTTACACTTGTTGCATGTTAATCAGTCTTTAAATTAAAATTTGGCAACTTACTTTTTAAATACTAGGTGGTTAGTAATTATAATAAAATGTTTTCGACAGTGATGCTATTAACTGAGCCAACTTGGCGTTTTGATTTAATTTAATAAAGGAGTAGCTACCCGGTATTTAATTAGTCGGGGTGTCACAGGTGGTATCAGAGCATCAGGTTCTAGAGTCCATTAGGATCTGAATGGCTTATTATGTTTCCGCTGAGCTTTCTTTGATATAGAGCCCTATATTTTAGGACTGTTGTATTCTTTTGTTTATGCTACGTTCTTCATCTATTTTAAAGTTTATAACTGCGAACTTATAGACTTTATTCTTATTTCAGAATGCCTCCACGACGTGCACCACGAGTTCCCAGGAATGCGGCGCCAGAACCACAGCCCGCACCGGTCCAGGGCATGATGAACGCCGCTGAGGTTGCAGCTATCGTAGCCCAAGCGGTAAATGCCGCCATTGCAGTAGTTCAGCAGGCACCGCCTCAGGCGCCGGTTGCCGCGCCAGTACAGACTAATGCATTCCCGTCTGCTTGGGAACGTGTACGTGACGCTTTTCAGAAAGCGCATCCACCAGAGTTTGTAGGTAGCTCAGATGTGGTAGTCTCGAGCCAATGGAGGAAGGATATACAGCGGCACTTAAGGATGTATGAGTGCACGGATGTTCAGAAGCAGGTACTAGCTACTTTCAAGCTAGTTTGATCTGCATTGCAGTGGTGGGAGTCTATTACCATCGTAGAGGAGAGGGATACTCACACTATTCATGATTTCTGGGTGCGGTTCGACCGCAAGTACTTTCCGTCAGCCGTTCATACGGAAATGAGGAGGAGATTGATGAGTCTGAGGCAGAAGGGCAAAATCGTGACCGAGTATGAGGCCGAGTTTACTAATCTGTTGAATATCGTCCCTGATGAGATACCAACAGAGAAGAAGAAGATTGAGAAATTTACCGACGGGTTGACATGGAGGATCCGTCAGCATCTGTTAGGGAACCTTTCGTTGGCCACTTATTCTGATGTGGTTAACGCTGCTTTATTACACTGCCAGGATCACCGCTTTCATATGGCCGAGGGCAAGAGATCGGGAGAATCTAGCCATCAGGGCAGGACTGGAGGACATGGTGCCGGTGGGGCACAATCTTTTCAGGGGCAGAGACAGGTATAGCAGAGTTCTCAGCAGGGGGATCATAAGAGGTTCCGTTCTAGGGGTTTCAGGAACGGTCAGGGAGGATTTCGGAATGGCCAGCAAGGTCATAACGGCCATCAGGGCCAACAGGGCCAAAATGGTCAACATCAGCAGTTTCAGCAGGGCCAGCAGGGCCAAGGGAGGAACGGTAACGGCCACCAGGGCCGGGGTCAGCAAGGGCAGAGAGGAGGTAACTTCCCAGGGAAGTGTTTTGTTTGTGGCAAGACTGGCCATAAACGCCAGGACTGTCCTGATAGGGGCAGGGCCCCACAGCAGCAGCAGCAGGGAGCTCGCCAGGAGCCACAGAGGCCTATGTTTCCCGCCGCTCTTCCTGCACCGCCACAGATGGCAGCATTGCCACCCATTCCAGCAGTTCCGGCTCAGCAGGGACAGCTACAGTATGGACGTGTCTACAACGTCCACCAGGCAGCAGTCCCACAGGCACCGCCCGCGATTGAGGGTACGTTTTCTATCCATGGCACTATGGGTCGGGTACTGTTTGATACGGGGGCTACACATTGCTTTATAGCTACACATTTTGCGAAGGCTTTAGGGTTGTTAGCCACAGCAGAGAGCACAGTTACATGTGTCGACTCACCATTGGGAGTGGGTCGCTTATATTCTTTATATGTCGTGGAGTGGGGGTAGAGATTGGTGGTTTGGTATTACCTGCGGACATGTTGGTTTTAGATATGCATGTTCACGATGTGATTATCGGTATGGATTGGCTCGCTGATTATAGAGCCATGATAGATTGCTTCGGTGGGAGCATTGTTTTTGCCATTCCGGGGTAAGAGATGTTTGTAGTCGCGATGCCTCGCCCAGAGGGAGGCTCAACCGCTCATTTATATTACATTGAGGAGGATACCTCTAAGGAGGTTGTGATTCCTTTAAATTCGATCCCAGTCGTCAGGGAGTATTCTGATGTGTTTCAGGAGATACCAGGCCTACCCCCCAGTCGAGAGATAGATTTCGTTATAGACTTGTTACCTGATACGAGACCTATAGCACGCGCACCGTACCGTATGGCTCCAGCTGAGATGAGGGAGTTACGGGATCAGATTGAGCAGTTACTGGGTCAGGGGTTTATTCGGAGGAGTACTTCACCTTGGGGTGCCCCTGTGTTGTTCGTGAAGAAGAGAGATGGTTCACTGAGATTGTGTGTGGACTACCGGGAGTTAAACAAGGTCACGATACGGAACAAATATCCGTTGACTCGAATCGATGACCTATTTGACCAGTTGAGAGGAGCTTCTTACTTCTCAAAGATTGATTTGCGATCTGGTTACCTTCAGTTGCGTATCAGGGAGGAGGACGTCTCGAAGACTGCGTTCTTATCGAGATATGGTTCCTACGAGTTTCGGGTTATGCCATTTGGTTTGACCAACGCTCCAGCAGCATTTATGGACTTGATGAATAGGGTGTTCAGGGATTACCTAGACCAGTTTGTCATTGTCTTCATCGATGATATTTTGGTTTACTCCCAGACAGAGGAGGAGCATGCCGAGCACTTGAGACTAGTTTTGCAGACACTGCGCCAGAATGAGTTGTATGCAAAATATGAGAAGTGCGGGTTTTGGCTGAAGGAGATTCAGTTTTTGGGGCATATTATTTCCGACCGGGGAATATCGGTTGATCCGGGGAAGGTATCCATGGTGAGGGAGTGGGGACAGCCCACGACACCGACAGAGATCCGTAGTTTCTTGGGCCTAGCAGGATACTACAGGAGGTTTATTCGGGGTTTCTCCACGATAGCGGGTCCCATGACACATCTTACCCGAAAAGGTGTGCCGTTCATTTGGAGTGATGCCTGTCAGTTGGCATTTGATAAGTTGAAAGACAAGCTAACCTCAGCACCTGTATTAGCATTGCCGAGACCGGGAGTTGAGTATTTTGTTTACACCGATGCGTCCTTACAAGGACTTGGAGGTGTACTGCAGCAGGAGAGTCAGGCCATAGCTTATGCTTCCCGTAAGCTTAAGCCTCACGAGAAGAATTACCCTACCCACGACTTGGAGTTAGCGGCAGTGGTATTTGCCCTTCGTATTTGGAGACACTACCTGTTGGGGGAGAAGTTTCGATTGTTCACGGATCACAAGTCCCTACAGTACCTATTCATGCAGAAGGAGTTGAATATGCGGCAGCGGAGGTGGCTTGAATTCGTGAAAGATTATCAGTTCGATATCCAGTATCACCCGGGGAAGGCTAACGTGGTGGCAGACGCGTTGAGCCGTAGACCGGTAGATGAGGTGGCAGATGTGTGGAAGGCCAAGTGGAAGGAATTGGGACACCAGGATGCAGTGGCCCGATCATTCATGTCTGTGATGACTGTTACACCGCAGATTGTCACGAAGGTGGTGAAGGCACAGGCAAATGACTCGTTCTGTCAGGATCAGATAGTTCGATTATTAGTAGAGGGAGCCGAATCCTATACCGTTAGCTCAGACGGGGGATTACGCTTCAATGGGAGATTGGTAGTTCCGGAGGGGGAGGAATTGCGGCATGAGGTGATGGCAGAGTCGCACGGCTCACGGTTCGCGGTACATCCCGGAGGGGACAAAATGTACCAAGATATGAGACGCCAGTATTGGTGGAGCGGGATGAAGAGAGATATTGCCGAGTTTGTCTCAAAATGCGCCACTTGTCAGCTCGTAAAAGTGGATCATCAGAGACCGGCAAGACTGCTACAGCCTTTAGAGGTCCCGATGTGGATGTGGGAGAGCATCTCTATGGACTTTATCACGGGGTTGCCTACGTCGCAGAGAGGTCACGACTCCATTTGGGTGATTGTAGACAGGTTGTCAAAAGTCGCTCATTTTCTACCCGTACGGACAGACTACACTGCGGGACAGTATGCCCAGCTCTTTATTGCAGAGATAGTGAGACTTCACGGTGTGCCCTTAAATATCGTGTCGGACCGAGACAAGATATTCGTTTCACGGTTTTGGGAGAGTTTTCAGCAGGCCATGGGCATGGAGTTGAGGTTGAGTACAGCGTACCACCCGCAGACCGACAGGCAGACCGAGCGCACAAATCAGATGTTAGAGGACATGCTACGTATGTGCACCATTGACTTTGAGGGAGGATGGGAGCAGTATCTTCCACTGGTGGAGTTTGCCTACAACAACTCCTATCAGTTCACCATTGGCATGGCTCCATTTGAGGCATTGTACGGTAGACCTTGTCGTTCCCCAGCATGTTGGTTGGAGGTGGGGGACAACAAACTACTTGGGCCGGAAGTGATTCAGGATACTTCGGCAAGGATAGAATTGATTCGCAGTCGCATTCGGGTGGCTCAGGACAGACAGAAGAGTTATGCTGATGCGAAGAGATTCTTCAGAGAGTTCCAAGTGGGGGACCAGGTTTTGCTCAAGGTTTCTCCTATGAAGGGGATTATGCGTTTCGGGAAGAAAGGGAAGTTGGCACCGAGATATGTGGGACCATTTCCTATTATTGAGCGGATTGGGCCAGTTGCGTATAGACTTGGGTTACCGGAGCATTTACATCGGATTCACGATGTGTTCCATATTTCCTCGCTTAGGAAATACCTTAGAGATAATTTGGCTCATTCTCTCATTGTTGTGGAAGACATTGATCTCCAGCCGGATAGCTCCTACGAGGAGGGGCCGATTGCTATCCTGGACCGAAGTGAGCGGAAGCTGCGGTCAAAGATAGTCCCGTTAGTGCGTGTTCAGTGGCGACATCATAATGTCGAGAAGTCATCATGGGAGCGCGAGGATGACATGCGCGAACGATATCCAGAGTTATTCTTACCAGGTACTTACTAGTTCCGAATTTCGGGACGAAATTCAGTTATTAGGGGGGAAGTATGTAATACCCCGTATTTTCTATGATATTTATTTTTGGGGATTAATTGAATTAAATGTTTATTAATTGAAAATTAATCCGGATAAAAATATTAACGAGATGTGAGTTAGTATTTTTAGTATAATGTGTATACTTGGCATTATATGATTATTGGTAATATTGAAATTGTCACGTAATTGAAATACGTCAATTTGGGAATTTTGCTTGACGCGTGTGACCACCACGTCATGGTATTTTGTTATTAAATTAAAGAGTGAATTTTAGTTCCATTAACCGTATGGTCGTTTTGAGTGCGCCAACGCGTCCGGAAGGGTCGAGATAGTCATAAAACGCTAGCCGGAAGTTTAGTTTGGGTCCCGGGTATTTGTGGGCCATACCGGCATCAAAAAGGGTATTTTGGTAAATTGCATTTTTGGGAATTAAAAAGTGACGAAAATAGAGATTACAATCTGACTATTTCCTCAACCCACTTAACCCACTAACCACACTATATGCCAATATGGGCTACGGGAGAAGTTGATATATCATTCCAACTTCCAAAAACCATTACACACCTCCATACTCCATTATCTTCAACCTTGGAAAAAGCTTGAGAGAGAGAGAGAAGGAAACCTTGAGAAGAGCTTGAGAGAGAGAGAGAGAGGGAAGAGAATTCTGCAGAAAAACAGAGGGAGGACAACCTAACTTCAAGATTCTACACCAAATTCTGAGATAAATTAAGGCAAGTGATTTAAACTCTTTTGATTCAAGATATGTTCCCATGTTTAGGAATTTTCGAAATTGATTTTTGGAGATAAATTAGACCCATGAATTGAAAAGTTAAAGGCCATGATTTATGTAGGAATTTCATGTAGTATATTCTGGACGAATTTATATATTATAAACCGAACCTTGATGATCTAAAAGTGGAATTAGAAGAAGTTTGATGATAACCTTGAATGGAAGAATTCTGGAAATTATTTTGATGTAGTTTTGATCTAAACTAAGCTTTTAAATGATGAATTATGAGACTTAGAATGTTAAAACCGTTGTAGGATGTTAGTATCATGTTATAGTAACCTTATCTTGGAGTTTCATGCTTAAAAATGGAGTTTTGGGTCGAAACTGTAACTGCAAAACGAAGCAGGCCGTAACAGACCTGGTGCGATCGATCGATCGACATTCATCAGTCGATCGATCGACCACCATCGATCGATCGAAGGTAAAGGTTGATCGATCGACCTTCCCAGAATGAATAAAGTTTCCCTTAATTGAATTTTAATGATGATAACCCTTGGATAATATTATTGGAGACATTGTGATTACCCTAAATTTTAAGGAAGACCAGTAGGCATGATTATGAAATTGGACTTTAATTGGAATTTAATTTGAGGAATTATTCTAAATTAATGAAATTCGTTATGTGAGATAATCTTTGGGTTAATAGTACAAATTCGAATAATTTGATGAAATAAGGTTTGGGGCAGAAGTAAAGACCTTAGGTTTGAAGATGTATATGTGGGAATTATGGGAACTTAATAGTCTATTTGAGATAGGTGCCAAGTTTAAGAAATTACGACGTGAGACGTGTCGACTATTTAAATTATATATTATCGAGATACTTGAAATATATGAATTTGGAATAATGGTATAATGATGTAGAGTATACCCTTATTAATATTGAGATATCTAAGATGTGTGAATGCTTAGTATGTAATTTTTTGTGTATAACATCCCTACCATACTTGCTATCAGGGGAGGTTTACGTTCGCTTAGGGCCTTCTTATCCTTGTGTTGCCCGGATTTAGATTGGTTACCTCGATGAACATAGGTCATAGAAGGACTTATTGTGATATTAATAAGTCTGCTGATCATGGGAGCGTAGGTATGTGCGTGACCCATGTGATGGTGACTGTGTTCGCCTCCACTATTTGTGATGTTGTTATCTGAACGATTCTCGAGAGATTTGGAATGCGTGATCCTTATGTACGTGATGTACCGGGATGGATAGCAGAGTATGTATGCACCGCAGCTTAGCCTTTGGGTGCTTGTATTGTATATTTATGATGCGTTAATATACGGTTAATTGGGAAGGAATTTACTATGTTAAATTGTGAGTATAGTTATGGTAATGTTTTGAAAAGAAAAAGGGGACTTTTATCAATAAATGGTTTTGTTAATAATTATGAATCCGGGAATTAAAGTAGAACTCTCTATTTAATTATTAAGGTTGGAAATTAAACGTGAACCAAGTAGTAGTGTAGAAACTCTTAGATAGTTATGAGTTAACACATGAATGGGTACAGGAATGTTAGGAGTGCACAGTAGAAGAGAGGTGAGTATCTCATGTGAGAGCACGTCCTAACATGTATTTTGCATATACTGTTTTAAATATTTTTAAAGCACTTGCAGGTTTTTAAAATATCTCCACATTCGGGCTCTGACCCGTTTGCTTTCAAATCTATCTTTTTGTAAAACCATTTTAGGTGCCCAGCCATAAGGTCACCATGCATAGGATTCTCATTCTGATGACGAGCTGTAGCTGCTTGTGGAAGCTACAGGGATTTGCTTTTAGACGCTTATATCATTTGGATTCCTTATTCAGTATTCCTCAGTTGTAGGGCATGTTGCCCAAGTTCTATTAGATACTTTTCCATTTCAGTTTCGGGCTTTGGCATGTATTCATTCAGTATTCAGTATTTCATTATTTACTTCAGTATTGGGATTATGTTATGAGGAGTTTTACCTCCAGATTTATTTATATCATGTTACGGTCATTCTATTTACTTTACTATGGTGAATGGTGTTATTATTCTTCTTTACACTTGTTGCATGTTAATCAGTCTTTAAATTAAAATTTGGCAACTTACTTTTTAAATACTAGGTGGTTAGTAATTATAATAAAATGTTTTCGACAGTGATGCTATTAACTGAGCCAACTTGGCATTTTGATTTAATTTAATAAAGGAGTAGCTACCCGGTATTTAATTAGCCGGGGTGTCACATGATTTTATCTATTGCATCTTATATTAGATTGTCATAGTTATCATTTATTATTTCGGGACTTGTTCGAATATCGGTAATTTCACACCAGATAGGGGTGAGATGTTAACTGTATGTGAGCGCGATGGAGGATATTTACTTTGAATCGACTGTATTTATTGCACTTTAAATTAAATAAGTTAAGTCTTGTAACTCTAGCGCGCTGACCCAAATTATAAATTTTTTCTCCCCCCCCGGGTCTCCTAAAAAGGGATAGCAAGACTGCTGATGGATCAGTCTTGCACTCTCCTTTTTCTTACCAGACTCTCCAACTTTATCGATTCTAGTTTAGGTGCTACTCTGCTTTAGTTTATTTATTTCTTTTGGATTACTGCTCATATTGGTTTAAAATACTTACGATTATATTGGATTTCATTTACACTTGGTGCATGTTGTATTCATTATCGTTTTCGATATCCATTTAGACTCAATTATTGTTTATCAATATATGTTTTATGGTTTCATGATGATAATGGTATTAATTGACAACAAACCCCATATTCGGCATATCATGTCTGCCCAACCTTTACGAGAGAAAATGGGGGTTGTTACAAGTAAATTATCTATTTACATGTCGGTATTTTTCCATGATACATTTTTAGTATATGCGACGTTATGCAATGACAAGAATTTCTCGGGATGATAGTAAAGATGTTTCAAAATTATATCCTTATATTTTTTGCGATTTTTGGCGGAATTCTTACGATTGGAAACATGTAGAATAATCAACCCACCCTCAATAAAAAATAAATAAGGAGACAATTTGAAAATGGGTAGAAACTAAATTCCTGATCAATTTTTCATTTATCTCTCTTATTTATATGGTCTACATAATGTTATAATTAACTATATCTCAAGATATTTGTCCTTTTGACACATGAATATTTTTTGAAAGTTCTCAATGAGATGTAACAAAAGAGCTTAATTAAAGATAGGTAATTTCAAAGCTTAAAATTTTCCTATTTTGAGGATTTCAAAATTTTGTATTTGAAATTTATCACAGCATCATTTTTAAATATAATATATTTTTATGTAAATTTCTATTTCTTTAATACTTACGTATTTAGAAACAATTTTTATTTATCTATCCTACTAAGTAAAGACCAATGTAAAATTATGAATTAATACAACATAAAGTTACAATAAAAAAAAAGTGATTCAAAATTTCACAATGAACAACCTTTTTTGTTCCTTTTTATTGAGAGTTTAGCTCATCGAAGATACTTCGGGGCGTTGTGGGTGAGTGGTTGAAAAAAATATAGTGAAAAGGAGTAAACAATTGTGATGGATTTGGCAATGACTCTTTTCTTGTTGATTTATGGTTGATGGTTGAGCTCGTCATTGTGGGATCGCCGATGATAGCGGTGATGTGGCCAAATGGAACGCCCGAAAAAGTGACGTCATTCGTCTAGATTGGTGGCGAAAATTTCAAAGAAAACATGCCACTAATCATGGAGTTTGCAGCGACATTTTTCTTATTTGTCATTAGTAACTAGTTGAGCTCACCATGGTGAGGTCGTCGATAATTATGATGATCTGACCGGACGACAACATATTTTTTTATAAAATTTTCTAAAATAGATGAGGCCGCAAGAGAAAATAGGCTAGAAAGATAAGACAAAATGGAAGAATGCCTTAGTTCCTTAATATTTTACCATCTCCAAACGTATGCAAAAATGGATTTGAAGTTATTTTTTTCAACTAAACTAAATCCAAGTGGTCAAAAAAATTAGTTATAGCTTATTTTCAAATTTCAATTTGAAGTCATATTGCTATAAAAGAAAATTCATATAGTACATAATTAGGTGCTACAAATTACATGCCTCCCTAATTATTTTTCTTCGGGTATTTTTATTTAAACCTCACTGTTGCATTCTATAACTCCCACTTTAGTTAACTCTCAAAATATTTTAGGAGGTACAAAAAGAAAAGCGGGCTTAGAATATAAACACTCATTTCATTTTTATTTGTAGAGTAAAGTACCGTGTTAGTTCCTCACCATTGGTTCTTTCTCAATTTCTTCCCTTACCTATTATCTGTTTCAAAATTTTACGATTTTTAAATTTTCAAAATGATATAAATTGATAGCTAGCTAAAAATAATTTAAAAATAAACGTAACATCCAGACGCAAATAAACTTTCTTCTTCTTTTCGGAATATTAATGTGTACACAAATAATTCTTTGTATTAATCCATAAGTATATAAACAAATATTTACATATGTAAGTATATATTAATATTTATATTGATTTTGTAATATCAAAGAAGGGTGAACATGAGAGGTAGTTAGACAATGTGTATTCCAATTAGGTTTGATTTGAATGGAAGCCTAAAATAAGAGTTTAAAATAAATAAAAGATAAGAGATGAAATTAAGACATGACAAAAAATAAGTTATTAATATGATGCTTTACTCTTATGTTTATTTATAAGAGTAGGGTGGCAAGTGAAGCCTTTCCAACTTTTGATGACATTGCAAGAAATGGCTATAACTGGTCCATATCCAACGTACACAAACAATGGCACCAAGTATTCAAACAATTCAACTAAGTACGGCTACGAAGCCACGGCAAAGTAATTTTCTATAATTTATTTTTTACACTTTTGTTTTAGTTGGCAACACAAGGGGTAAAAATCGATTCAATCCATATTGCCCACATAAAATGTTGAACCATTTAGGAAATGGTCTTAAAACATGATTTAAGAAAAGTGAGTTGGAAGTGACAAGGTTTGTAAGGAGGGGGCCGGGAGAAGGGTCTGCTGTTTTTTGAGGGACAGTTCCAAATAGGAGTAAACTTTTTCAAAAGGAGCCAACAGCCAACTCATAGCACCATCTATATTCCAGTCCTTTTTTTGTCCACTTGTAATACTTACTTCCTTCCATAAGTTACAATGACAGCACTTGGGAGACAGCAAAGAATCTAAATCAAATACTCGGACGGCAACAGTGACTTTGGCTCCATATTGCGAGGCACCTAACACCTCTGATTGATTTATGGTAAGTCCTATCAGTCACTCCCCACAAACATATTAATATTATTTTGGTACTTAATGCTAGTATTGCGTTTTTAGCACTTCTCATTCTGATACAATTTTAATTTTCCGTATTAGAGTCTGAACGTGAGCACGATTTTCCGTTGCTATTTGACTCAAATGCAATCCATATTGAAGAGTCAATACGTATAATTCATGAAGAGTCAATACGTTCAAGGGTTGTCCAAGTTGGTAGAGTCAGGGTGTAACTGTAAATTCAGGCACTTGAATTCGAAACTTGACAGCTGCGTCTTGGGATCACGGACCGCAGGAATTAAACGCCTGTTATAGAAAGTCTTGTTCGGGGAGGAGGGATTAGTCCAAGGTGCGCGCAAGCTGGCGCGGGATTTACCCTTCTTTACCAAAAAAAAAAAAAAAAAAAAAATCATGAAATTAGTAAAAATATACACAAGCTTTCGTATATCATAAATATTTCTTTATACACAAGCTTTCGTATGAATCTATACCCAACATTTGTTTAACAAATTTACCAAATCGATCATAAGATTAGAACTGATTTAAAAAATATTTTTCATTAGAAAAACAAGAATGTTAAAGATTTTGATGTCCAACATAACAATAATCCATTTGTAGTTGAATTGCTACATATGTGAGCACTTGCTTAAGTTGTTCTCAACTAATGAGTAAACGGTGAGCGCTATAATCAAATAATTTATAACTAGTTGGAAGCTCGTGCGATGCGGGAGTGAGTCGCAATATGTGGAATATAGAAATAATATTTCTCTAATTTTTTAACAAAACTCCTAATAAGAAAGGATGAAGAAAATTGAAAACTAAATAGAGGAAAAATGTTTTACGGGAGGAGTCTGAGAGATAAACCGACCTGAAAAACTTTTGGTAATAACATTGTATATCGAAAGAATGAATTGAAATATAAAGTTACTGATTAACAACGTCTGGTTTCAGTAGAGAAATAAATGTTATATTAATTTAAAGTTTTAATTAAAAAATGCACTTAAAATATATTTATAAAAATAGTTATTTTTTAAAAAAAAATTATTTTATTAAATAATTTTTATTTTTGCAAAGAACAGTAATTAATTTTGTTCTGTAAAATAGTTACAACTATTATTTACTTTTTAAAGAAGTGTAAATAATTTTTATTTTATTTTATTTACTTTTTCAAATAATTTAAGTACTTTTTAATTTTTATGCAAATGTAAATAAGTAGGATAAAGACTTAATAGAAAGGTCGGATGAATTAAAAAAAAAGTGGAGAAATAGAATACCACGTGGACCTGCTTTTAATACCCATGTAGTGTGCTTTATATTATAGAATAGATAGTGAGCATTAAAATTGGAGATATATTAATCATTTATTACGATTGTTGATGGTGGAGCAACCCAGTCAGAAAAAAAATTGGGATCAAAATCAAATGATAAATAATTTATATGTTATCAATAATTTTGTCTTAAACATTAGAGGCCTGAGAACGTGTGTGCTCGCGTTCAAATGATCAAATTATATATAAAACCCTTTTAACACAAACAAACCCTAAACATGCAGCAGTATGTGATTGAATAAATTGATAATCTACGCAAGAACATTCAAACACATGCAATTAAGGAAAAATCCTCCACAGGGGCAAAACCATTTATTTTCACTATAATTTGTAAGAAAACGGCTTACAATCCGATTACAATGAAAATACAAGTTGACTAAGAATTACCCTCGGGTATCAGATTCTGTAGTCGCGGCTGGAATTATCCCTTTCCAGTAGGGCTGCAATGAAGAAGAAGAACGGTCTCCTCCACAAGGGTTGAACAAACCAAAGTTGTGTTCTTGGGTTGCTAAAGGATTCACAAAGGTTTGGCAAGGATGTGTGAATCAAAACATGAGTCTTGGGACTCAAAAATATGAAGACTAGATGTATTTGGACTCTCAAATTCGTCTCCTAAAGTCTTGCAAAACAACTCTCCCGAAGTTGGTATTTATAGGGAAATCCATGAAGAGACCCACGATTTTAAACTGCTGAAATTCTATCCAGCGTGCAGGTACCCCGAACCGGTTCGGGTACCCCTGCTAACCGGTTCGCCCCCCCGAACCGGTTTCGTGCTGGGTTCGGGAAAGTGTGCTGGGAATTGGTGCTTAAACACTTAGAAAAATTTCCACACTTTTCAATGAACATATCTCCATTTTCAACGGGCCATAACTTGTTCACCGTAGCTCGGATTGAGGTGCCGTTTCTTCCAGTATCATTGTTGCGGCAAGCTCTTCAACTTTCCAGTTGACCGGTCCTCCGGACGGTGGCTGTAAAATTACCAATTGCCCTTGAACATCCCTATCATGCCTTGTTTCACTGATTTGACTTCTCTTGCGTTCCACTTGCATTACGAGCCTAGAATCAAGGAACGTGAAGTCGTTGATGCAGATGAGGGACATATTAGTGGAGATAATGCATGCTTGATTCCCGAAATTCGAATAGAGGCCGTCATGTGAGATCGTGAGGTGACGTGCCAAATGTAGCGGCGTACGACATAAATAAATGAAATATTTCGGACATGAGAAAAATGTCCTTACAAACCTCCCCCTATGTCTATGCCGGTACATACATAAAAAATCCGAATTATCAAATATGAAATTGCCTATACAAATCTACCCTCCCATGAACCCAAAACTGGAAAAGGTACAAATGAATAGTCTTCATCGTTTGTATTTCAAATCTTCAGGAATCACAGATCTTTTCTCATCAGGGTGTGCAATTTAGTGATCATCAATGTAGTACCTACACACATGAGACAAAGCAAAATACCAAGTGACATATCGAGTTTGAAATGATGAGATAAACATATATATATATATATCAATTTATGAGCAAACTCAAATTTCAAAAACTCCCCCATAATAAGATAAGATAATTCATTCTCCCCCTTTTTATGATGTCCCCAAATAGATAAATGAGAGAAATAAATCAAATAAGCAAGTGCGGGGTATCACTAGGATAAAATCACACCATGACTGAACACAAAGCAACCAAGTCAATGATAGCGTAAATGAAGTGGTGTGATCAAATTCGATAGGAAAATCAATGCATACAAACATGACATATGTGCACGATGAATATTGGATATTCCTAGCGAATGAACTCAAATGCTTCCTTTGGTGTAAAATAGTGACAGTATAAGATATTGACTCAGTCAAATCAACAAATCAAAGCTCAAAATGATTTTCACACCAATAACGTCCAAAATGATTTTATGCTTTTTCAGGACTTTCAAGGAAGTGCAAACCTGTTTATAAATTCTCCAACCAAGCTCCCTCAGATATAATTTTGAATAGAGGCATTCTAAATTCTCAAACTTTGGAGAATTGATGGTGAAACCTAAGTGGCCTATATGTGGCATGAATTGCTTTTTATTGCCTGTAAATTTTTTTTCGGGCTCTTTTATCCTCTTTGGACCTAGGATATTAAAATTCCTCCATTTTTTAGGTCTTTTTTAACGGTGGCTTTTGCGCAATGAATAGATGATTACCTTTCGCAGCCCCTCCCCGTTATACAAAAGCACACAGTCTCACCAAAACGGTTTTTACATGCATTCCAATCTTGTCAAGTTTTATCGCATATTGTACATTGTATAGACAGGATTGAGATGAAAACACGCAAGACAACATGAGATAGACAAGTGAAATAATCAAATATAGCCGTGCATGTGTGCAATAAAGGATATAGGAGTCAAACATGTAGGAAGATATCACTAATTACATCTCAAAGACTCCAATCAAAGTAAAGCACATGGATGAAATGATGTAGCCTCTCAAATCTCTATCAAGCAGTCACATGGATATATGGAATGAAGTTGTGACTTGGCTAACTTACATGCTCATCCATAAAAGAAGCAAAAATATAAATCTTTTTGGTCTTTTTCAAAAAAATTATCAAAATAAAATCTTTTTGTGCTTTTCTCAAAATTTTCTTAAAGGAAAAATCTTTTTGTGTTTTTCAAAAGAAATATAAAAAGCAACAAGAATAAAACAAAGCAGTACAACGAAGCAATGGTACATATAAAACAGACTAGCAATAGGAAGCATATGATATGAACATGAAGAAGCATCCTATTCTAGACATAGACCAACCCCTCAGTCAACTGTGAAAATCCCTAAAGATTTCCTAAGACTCTCAAATCTAAGGGCATCTAAAGGTTTCGTGAAAATATCGGCTAACTGACGGTCGGTAGGAACAAAACTCAGGGATACGACTTTCTCTTCAACTAACTGACGTATAAAGTGCTCACGTATCCTGATGTGTTTTGTGCACGAATGCTGAACTGGATTGCGGGATATGTGTATCGCGCTCGTGTTATCACAGGAAATGGTCATGGTGTCCTTTGATATCCCAAAATCCTCCAACATTTGCTTCATCCACAAGAGTTATGTGCAACAACTCCCGGCGGCTATGTACTCAGCCTCCGCAGTGGACAAAGAGATGGAATTTTGTTTCTTGCTCAGCCAGGAGACAAGAGCAGATCCAAAATAGAAACAGCCACCAGAAGTGCTCCTACATCCATCTACATCCCCAGCCCAATCGGCATCCGAATAGGCGGACAGACGGTCATCGGTATCAAAGGAATACCAAATCCCGTATGAGAGAGTCCCACTTACGTATTTAATAATACGTTTTAGAGCAAGTAAATGTGACTCTTTTGGGGATGCCTGATATCGCGCACAGACTCCAACACTAAAGGCGATGTCTGGACGACTGGCAGTCAAGTAGAGAAGACTACCTATCATACTCCGATATAAGGTTTGCTCTACGTCCTTGCCTGAAGTGTCCTTACTAAGCTTGGTAGTGGTACTCATAGGTGTACGTGCATGCTTAGCGGAGTCTAAACCAAATTTCTTCACTAGGTCTCTAGCATACTTGGATTGGGAGATGAACATCCCATCCTCTAGCTGACGAACCTGGAGACCAAGGAAGAATGTAAGCTCACCAACCATGCCCATCTCAAACTCACTTTTCATCTCCTCCTCAAAGTGGTGAGCATGCTGGGAGCATGTGGATCCAAAGACTATGTCGTCCACATAGACCTGGGCAACCAAAATAGCACCGTCATCTCTCCTGACAAACAACGTCATATCTACTCCCCCTCTCTTGAAGCCACGAGCTAAGAGATAGGAAGTAAGCCTCTCGTACCAAGCACGGGGTGCTTGCTTCAAACCATACAAGGCTTTCCTCAGATAGTAGACGTGCTCAGGGTGCTGAGGGTCTTCAAACCCTTTTGGTTGTTCCACATAAACCTCCTCCTGTAGAATGCCATTCAGAAAGGCACTCTTTACATCCATCTGATACACCTTGAAGCGCAGATGACATGCGATGGCGAGCAGAAGACGGACGGACTCAAGCCTCGCAACAGGAGCAAATGTCTCCCCAAAGTCTACACCCTCTATCTGTGTGTAGCCTTGAGCGACCAACCTAGCCTTATTTCTGATTATGGTACCATATTCATCCATTTTGTTCTTGAAAATCCACCGGGTACCTATCACATTAGTCTCACTAGGTCGGTGGACTAATTCCCAGACATTATTCTTTTTAAACTGAAGCAACTCATCCTGCATAACAGATATCCAGTGTTCATCCTTGAGTGCTTCTTTATGGTTCTTGGGCTCGACTTTGGACGTGTAGCAAAGATGGCTAACAACGTTCTCTAGCTGAGCACGAGTCTTGACCCCTAGAGTGGGATCACCAACAATGGCAGAAGGGTCATGACTCTTGCGAACCCAAGCAGGTGTGTCCCCTAACACAGGAGTAGGGTCCACAGAGTGTGAGAGAGGAACAGGTAAATCACTGTTAGAACAGTCCTCATCCTCACACTGAAGGTTAGGATCAATAACCGTCGAAGGTTCGTCATCTTGCACGGTAACGTTTATTGATTCCATAATCCTAGAGCTCTTCAGGTTAAAAACCCGGTATGCTCTACTATTCGATGAATATCCTAGAAATATTCCCTCGTCGCTCCGGGAGTCGAACTTTCCTAATTGCTCTCTATCCCGTAGGATGTAGCATTTACTCCCCAGAACACGGAAATACGCCAGGTTGGGCTTCTTGCCGGTCCACAACTCATAAGGTGTCTGTAGTGTGTGTGGACGCAAATAAACCCTATTCACCGTGTGGCATGCAGTAGACACTGCCTCTGCCCAAAATCTCCTAGAAACTTTACGACCTAAAAGCATAGATCTAGCCATCTCTTGGATCGTTATATTCTTTCTCTCAACAATCCCATTTTGCTGAGGAGTTCTCACAGCAGAAAACTCATGTTTGATCCCAAGGCTATCACAGTACAAATCCACCTTTGCTTCCTTGAATTCAGTGCCGTTGTCACTACGTATTCTGTTAATAGTGACATCGTGTTGATTTTGCAGGACACGGCACTTGGTCGTTAAAAATTCTACAGCATCGGATTTCTCTCTCAGAAAACCTACAATGGAGTACCTGGAGAAATCACCTACCATCACGAGGATGTACCTCTTACCACCTAGACTCTCAGTACGAGTGGGACCCATAAGATCCATGTGAATCAACTCCAGAACACGAGAGGTGGTAATGGAATGCAACTTCCTATGAGGACTACGAATTTATTTTCCCAACTGACAGGGTCCACAAACGGTCGAAGTTGACTTTCCAAGAGATGGTAAGCCACGTACTAGGTCGTTTTTAGATAAACGATTGAGATCTATAACGTTCACGTGACCTAGACGTTGATGCCACAGATCCATAGGAGTGATCGTGGCGCTGTTGCAGACAAGTGAGAATGTGGGCTCAGTCCCATAACAATTATCCTCGGTCCTCACCCCTTGCATCAATAGTTTACCGGTTTGATTGTAGACTTTACACGCGTCCCGGTCAAACTTTACTGCAAGGTCAGTGTCGCACAGCTGGCTAATGCTGAGAAGGTTTGCTTTCAAACCTTTGACGTACAAAACATTTTCTAGCTTAGGAAAACCAGGTAACTCGATAGTACCTCGTCCTATAATGCTAGACTTACTCCCATCTCGAAAGGTGACTCTGCCATCTTGATAATCCTCAAGAGTAGTAAAAAATGAGGCATCACCTGTCATGTGTCTGGAGCACCCACTATCAAAATACCATTGAGAGGTATTATGTGCTTTGAGAGCAACATGAACAACAAAAGCCTTTTTATCTTTCTTAGGTACCCAATCGAGATGACCTTTTGTTTGCCTTTGTTGTTGTTGATTTTAGCTGAAATGTGAGAAGCATTCACTAACGGCAAAGAGATCCGTCAAAATTCTTCCATTAAACTTTGAGTCGTGGCAGCTAAGAACTCAACTCGCTCTCTCAGACTAGAAAACTCATCAGTATGACGTGGTGGAGCAGTAGTACGTCGTGTCCGACCCATGCTATAACAAGTTTCCCTAAGGTGGCCTTTTCTTTTGCAATAAGTACAAAAGAGCACTGTCAAAGGCGGACCTCGGTTTGCTTTTCTATGTCGAACTCTGCTTCGAGGTTTTTTACGGTGACCATAGGAGTTGTAGTAAACTCAGGAACTGGTCCAGGTGCAATTTGGGACGTGAAGGCACCATCATATCCAATTCCTTGACGATCACCAAAACCTAAAGCGGGGCCGAGGAGCATCTTTCCCATCTTCCCAGATCTGTCCTCTATTTGTACCTTGACTTCCCGTGCTTTCTCAAGATCATGAGTCAGCTGGGCAACAAGGGCTTCAAGTTTCTTCCAAGTCTCCACGGAGGAATGGAGCTGACTCGTAAGACTAGCCACTTGCTTGATCAAGTCCCCTCTCTCTTTCTCTAGAATACTCTCTCTCTCTCTAAACAAATTCTCATTCTCGACACATGTAGATTCTCTCTCTCTCAGGGCGGTGCAAGTGGAGAACTCTCTTTCTCTCGCTTTCTTTAAATCTTCCTCTAAGCAGGTGATCTTAAGAACTAACGCTTTGTTACGCTTTTTAGTTTTAAAAGACTCAGAATATAACTCAGCGTAGGTGCGTTGTATATCACTCTCGCTCTCACTTGTGTCATCCTCCCCCTCACTCACATCGATCTCACTGTCGAGGTGTCCCTGTGAAGCATCATCCTCAACGTCGTGAGGAGAAGTAGGAGTGCTCACTTGGCTGGCCATGAATGCGGTGAAGTTACACTCATGCGGTGACTCATCTCCAGAATCCACCGTCTCGACCTCACTGTCGTCACTAAGGGTAGCATTAAGGACAGCTTTCCCTTTCTCTCTATTCAGACGATTGGCACACTCAAAAGCTCTATGACCCCTACCATCACACTCAAAACATCTCTCACTTTCTTTCAGAGGAGGATTTTTGGAAACTTTTTCATTTTTCTTTTCAAACTTATTTTTCTCAAATTTCTTTTTATGTTTAAAATTGCCATTTTTCTTAAATTTGAGAATCCTCTTGAAATTTTTTGCGAAAAGAGCCAAATCATCTAAGTTAAAATCGCACTCAGAATCTGACGTGTCAGTCTCTCTCTTTCTAGATGACTCTACCCTCTTTCTAGCTGACCCCTCACTCCTTCTCTCTTGGGCTTTAAGTGCAATTCCCTTATCTTTAGATTTAGCATTTTTAGGGAACATATCAATTTCATAAGTTTGCAAATCTCCTACAAGTTCTTCCAATTTTAGCGTATTTAAATTACCCATAGAATTTAGCACAGTGACTTTAGGGATAAAACGCTTAGGCAAAGAACGAAGAATCTTTTTAACAACTCTAGCATTCGGATTATGTTCACCAAGATTAAAACTAGTATTCACAATGTCAGAAAGTCTAGCATAAAATTCATCAAAGCATTCAGAATCATGCATGGTGATTGTTTCAAATTGAGATGTCAAGTTTTGCAACTTAGACTCTTTCACAGCATTAGTTCCTTCATGGGTGGGTTGTAAAACATCCCATGCCTCTTTTGACGTGGTACACGTCATTATGCGTTTGAACTCATCAGGTGTGACAGACCCAGAAATAGCACTTAGACCCTTAGAATTAAAAGATGACGATTTAATTTCTTCATCAGACCAAGAAATGTCAGGTTTCAAGTTGGTCACATTATCAACAGTCACGGTGGGAGGAGTCCACCCTCGTTCAACCAAAATCCAGACACGTTCATCAATGGCTTTTAAAGCCGACCTCATACGGGCTTTCCAATAAGCATAATTTGTCCCGTCAAAAACAGGCATTTTATAATATGACTTCTCCATTTGAACACGCACTTTTTCAAAAATCAATTTTTTCAGAAAATTGATATCTTAGAAAAATTTTACGGAAAAAGGAATACGCGATAGATTAGCGTAACCTGCTCTGATACCAATTTGAGAACGTGTGTGCTCGCGTTCAAATGATCAAATTATATATAAAACCCTTTTAACACAAACAAACCCTAAACATGCAGCAGTATGTGATTGAATAAATTGATAATCTACGCAAGAACATTCAAACAGATGCAATTAAGAAAAAATCCCCCACAGGGGCAAAACCATTTATTTTCACTATAATTTGTAAGAAAACGGCTTACAATCGGATTACAATGAAAATACAAGTTGACTAAGAATTACCCTCGGGTATCGGATTCTGTAGTCGCGGCTGGAATTATCCCTTTCCAGGAGGGCTGCAATGAAGAAGAAGAACGGTCTCCTCCACAAGGGTTGAACAAACCAAAGTTGTGTTCTTGGGTTGCTAAAGGATTCACAAAGGTTTGGCAAGGATGTGTGAATTAAAACATGAGTCTTGGGACTCAAAAATATGAAGACTAGATGTATTTGGACTCTCAAATTCGTCTCCTAAAGTCTTGCAAAACAACTCTCCCGAAGTTGGTATTTATAGGGAAATCCATGAAGAGACCCACGATTTTAAACTGCTGAAATTCTATCCAGCGTACAGGTACCCCGAACCGGTTCGGGTACCCCTGCAAACCGGTTCGCCCCCCCGAACCGGTTTCGTGCTGGGTTCGGGAAAGTGTGCTGGGAATTGGTGCTTAAACACTTAGAAAAATTTCCACACTTTTCAATGAACATATCTCCATTTTCAACGGGCCATAACTTGTTCACCGTAGCTCGGATTGAGGTGCCGTTTCTTCCAGTATCATTGTTGCGGCAAGCTCTTCAACTTTCCAGTTGACCGGTCCTCCGGACGGTGGCTGTAAAATTACCAATTTCCCTTGAACATCCCTATCATGCCTTGTTTCACTGATTTGACTTCTCTTGCGTTCCACTTGCATTACGAGCCTAGAATCAAGGAACGTGAAGTCGTTGATGCAGATGAGGGACATATTAGTGGAGATAATGCATGCTTGATTCCCGGAATTCGGATAGAGGCCGTCATGTGAGATCGTGAGGTGACGTGCCAAATGTAGCGGCGTACGACATAAATAAATGAAACATTTCGGACATGAGAAAAATGTCCTTACAAGGCCACAACTCGATAATTTTTAAAAACTCGGCCCTTAAACTATTTTAATACATAAAGTTCTCTTGAACTACAAAGTTTGCTGCGAATAATCTCTATAAGCCAATAAAAAGGACAAAAAATGAGTAATTTGTAAGAAAATGCCTAGTTTAGGAGTTTTTCATATTAAAAAATAATTTATGATGATTCCATGCAAAAATTGCTAACTTAAATGTTATTTATTGACTTTTATATTTATTGGGATATGCAAGTACTTAAAAAATTAGCTTATATAGAACAAATTAAGCTTAAATTCAAACAGGGGAAAATATCATGTGGATGTAGTGCCAAAACACCCATAAGCACTTTATACGAAGAAAATGATTAATTACGTTTGAACCTCCTGAACTATACTCTTTTTGTCACTTCAACACCCAAAATTTCAGTTTATATACTTAATCCCCTAAACTTTCAAAACGACTTCAAATAAGCCTCTCATAAGAAGTGGAGTTGTCATTTGATCTTCAGCCAACAGAACACTTTGATTGTTTCAGAGTTATAAATATTGATAAATACTCCATAAAAAGATTTTTGATCCCCTAATGTACTCAATACAATCAAAGCATCCATTTTGTGGATTTTATTGGGTGATTTGCTGATTGGATTGCTTGTTTATTTGAGATTGAATTTTTCTTTTTATTGAATAAATCTCAAATGGCGATGGTGGGGTGGGGGGGGAGGTTCAAATTTTTTTCCAGAGATTTAAGGGTTTTCAAACCCAAAAGAGCTTTTTTTCAACATTTTTCCGAGATTTAGGCTTTTTTACCACAAATTGTCTTTTCTATTCCCAAATTATCATTTTAATTTCCCAAATTATTTTTTTTGTCATTTTCATATTTTGTAAAAGTTTTTAGTGTTTTTTCTCAAAATTTTACCAAATATTTATTTTTTTCAATGTTTTTTATTCATTTTTCACTAGTTTAAAAATATTTTATGTCTTCAATATATATATATATATATATATATATATATATATATATATACAAACACACACACACACTCAATTTTACTATCCTAGATTTATTTATTTTTTGTCAGAAATTATGAATTTTTTTTTCATCTTTATTAGTTATTTTGTAATTTTCTTTTTACTAAATATTGTTTTTAGTATTTTCCAGATTTTTAAAATGTCACTCTTGATTTTTCAAAATTTTTAATATACATTCATAATTTTCAAATGGTATAAATATTACCTATTATTCTTTTTATTTTGGATCAAATACCAAAAAGTCCCTCAAATATTTTGTAATACACATTTAGTCCAAGCGTTTTATTTTGTACCAAAAAGTCCCTTATTCTCTTATCTTTAAAGGTTCGCGTCAGCGGCATTGTAAAGCATTTTTGGCATGGTGAAGAACTTTTTGGTGCAAATAAAAAGGTTTGGATTAAACGTGTATTAAAAAAAGTTCGGTGGACTATTTGGTATTTGTCCCTTTTATTTTCCCTATTATTTTTATATAGTTTTTTAGTATTTTCAGATTTTTAAATGTTGTGATCTCATTTTCTCAATTTTTAAATATATATTCATAATTTCAAAAGGTTATAAATATATTTTTATTAGTGTTCTTGTGTTTTTCGTGTTCTTTTATATATATTTCTTGTTTTTTGTAAATTAAATGTTTTAAATTATTTATAAAAAATAATGATTTTTATATTTTTAAAATAATTTTTTAGTATTTTCTTAATTTTTAAATGTTTTTGTTATAATTTTAAAAATGCTTTCACTTTCTGTCATATGTCATGCACATAGTTAAACTTTTCGTTCAAAAAGTTAACGATGTTAACAATAAGGGATTATTTGAAAGTTTTGAAAGTTTAGCGGGTTAAGTACATAAACTGAATCTTTAGGGGATGAAATGACAAGAGAATGAAATTTATGGGACTCGAGGGTAATTAACCTTGTGAAGGATTTCTTTTTTATCATTAATTGGGTGATAGGTGAGCCACTTGAAGGAGAAGTTTCACGCATCGTTATAGGTGACCCAAAATGCGACACAGTTTGGTGCAATACACTCATATGTCACTGTATTGATTTGTAGCGCTCTCAATTTTTGACACGATAATCCGTTTATGGTAATAATCCGAAACGACTCGAAATTGACACGATTAATTTTTATAGATTTAAGATTACTCAAAACTTATACTCAAAATAAAAATTAACGTGACCTGAAAATGACACGACTAACCCGAATTACCACCCCTATTGATTTGTAAGTGGAATAACATGAGTGAGTACAAGTCCAGCAACAAACATCAAAAGCCAATGATAATTTAAAATATAAATAAATAAATAAGTAATGCCGGCTTGCATTTTTTACCAATTTTTCTTAGGGATATATATCAAATAGACCCTCGAACTTTTTTTAATACACGTTTAGTCCAATCCTTTTTATTTTGCACTAAAAAGTCCTTCACCATGCGAAAAAAACTTTACCATGCCGCTGGCGCGGATCTTTAAAGATAAGAGAATAAGGGACTTTTTGGTACAAAATAAAAAACTTAAACTAAATACGTATCAAAAAATATTTGAGTAACTTTTTGATATTTGATCATTTTTCTTACTAGTTGTTTTAGTAACTCAAAAGCATATAAAGCATACAATACGGATATGTGCATGGCCAGCCCTGATCATGTGCCAAATAGGCAATAGCACAGGGCCCATTTTAGAGTATACACCTATATATGTATATTTTAGGGGTCCAAAAATATTTTATGTATATTAAAAATGTCAATTTTTAAAAAAAAGATTAATTTTTTAGAGGCGCATTTTTTTAATTACCCAAAAAAATCTGTACAAAGAATGAGTCAACTACCACCCAACTAAAATGGCCTCTAAAAAATAAGTTTAATATTTTAGGAGCCCATTTTAGATATTTACAATATTTTTTTAGGACTCTAAATTGATTTTCGTACAGAGCACTTCAAATCTTAGGACCGGCCCTGGATATGTGGTAAAAAATGTCGATACAAATATCATATTTAATAAAAAAATAAAATAAAATTTGGGGTAAGATAATATGGGCATAAACTTTGAATCCCAAGTACCCAAGTCTCATAAGAAAATTAGAAAACCATAATTTTAATTTCGGAAATTAATGAAGTACTTAAGTCAAAAGTACCCTAAAATAATACATTTAAAAAAATAGCGAAGGAAAACAAATTTAACATAAACTCAAACTGGGAAAAATATCTGAGGCAGTACCAAAACACCAAAAGCACTAAACAGTAAAAACAATGAAGAATTGCACCCAATAAGAGCTTCAGATTTCTTCAATGGCTTCATTATAGAACCAGTGATGTTGCTTCCTTTTCCACACACATTAACTCCAACCTTAACACCATAAGCTGCTTCGGAAGGACTCAAACACAGTCCTACATTCCCACTCAAATCCAAATTTTTTCCCAATCTTTTCAAGAAACTGTCACTAAAAGGAACCACCCCACCCAAGTAATTCCTGCTTAAATTCAAGTGATATATGTGAGAGAGATCCCCAAAACCACTAGGAATATCTCCTGTTAACCTATTGTTTTGGAGAGATAAAGTGCTCAAATTCATGAGTAGAGAGAAAGTTGAGGGTATGGTTCCTGAGTAACCACAATTGGCCACCCTAAGCTCTTGCAACTTTTTCAGCTCACCAAACTCAATTGGTACAGATATAAACATTGGGTTATCATCCATAATGAAATACTGCAAGCTCTTTAATTTTGTTATCCCTTTGGGTAACTTGCCTCGTAACTTGTTGTTGCTCAAAGCAATAAATTCCAGTGATGTGAGCTTCTCAATGCTGTTTGGTATGCTCCCAGTGATCAAATTTGAACTCAAATCAAGCTTTTGAAGAACACCCATTTGCCCAATTGTGTTTGGGATGGGACCCACAAGTGAATTATAGCTCAAATCAAGTCCTATAAGGTTGGTGAGGGTGCAAAGTTGGTAGGGTATGTTGCCACTCAGCTGATTGTAGCTCAAATCAAGGTGTACAAGTGATTTCAAACTTGAAATTTGAGGTGGGATTAGGCCAGTGAGGTGGTTTTGTGACAATGTGAGGATTTGGAGTGAGACTAATGAGGAAATTTGAGGTGGGATTGGCCCAATTATTGTTGGGTTTGATCTGAGACCAAGTTGTTCCAGGGAGGAATAGGGTATCCTTGGAAAGGATAAGATTGTTTTTGTATGAGTGAAGCAATTGAAAAAGAAGACTGATTGGAGGTAAGGGAGGCGAAAGATTTGTGAAGGAAATGTGGATGTGTTTTTGCAAGTTGGGTTTGGTGGTGTGCCAAAATCTAGCCTTGATACGTGTAGTTTTTTGTCTAATCCAGGTTTGCATTCTATCCCAACCCAGGATTGGCCAGGGGTGCAGGGGTTTGGGTGTGAGAGTCTCCATGTTTGGTCAGAGGACAAGGTGTCCATGATGTTGAAAAGGGTTTGTAGTTCAGAGGGATCCATGGTGTTTGGTTTTGGTTGGTTGTTTGGATGGACATGAGGGGTGGTTGAAGTTGAAGGGAGTGAGATGAGGAGTGAGAAGAGGAACAGTGAGAATGAGCAGTGCATTGTGGTTGATAATTGTGTTGTGAGGTATGATATGATCAGTAGTAGAAGTGGGTTTAAGTGTTGAAGAGGACCCGACCATGTGTGTGTACGTGTGTGTGAAACAGAAGTTGATGTGATTGATATGATGGTGGCTGTGTATTTCTCATATCAGCTATTTATTGTTTTCTTTTTTCACCTATTTAAATTTAGGGAAACGCTATTGCTATTTTAAATTCAAACATATTGTCACCGTCTTTTTAACTCAATCTTTGTGAATAGTATGATTTATATCATGATAATTTGGTCAGTGCTGAATGTATTATGATAATGTCATAGTGTCGGTCAAACAATGGCCTAAAATAGTTCTACTTTGAATATAGACTTCAACCACTCACAGCATTTATAAGCTCTGAAATTTAACAAAATGGTTTTGCACCAATATGTGAAAGCGGGTTTACTTGAATGCTTGGCATGAAAAAGAGTTGATAAATAAATTCGAGAGTTAAATTTGCATGCACTGAATTCTATGAATCACACCCCAAGACACTATTTATCTTCAATCTCCCAACGATGAGTTTCATTTGAACTTATTATATTTAATCCCACATATAAGCAGTGGCGGACAGAGTATTTTGAGTTAGGGAGTTTTTTTGACTAAATTCAGAGATTCGGTGGCGAGTGCTCCTGAGCCGTTTTTTTTTAGATTATGTAATTTTAGGATTTAAAATAATATTAATTATGAATATAGGACAATAAATATTTCGTTTCTATTTTTAGTCCGTATTTTCAAATTAAAGGGATACGTGATATGCTGTGATTGGTTGACGTTTTATGAATTTGGATCCGCGTAGCGGCTTTATTCAAAAATAGGGACTAAAACCATAGATAAAATGTTTATTATCCTATTTCCAAAATACATATTACAAGAGGTCCTAAATTTACAAAGCCCCCCCCCCCCCCCCCCTCTCCCCTTTTTTTTTTTTACCTTTTTTGCAAATTTGTAACCCTAAAAATGTTGAAGTATTAATTAATTAAATTTGGACTCCTACTTTGTTGGTTGATTTTTTTATATAATATTATCCCAACAAACAAAAAATGAGCAAACTAATACTTGGGGGCTGAAAAATTAAATTAATTTAAACATTCATATTAATTTACACACTCTTAAAAATTAAACTAAAAAAACATTCATAAACTTTGGGGCTGGAAAATTGAACTAAAAAAATGCATATCTCAACATAATATTACCCTAAATCTGAAATAATAATTGAAATACAATATTTTAACAACCTAGCTTTAGCCAACAATCCAAAGTTTGTAACAATCCAACAAACACAAATAATTCAGAAATTAACATTCAACTTTAATCATTGAACTAATTTAACATTTAATTTTTAACATTGAACATTGAGTAGTGTTTTTTCAATAAACTAATTTGGGTAAAAGTAGTGTTTTTTCAATAAACTAATTTTTTAATTAAAAAAATTACATGCTTCTCTTACTGCTTAGCCTTTGATGTTTGTTTGCTTGCTTAGGTTAAGGGGAATCAGGGGCGGACCAAGTTGGGTTGGAGCTTGGAACTTGGGGTGCCGACGGAGAGGAGGAGATGGCGGAGACGGAGATGTGGAGCGGAGGGGGAGCTACTCGGAGTCGGAGGAGGGAGCTCCTGTTGCTGCTATGCTGTGTGGCGGTAAGAAAAGAGGAGAGAATATGGATCGTGAGGTGAGAGAGAAAGTGTGAGGAATGAGAGAGAGACAATTAGGTTAATAGTTGTAAAATGCGCGTGTGTGTAGAAATTAGAATAATGTTTATTTGCATTTGTGCCACAGAAACATCATACCTTCTATTATGAAACATTACACAAAGGTCCAAATAAAAAAACAGCCTAAGCTCGGGCAAAAATTCTGAAAAACCTAGGTGGGCAGCCTCTCACCCTCGAGACCACCTAGGTCCGCCCCTACATATAACAATGAGTTAGGCTTGAGATTAAATATTATAAGCCCTAAGATTTTGAAAAGTAGCGCACAATAATACTCAATTTCCAGATGGAACAATGAGTTTCACATGAGAATGGAACCCAAGTACTCTATAATTTCGTGCAATAACCTAGGTTTATATAATTACCCCACTAGTGCTGAGAATGCTCTCGAGCCCACTTACAAAATGGATTATACTCATTTGTGGGTTGGAAAATAAAAATATTTTGCTTAGAAATATATCATATTGATATTAACAAGATTAGCTCTAAGGCGACAGATGTAGTGTCGCGTCATAGATGTTGCGCGATGTGGGGGAATAACACTACACTTTGCACCCCAAGAGTTTATTTTATTTTATATTTTATAATGGCACGGTAAAAGAGATGTGTAGGTAATAAATTTATGTTGGTATTGTTCAACAGAATTAAAAGTCGAGCAAAATAGAAAGCATGCACAGTTAGACAAGAACAATATTACGTGTTCGACAATGTGCCTACGATTTATGAGGCATTTCTCTATCTTTTTATTGATCGCGTTTTGATAACAGTTGTTATATACTCATTTCCTTGGAATCAGGGTTACATTTATAAAGGAAAGGAAAGAAGGTTGAGTCATTCAGGTCTCCATGCCTCTAGACAAATATCCAAATTTATCTCATGTAAGTAATTTCAAGATTTTTGCAGGTCGGCGTCACCAATATTTACCCTTTCCTTTGAGATCTTTGATAGGATCAATGAATATGTGTCCTCGCCTTCTATATGGTTAGATTATCTCTCATAGTTTCCCCTAAAGCTTTACAACTAGTTGAGGGTGCAGAGGTTTGCTCAATCCTCTAGTTGTATTTAGGCCGAGATTACTAACAATGATTAGTCATCCACAGAAGCCATGGTCGGAGGATACAAGTCATACTTGTGTTTGAATTTTTCTAGTTAATATTCTAGGGGCACTTTAATAATATGGCCTAGCAATTTTAAGGGCACCCCGATAAATATTCAGCCGTTAACCCAAAAGGCGGTTGCGTTCTTAAGCCGTCATAGAGGGACATGCCAATTAATGATAAGTTTTGTCTTAAAAATTATTATAACTCACTAATACTCCCATTGATGTCAGCTTAGTTATCATCCACCACTTATTCAAGAGCATCAGAGTTTATTTACACCTCCATTATTTGTAAGACTCTCTCTCTCTCTCTCTCTATATATATATATATATATATATATATATTCTCTATAGTTTCTTCAAAAGAATTTTATTTTCTTCCCAATTTCCTATTAATTGTCTACAAAGATGGTTTACATTATTAATGAGAAACTATATAGGTTTTTAGAAGTTGTTACATCCGTAGATGCATAATGGTTGAGTTATGGTCAGGTGCCTTAGATTACTACAACATTGATAGGGGACACTGACTATTCTCCAAATTTGTGGATGAAGTTAGGATTACTTTTCCTCCCAATCACTTTTTATTGACTTCTGTTATTTTTTTAATGTTATTACTGCCCAATTTTCTCCCAATACTTGGAGAATCATTAATGGCGCCAATAAGATAAATGAGATCAATGGGACCCATTTAGGGATCCCTGATATTCGCTACTACTATATATGGATGAAGTCTAATGAAGGTGTTTATAACTTGAAAGGAAATAAAGGTCGAGAGGGCCCTCGTGATTATTTTTTTTAGAATCCAACAAGGAGTACTAGTCTCATGAATTTGTTGTTAAGGACTGGGAAAATTTACCTATCCCAGAGGGCAGTGAGCCCTATAGGGGACTCAGGGGCCTCGAGGGTGGTTATGAAATAGGGATAGTCTTATTTGAAATGCCTTTCATCATTTGAGTTTTATCTGATTTCTATGCTTTGCACTTGTTCCGATGTTTTCATCTCTTATTGTGCATACTGTGGCAAGAAGAAAAAGCCTAAACCTAGAGATGTCAACGTTGTTGATTTAAAAAAGGTTTGGATGCTCAAATAACCTTTATCAGTTACCGATCATCCTAGATTAGCTTTGCCCATTTTTTCTTATACCCCAGCCTCCACTTTATTTGTTATTTGTCGTATGGATTAAGAGCCAGAAATCCAAAAATGCTTTATCGATCACGATCCATTAACAAACATCACTTCAAGCTCTTTTTAGTTTGTTGACATCTCCACTACACTAATAGTTACCTTTACATCTTTTGAGGACAGGACGGTGCTGAAGAGAAAAATCCCTAATCTGGTGAGGGATGCTTTTAGCCCCATTTCACCACAACTCAATCGTCCGAGATAAAAGATGTTGGGGTCTCTCTGACCGTGTGTATGTCTGGGATTCCCACGATAAGATGAAGGCCAATCCTACCAAATAGGGCAAGGAAAATACCAACCTTGTTATCCAATTTCTAATCCAGAAGATGATGGATGCCCCCAATAACATAAGGAAGGACCTAACCGAAGGGTCAGTGGCCAAGCAGTCAGATTTGGCTCTTGGTATCTTGAGGGGATCTTGTATTATTATTAACCAATCTTTGTTCTCCAACCTATCCTCGGATAGGTTGTCCATGCACAATGCCTAGGATCTCTCTCTGCTACATGCCGAACTTTTTAACTTGATTTATATTATCTTTACTTATATTGGTCTGACTTAGTTTTTCTTTTTCTTATTCTACGGTTCCTTGTGGACTTCATTATCTTTTTTTTTATCAATGATTTGACCAGAAGAAAGAGATGGCCGACCTAGGGAAGGCCTTATATGGGGCATAAAAGGTTCTAGATTCTGCCAAAAAGAATGTTATGAAGCATGAGGCTACCATGAAGGCCAAGTCAATGTCGTCACTACTCTAAAGGCTAAGCTGGAGGGGAAGGATGACACCAATGAGATGTCTTCCCAGTCCTTGGCTGCAGCATTAGAGGCTAATAATTTTTCCTTTGAGTAATATTAGGATAAGGCCTTTGTTTATGCCAATAAGCAATGGGTCTTCAGCTAAAAGGATTTTTATAAGAACTCCTGGGATAATGCCCTAGAAAAGGTTGGGGTCCCTACTGAGTCTGAGTTATTCGATCCACATGCTCACGAGCCCCCTCCAAATATAGAGGAAGAGGTCACCCGTCAGTTAAAGGATGTCACCGACTAAAACAAAATTATTAAAGAAATAGAGACTCATAGTAAGTAGTTTATCCTAAGATTTTTTTTGTATTTTTTGGATGTCTTGTCTCTTTTTTTTGCTACTAGTAAGGGCTAGCCCCATTTTTGAATGGAATGAAGAAATCTTTTGATTCAATTGTGTTCTTGTTCGACCAATTTTTATCATATGTTTGCATATGCTTGGGTTTTTTGAATTTATCTCTTTCATCCTTGTAGCCTTATAATAGCTTGGCTTCCGTTCGAATTGTACAAGAGAATGCAAGTGGTGGCAATTCGGGTTAGTCGTGTTATTTTCGGGTCGCGTTGATTTTAATTTGAGTATAAGTTTTGGGTACTCTTAAATTTATACAAGCTAATCGTGTCATGTTCGAATTATTACCATAAACGGGTTATCGTATAAAAAACGTACTTTATTTTTTGAAATGATGCTTTTGAGAGATCTAAGACTTTACGACTATTCTCCAAGCATTACAAAAAATGACACTTGCTTACGATGATTAGACGATGGTGATTACAAATCTTCAGGCCAAGCTGGAGGAGATCAGGGTCTTTTGTAGACTGAGAACGTCTTCTGAAGAGAGGAGATCAACAAAGCGAAATAGGCCTTTAAAAACAAGGTAATCATACATAGGCTTCACCAGAAGATCGCGATACTTAGGAATATATTTAAGAAGGGGCATGTGTAGTTTCAGTTGATGGATATGATGAGGGTTGGATGGATTCTCCATAGCATTTAGATAAGGCTAGGGCTGTGTTTCGGCCGGATCGGATCGGAAAATGACCTTTTGGAAAAAATTCCAATTTTTTCGGAAATAAAATAATTGTTCCAATTTCCTATCCAATTTTTTCGGAAAATCAAAAAAGTTTCCGAATTCGGAAAAATCGGAAAATCGGAAAAAAATCGAAAAAATTCGGAAATTCAAAACATATAATAAAAATTCAGAAATTTTGGAATTTCGAAATTTCAAAAAAATTAATATAGGATTTTCGATTACTCGAAATTCTCATTTTAAAGAAATCGGAAAAAAGATTTAACCCAACATGTAAATATGTAAGGATTTAACCATTTTTTCATTTGTGTAGACTCTACAATTAACCCAAAATGTAAATAGGAATAGAAACATGTATAGAAACACGTATAAAACAGGTATAGAAACAACAAGTGTAAATCAGCAATTAATATTTGATCTCAGTATAAATCAGCAATTAATATTTTATCTCAATATAATACAGCTATAAAACAGGTATAGAAACATGTAATTAAACGGTCGTTACACAATATATAATCTTACAGATCCTATAAACATGTATAATCTTATAGAAACAAAAAACCATGTATAAACAGATCCTATAACAATCCTATAGAAACAAAAAACATGTATAATCTTACAGATCCTATAAACCGCTCGTTACACAATATAAAGTTTATCCCATAACGAGGATATGAAAGCTTACTGATCAAAAATTTATATTATAAACAGATCAGATCCTATAACAATCCTATCGTTACATATCCCATCCTATAACAATATAAACAGATCAGATCGTTACAGATCCGAACGTTACAGATAAGGGAAACAGATAAAAGGGCTTACTGATCCTTCGTTCGACTTGGATATGAAGAGATGCATTCTAATCGTTACAAATCTGTATCTGAGAAGCGTAGAAACCAGAGAGAGAGGTGAGTAGATGGACGAGAGTTGAAAGAGAGAGAGGGGACTCGATGGTATGCGCCGTATTGAGAGAGAGAGAGAGAGAGAGAGAGAGAGAGAGAGAGAGAGAGAGGAAAGATATGTCTAACCCTAAAACTAACAACATATATATATGGGTAAGGTAAAAAATAAGGGAAATGTAAATGTAAACATTCTTATTATCAGACAATGGAAATCCAAGGTAAAATATATATATAAAATATTTGGAATATTAATCGGAAAAAATATTCGGAAAATTAATCGGAAATTATATCGGAAAATCGGATCGGCTAAAATATCGGAAAATCGTATCGGAAAAATCGGAAAATTGGAATTTAAAACATAGTTCCAATTTCCTATCCAATTTAATTCGGAAAAATCGGAAATCGGAAAATC
Organism: Sambucus nigra; assembly: GCA_949130495.1. Lineage (NCBI taxonomy): Eukaryota > Viridiplantae > Streptophyta > Magnoliopsida > Dipsacales > Adoxaceae > Sambucus > Sambucus nigra. Next base: position 336,794,563 of record OX422223.1, read on the forward strand.
GGAAACCTTATATATGTTCCAAAATCGAAAAATATCAGATCGGACATCGGAAAAATCGGAATGTTCGGAAAAAAAGCACAGCCCTAGATAAGGCCAAGCAAATGCTCTACAATCGTGATTGGATAAATATCCTGACACTGTGCAAAGTTCCCCAGTTCTGGTACAAGTACAAGATGGACTCCCTCTTTGCTCGGCTTCATCCTATTAGGAGCGAGGAATCCTGGATTCCACCTGATGTGATCCCTATCAAACTAGTGACGAACTACCTCACCAATCAAGATAGTGACGGCGTGTTCCATACCAATCCAGAGACTGATTGGTAAGTTATGGCATCTGAGCAGGAGAATTACCAAAGATGATAAAATTACATCCATCTTATAATTTCCCTATTCATTTTGTAATCGTCCGACCACGATCGACCTTGTAATTTATGAATAATTTTAAATGAAATTTGACTTATTTTCAATTTCATGTTTGCATTTTCCTATTTCATTCTAAGCCAAGCATAAGTCCTTCTGGTCTTACCTTTTAGGATTTTATTGTCAAACTACCTTAGTCCTAGCACGAAATTAGGGTGAGAAAGCACCCGGTCACTAGGCAATCCACCCATTTCGAAATTTTATCTGACCAATACTGTTGACACCTCGTAAGATTTTTAATTAGATTGATCTAGTCTAATTTAAATTACAAGAATAAAATAATTGAATGTCATTATAACCATGACTAGAAATAAAACTAAATACATAAAGTAAATAATTGTACATAAGTAAGAGGAAAGTTAATATACGTCTGATGCCATAGCTAACAATAACAGAAAGTCCATATACGTCGGATACCATAGCTAACAATAACAGATGAATATGCAAATAAGATATCAGGGCAGAAGTGACAACAACATCCTAGATCCTGAAAAAATGTTAAATCCAAAATGTTAATAACAAGTCTAATTAGAATACGATTTTAATTGAATTTCTCTACCATATTACTATGCATCTTCCACTCATATTTGAGCTATTTTTAAGTTTATCCCAAACCCAAACAACCCTATATATCTCATGCGTCTACTCCCAAGCCCTAGTGATCCCATGATTAAGTATTATTCATCTTGATCGGATATAACTGATAGATCTCAATTAACTCTACACGCAATATCACCAGTGTATTAGAATATGAGTAAAGACATTCCATAAGTCCATTATTAATATCAACACGGTCCCAGTCGTGTATATAAACATACAAGGTCTCCATTTAATCCGGCACATAGCGAAGGTCTGCCAAACTGCCTTCGAAAACTCTCGCGTCATACTAGGTAGAGTTATAGGTTGTCCTACCCCTATAACCCCAAAATATCAGCTAGGGATCATCACTATGCCTTAACACCAATCATATGGACCTATACCCAAGGCCATATGAAAATTTTCTCTCGTATTATCAATATTGGATAACACAAGTGTAATATTCACATAGTGTCTGTCGTAAAATAATCAAGGAAAAGACCGTCTCATAAATGGGGTACCAATTAACGTTGCACATGCCCCATAAGGATATCCCCTCTAGTAAGTAATACCACAAAGGACTCAAGAATAGGTATGTTTCATATACAATACAAGAATAGTAAACCCTATCATACAAGATTTACTAAGTCTTTACCAAAATCTATTACTTTACAAATTTTCCATAACGTTAATTATCTGGATCCAACATCAATTTTAACATTTATATTTAATAAGATTCGTATAATCCTACATGGTTAAAAAAAACCCAGTATTTATAAACTATTCCCCCATTCCTAAAACGAACTCAGAATAAGATATAAACCAACTTTGATCTAAACAATAATAGTCGATAGATCAACTTTCATTATCGATCGATGGTTATTGATCGAACGATGGCTCCAATGTTCATCCTCTTCCTAGTTACAAGATTGAAAATCCTAAACCTCTATTAACGTATATCAGGTTCCTTAAACCATATAGTGTTATTCAATCTCCTTCATATATATTTGATATATTAACACTCCAAACCTATATCTAGCTGTTTTACACAATTATAATAAGATTAAAGGTTAATTTTCAAATTAAGTTAAGAACCCTAGTTTGTAGATAATCCAACCATTTTGATTCAATTGCCCATTAGTTTGAAATGTTAAAATGGTTATTTTGAAGATTAAATAGAATATAATTCATCCTTACTCTTCCTATAATAATTTCTTATACAAATCATGTAGAAATCCTCAATAATTAAATATGCCTTTAGTTTGGTTTCTGATTTAAATCAACCCAATTATAATACAACTAATTCCAACCTTTAATTCATTTTTACGTGTGATTTAATTCATAATATAACAAATAGAAATATAATAATTAAAATACGATCAAAATCAAATCCTAATTAAATTTGGCTCAATCTCAAATTGTGAAGAAATCATACCCAAATCCTTTATATTCCTCCTCTTCTATTGATGTATCTCTTCTCTAATCCTTAGGAAGCCTTCCTAATTAAAATTTGTGAAATTAAAAAACACTAATGACCTCTCAAGACTCATGAGCCACGAAATTAGGTTAAACCCCTATATGGGCCTCATCTAAAAAAGTTCAAAAACCTCTTTAATAAGACTAACATATTGTCTAATTCCAATACTAGCCTAATGGGCCTAAAACCAAAACATTTAGAATAAAACAGAAATTATATGCGTCCAAAAACCAACCTGAAACATTTCATAAAATAAATTACTAATATAACGCAGTAATTTAGTAGCTTAGGTTAGAGAACCCAAATGTTCATAATTTAATTAATTTATTAATTCAGTGTAACACGACATTATAGGAAATTACTTCACGTCGAAGGGATAATCCAAACAAGAAAACCCTCGATACCAAATCCTTTACCATTTTAAAGTCGTCCATAATACATTGTCATGTTAAAATACCCGATCATGTTAAAATATTTATTAATTATTTTACTGTGTATTAAATTGAATTTTTTGAATAATTGATATATGATTTCTTAAATAATTTGCATAACACATAAGAAAATATAGCAGTGGCGACATCACATTCAGAAAAATAAGATAAGCTAATTTCATAATTTATTTAATTCATAAAAATACGGGGTATTACATTCTTCCTCCCTAAAATAATGAATTTCATTCTCGAAATTCGAATTCATTATATTTCTACTAGAAAGTCTAAGATATCGCATCCGTAGTGTCCTTATACTGTATACTGAATCTACTTGTACTATGACCAAATATACACCAAGGTCTCTCGCAGTAAATCGCATTCGACTAACACTTAACCATCTAGTCTAATCGTTAAAAAAATTGACTTGTACCGCGAGAACTTCCTCGTTTGTGTACCCATATTAACCTCATCTCCGCATTAATGGTGATAAGGTGAAGTTAAATGTTATCTATACGACCATAACTACGAGTATGAAAAGGACATATGCATCGAAATGCCAACTTCCCTTTGAAATCTGACTTTACAATTTACATCATAAGGAGGTCTTTAAAAGTACCTGGCCTACCTCTTGGGATGCCCGACCATGCTTTCGTTGGTTAAAAAACTCTTTTGCCTATTCTAACAATCATCATACACCCTATTATGAATGAAACATCTTCCGAGGTTCCCTAAATACATTCCCATACAATAACTTGTTAACTATTAGTTCTTAATTAACTTGGTCAATCTACTTAGATAACCCCAACTGATTCCATAAAATCTTTAGGACCTTTGAACCCTAGGGAAGATTAATGGGTCTACTCTCCCACTTCTACACTGGGATTTCGAATACCACAACTCTTTGAATGTCTCTGGTGCTCTACCTATTCTACTGGCAGGATCCCATTTTCAACACGAACTATATCAATAACTTCTTCACCGCACCAACTGCATGAATTCTAAAAATTACTGTACACCCATTTTCTTATGGAATGTAAAGTAATCCACGAAACATTCGCATTGTCCAAAATTACCATTTGAATCTTGGAACCTTCTGGAACAACCAATTTTTCCTGTAACTGTAACCTTCTACATTTATTAACATGGAAATGGACTCTTCCTCGTTATAACTTCCATACCTTTTCTCAAAAAAGTTGTACACTTGATCCCGAACCCATCTTGATTCATCCAACACAACTACAGTTGCTTCTTTTTCATCAAGATGTCATCTTTAAACCCCATGACAAACTCGTCACGACAAGACACTTCTATTCAGTTGATCCAATAGATCTTTGACACATAGAAAGAAACACTTTTATGCGTTACGACCTTATCGAATCCCCTTGAGTTTGAAGCCACATGTCCGAAGCATGTCTTATAGCATCTGGTTCACCTGCTCAGTTTGACCATCTAATTAAGGATGAATGACTTATTCAAATTCAGATGTACTCCTATAGTATTTTGAAAACACTTATAGTTACGAGATACCCACGTACTATACCAATCAGACACCTTTACTAGTTACAAGGCGGTATACATTGACATACACTCAAGAATGTATTTCTTCAACCCAATTCATCGATATGATCTATGCATAACCTGGTTTGTTTTATCCCCTCCGAAATGTACCATCACTAGCGAACGGTGTGCCTATACTAGAACTTCTCTCCTAACTCGGGACTCTATGGCACAACCAACCGTCCTTAAAGTCAAAACTGATTGAGAAGGAATGCATTATGATTGACACTAGTTATTGTATCTTATCTTGGTAGAAGGAATATAATTCATGTGCCTGTATCACCCGTGTCATTATGTTTAGCGCAATGGTCACTATTCTAAAAAATGTAATTAACAAATCTAAGTCTTGTGTGGCACTCTATTGTGCTGTACAGATGTCCAGTAAATCATTCTCATGATTGACTCCCTAAGATTGTAATGTGATAGTCAGTCTTCGACTCAATGCATCAACTACCACATTCGTTTTCCCCGGATGGTACTGAATTGAATATGGTAATCCTTCACAAACTTGAACCATCTCCAATGTCTCATAATTAAATCTTTCTGCGTAAATAAGTACTGAAAAACCTTATAATCGGAACATAAAGTTATCCGCTTGTCCAAATAATAATTTCTTTATATACGAAAGACAAAGACTATTGCATCTAACTCCAAATCATAAGTGGGGTAGTTACCCTCACGAGGCTTAATCTTTTGATACGCATAAGTTATGGGCCTCTACTCCTGTATCAACACTCCTCCTAACTCCTGAAGTGACACATATGTAAATACCATTTACTCTATGTCAGTCTTTTGTAACACGAGTACATACTTGTTAGCGAGCTCCTCCTTAAGGTTCTAAAAAACTCTCAGGCAATTTATATTCCAAACGAATGGTACTCCCTTATGGGTGAGGTGAGTCAGTAATCCCGTAATCTTTGATAACTTCCTAATGGACCTCCTCTAGTAACCCATCGAACCCCTTGAAACTCCTACTCTCTGTAGGTGTCGTAGGCTATCTCTAGTCTTTAACTGTATATTCCTTACTAGGATTCATCGAGATCCCAACCTCCGGTCTGATATGGTTCAAGAATTATATCTCTCGAACTTAAAAATCACACTTAGATAACTTAGCATGCAACTTATGTTCTCTCAGTGTCTACAAAATCATTCATAAATACTCAACATGCAACTCCTCCAACTTAGAATACACTAGATTATTGTCAATAAATACGATGATGAACCAATCCAGGAATGGTAAAAAATCCCAATTCATCTTATCTATGAATACTATTGGCACGTTACTTAATCCAAACGGATTGACCTGAAACTCATATAGTGCATATCGCGTTAGAAAATACATCTTTGGTATGTCCTCCTCTCGACATAACTAATGATACCCTAAATTCAAGTCCATATTGAAAAAGAATGATGTGTCCCTCAACTGGTCGATAGATCATTGATACGCTATTATAGATACTTATTATGTATCTTGACCTTGTTAAGCTAACAAATAAAACTGGAGCTCACCGTGAAGACGTTCTCCTCCGTAAGACCCCCTATCTTAATAACTGTCGAATTTGATCCAAAAATTTCCCCATCTCTAGTAGATCCCTTCAATACGAAGCCCTTATAATGGGCCTGGTACCGGTTTCCAAATCTATACAAAATCTTACCTCTTTAACTAGTGGTAGTTATATTACCTCATCAAATACATCTATAACTCTTGGATAATTATTATCGAGTCTAACGATACGGTGATCTCCTCAGACAAGTTGCATCAATGTAATAAAAATGTATGTTAGACCCTCCCTCGGCCCAAGCATAACCTATAAGAAACATCCCGTTCTCGAAAATGGGAATCGTTAAAACCTACCCCCGATAGTCGATATAAGTGTAATACATATAGATACTACCCAAAGTTAAATAATACAAATCGTAAGCCCACATATTTATATCAATGAGCTGACTAACAAACTATCACGTTTTTACAATCAGGATGTAAAGTAACCCCCCATCTGGTAGGGTATCCAATCCGAAATAAATCTCGGTGATACTATATATATATATATATATATATATATATATATATATATATATATATATAGCATAATCATAGTAACCTTACTGATAATGAAGAATGACAACTCCTTAATGTCTAAGTCAGACTTATGCACATGAGCCATAAATGTAATCATACCCATCTCCCAGTGGTATTCTTAATAACAAAAGTTATTCTAAGACATCTATAAAATAACTGGATTCCTTTGCCACGTTTGTAATATTTCCTCTAATGGAAATATCGAAAAGGAGGTCCTACAAACCTTACCTTTACAGTTGTTATTGCTAATTCTTGCCTCATTAGTTCTGCTCTGGATAAAATTTCTTGGGTTCTACTAGTCCTAACCATTTGTATTATCGGTCCTTGTAAACCTATTGGGATCTAATTCTCCATGTGTTTTTTAAGTAGCATACCATGGGTGTCCGGGCCAGTTTATGCGCACCTCGATTAATCCCCATTTGCGATTCACGGCTTTCGCTGGCCAAGCATTATTTTGATAGTGCTGGGGATCGAACTGGGGACCAAACCTAATCCGCCTCCAAGACTATCCCAGTGGCATCCTTATACCACTACACAATCCTCCATGTGGTTTATTTTTCTAGTGAGGTCTTCGTTACTTGATTCAATGCTACACCGTCTTTAGCCATTGGACCTACTTTGGCCTCGGTCTTCCAAATATTAAGAAATATATCCTTTAGATAGTTTTGGTTGTTATACTAATGTAGGAAGTTAAATCCCACCGTCTGAATGTAAGTTTTGATTAACGTTTACCCAAAAAACTTGCCAAACCCTTCACATAAGGTTTGTGCTAACATAAAAAAATCTTCTCGTAATGCAGCGGAGGATTCGAACATCCTTTTTCACTTCCATAATCATCTCTCTTGATATAAAAAGAGAAAGATATATGAACTTCCCCTAATACTAACTACTCTGTGGTCACACATATAAGGTCTTCAAAATATACTCCAAATGTCATTACGAATGATGAGTAAGAGAAATTCCCCTTTAACCATATGCTTATCAATTACTAAATGTATACCACCCAAAAGTCCCTAAATCCCAACCAAAGTCGACCTCAAGCGTGGGACATCTCACAAAGAAAATCTAAAATAGGAACTCTCACTATACACTCTATCTTACTCGAATCGTTATTCTGGAACAATGGCATAAAACTCTCTACGCGATCGTCATGATACAGAGTAGAAATCGTAAGCAGCTAAGTTTTAAAGTAATCATATAATGCAACATGGAAAAGCAATGGACGCACTCAATATCCTTAGGATAATAACACCTGGAATGCTTTGATACCGACTATGACAACCCGTAAAATTTATAACTATATTGATCAGGTCTAATTTAAATTTATGGGAATAAAAAAATTGAATATAAATATATGCTAAAGTCAAACGGGGCTCAGAAGCATCCGATGGCCTCTAAATGGGGGTTTTCAGAGAAAAAATATGAGTACGCGTGAATCGTAAGGTCGGCTCGCGCATGGTATGGATCGTATGAAAGGGGATTCATATTCTTATGAAGGTGAAATGAGCTTTACTCAAGGTTGAGAGTTAAACAAGGTCAAATAAGGTTTGAGAGCACTCCGTGGCCTTTAGATCAAGGCTGAGTGTAAAAAGATGAGTATGTGAGAACTTTAAGACCGATTCATGCATAGTATGGACCATTGGAAAAGGTATTCAGGGCCCTATGAAGATTTAATGAGCTACACTCAAGTTGAAGACTTAACTAAATTCAAATGTTACTTGGGAGAGCTCGATGACCACTAGGATGAGGTTTGGAGTAGGACCCGGGGTCTGATGTATTAGAGATCTAAGGATATATTTGGATGGTACTAAGATAGGGTGGTTATAGAGCCCCTAGATGGGAAATATTAGAACAAACGGAGGTCATCAAAAGATAAACACGGGATGGAAGGTCAAAAGGTTTTCGAGGGTAGAGACTTGACACATAAGTCCTAAGGTAGGGGACTTTTTAGGTATTTAAGGAAGGTAGCGACCAACTCATAGGGTCAAAGTCGATTATGTGGGCTTAAAGAGTTGATGCGACCAATTTAGAGGGTCGAGGTCGATTCTGCGGACCTAAAGAGTTAAGGCGACTGATTTATAGGGTCGAGGATGATTTTGTGGACCTAGGTCAATTTCACGGATCTAAAGAGTTAATGCGACCAATTTCGAAGGTCGAGGTAGAGTCTGCAAACCTAGGTCAATTTTATAGACCTAAAGAGTTAGAGTGACTGATTCAGAGGGTCGATGTCAATTCTACAGACCTAGGTCAATTTTGCAAACTTATAGAGTTGAGGTTACAAGTGACACTATTCCATTCCGATGGGGAGTGTGGAAGTGGTGTGGTCTCTTTGATTGGCAGCGCACTTTGTTTAACGAATTTCTCGAAGCTCTTATGTACTTAATTCAATGAAGATTTTCGAGAATTATCATGAATTTCTAGGTGAATTCTGGATTTTTCTTAGAATTTTTGCGAAGAAATTTTAGGGCAATGACGGTAGGCATAGTCAGAGGTGGGCCTATCGTCATAGGTCAAGGACTCCTGGGCTTCTAGGGGGAGGTGAGAAGTCATGGCCGATATTCTAGACAAGAGGACTGCCTATGGTCACCCCCTAGTTCCTTATAAAAAAGGGGCGACCTACTTCACTTTTCCCACCTTCATTCAAGTGAACCTCTTCACTTCTCTCTCTAGCAATCACTTTCGAGAGTACTTACTCAAAAGAATTTATAGAAGGTGCAACGAACAATGCTTGGATGGCCATTGACGACTGGACCGACCTAAAGTAGCGTGATGCTGAGGCACTGAAACTGGGGAGTGAGAATATCTATGATAGTTTCGAGCCTTTTCTTGATAATAGGGTTCTGATGCGGTGGATGGTGAATCATAATTCTACAAGGTTGAAGAACCCAAATGGTTATGTGAGTGTTTGCTCTTTGTTTTCTTTTTTATTTTCTATCTCTTATATCATTAGGATGTTAAAGGGTTTTATCTTATATGCAGGTGGATATTACATCATCGAGTATTTGTTCTTATCTTCGATAGAGATAAAGAAGGCATAGGAAAAACTCCCCCGGTCAATACAGTTGGTGGTGGAGGCTGATGGATTTAGCCCTTTGGCTGGGGCCTTAGATGAGATGCTACAAACTATAATGGTATTGTGTGCACTGGATGAGATATAGTGGTATACCACCCATACATTTAACTTGGGTGTTAAAAAGATGACATTTATGCTCCTGGATGCTCATCAATTGACTGGACTGGAGTTCCAGGGTCACCAGATAGTGGTGGACCGAACATTGTGCATATTCGAGGTTGTAGTTCGGGCTGCCCTATGAGATATTCGGCGGATCATTTATAGAGAGTCAGTCTGGATATCGATGTTGAAATATACCATATTGTCTAGACACATCAATGAGAGTGATGGGCAACACGTGAGGTAGGCAGCTTGCCTATTTATTTTTATTTTCCTGGGAGGGTTTATGGTGGTGATGAGTGGTGATGTCGTCCTTTTGTGGTTTCTTCCTTACTTGAGGATCATCTCTTAGATTCATCTATATGACTAGGGGAGCTTTATCCTAACGCCCCTTTATGCTTCTCTCAATGCTTTTAGTCAGTATCACCAATAGACATTTATGGGGCCCATGTATCTTCTGGAGGTAATCTTTAGATGTAATTTTTCTTTATTTTTTGGTTGTCCTGCCCATTTTTCTTTTTTGACAGTTTGCAGTACTTTTCTGTAAACGTGTTTTATGAGATGAATGGAATTTTTTTTAGATTGATGTCCTTGAAGGCGAGTGAGGCCGGGAATTTCTCGAGGATGTATATGTGGAGGAATTCGAACTAGTTCTTAATTTTGAAGGATGTGAGGGAGGTGTTGAATGCTTAATGAACGATCAGGTTAGAATTTGGTCTTTTTCCTTTTTTTTTTATTGTATATTTTGTTTTCACTTTTAAATTCTTCGATAAATGACCTTTATTTAGGAACAAGTGACATTCTACCCCTGGCGTCCGTCCTCGAGGGTTGTAGGGTTATGGGCATACATACCTAGATGCAGAGGTTTCTAAAGCATAAGTTCAAACACGTTTGGTACATAGGGGAGAGTTTAGTGTAGACACCACATTCTAGGACACCCCTAAGTCTCTCCTTAGGTCCCTAACACTTCCCCATTTACCATAAACCCTAGGCCATACTCTTACTATCGATCTAGAGGTCATCGGGCGCACACATACCCGGTTTGACTCTAATTAACTTCATTATTAGAGGGAAAGCTTAATAAGTTTTCGAAGGTCTCTGAATACCCTTTCCAACGGTCCTTCCTGTGTGCGAATTGGTATAACGTTTTGGATGAACTGACCATTTAACTATTGAAAACTGGTTTGGAGGCCACCGGGTGCTCTCGGGACCCGAGTTGATCCCAATCAACTTCATCGTTAGAGTGAAATATCAATAAATCTTAGAAGGGATCTGAATCCCCTTTCTAACGGTTCACCCCATGACTAAAATGGCATAACGATTTGGACGAATGATTCATTTTCCCAAAAATTAGATCCGAAGGCCATCGGACACTCCCAGGCTCTGTTTCACCAAAGTTAACTCTTCAACTTGAATGACACTAAATGAATCTTCAAAGGGAAATGAATATCCGTTCCGAGAGTCTGCCCTGTGTGCGGATCAGCCTTACTGTAAGGACGAATGACCCATTTTACTCTGAAGGGTCACCGAGCAATTCTAGGCCCCGTTTAACCAAAATTAACTCTCTGAACTGAGCGAAGCTCTTTTGAACTTCGAAGTACCTCACATAACCTTTCCAACAGTCCACTCCGTGTGTGATTTGGACTTATGGTTTTGATAAACGATCGATTATCGTCCGATGATCTCTTGTCCAAAGGACCAACATGCACTTCCAAGCCCCATTTAACCCAAAGTCAACTCTCAAACCCGGGAACAGCCTAAAATTCTCAGATATCTCTAAATAATCTTTCTAACTATATGCCACGTGTGCAATTTGGAATTACGGATTGCATTTTACGACCATTTTCCAAAAAATCTGCACGAGACTACTAATCGATAGGTCCATTTCCATGCTTATTAACAGTGTGTCTAGGGTTACCTACCGATAGGCAGGGCAAGGACAATTTCAATCGACAGTCCCTTGACCCTCTATAGGGAGAACATGAGCTCACATCAAAGGCACCTATGAAACATCAATTTTAGTTGTCTCATCAACATTCTTCTAAAGTCAGTGAGGTTTCTTTGTTTGATATTTCTCTCCACCTTTCATTTCCATCACTTTCACACCCAATTTACCAAAATCCCCCTAAATTCATCATCCACTTTCAAGGAAGCTCATCAACAATCAAGATCAATCTCCAAGTCTTCAAAAAAGGTCCAAATATTCTTCTATCTCTTTAAATTTCTTTATTTTTGCATTTGTTATATAAGTTCTTAATTTAGCTTTTACTTGAGATCATATACATATTAATATTCAATCCTTTATTAGTAATATTTCACATAGTATATTTTTTATAAAAAAACGCAAAACAAGAAAAAGAGGGTTACACCTATAAATTCCAACTGGATTTTCACCATATTTTCTCAAAACTAAAAACACCTTTTTCTTACACACACACGCATATAATAAAATCCCCTTTTGAATTTATAGGATAAATCCACCCTCGTGTCGCTTGTGAACTACGTGAACTTTGATGCCTTTATAGGCTACGTAGGCGTCTCGAGCTAAAACTGGAGAATCGAGGCCTATTTTCCTATTTTTTCCTCTTTTATCCATATATTATTTACATATATCATACTTGTGATTCATATATGCATCTTATCTACCACATATTATCATTTCATCTTAATGATCAATATCTTGATAAGCGCACAAATCATATTTTTAATTATTATTTTAGGAACATTCCTATAGATGACCTCACTCACTTTTTACTTCATAGACTTGTAAATACTCTCCATGTACACCTCACACTACCTACACTTGTATATAGGGTGAATTATATCCACATGTTTCACCCACCATTTAGAATATCCATGCTTAGGTGTCACTAGAACACACCATCACTTATCACAATTATATATATCCATGATCACTTATACTTATCACACACCACCTGTAGTTGATCTATGCTTAGATTCACTACCACACAATCACTTATAGATATTCACACATTACTCACTCTCACCTATCCATGCTAGTGTAATCTTCATATTCCATGCTAGAGTTGCTTTTCATGAAACTTGTACATTCTTCCTTATTAGTATAATTCTCACCATGCCAAGTAAAATACTCTCTCTATAATATACTAATCAAGAAGCATGCATTTTTCACACTACATAACCAAGAGCATTGCTATATTGGCAAAAAATTATCCCATACTAGGGGTCACTTTGTGATGGGTGCTGGTCCGGCAAGATGCAAATTGCCTAAGCAATATGAATCTCACCTTCCATTGGCCTAGTACCTTTGACGTATATCGAACGATTTCCCCCGCATTGTACCACTTGACCGAACTCACGATGTGAGATATATAGCAGAGAATTCATTCACGTACATCGAGTATATCGAATTCTCTCTCACACATACCGTCCCCACGAGGTATATAGTGAGATAATTCACGTACACTCAGGTATATCAAATGGCTTGTCCACACGTACCGATTGCCCTTAAAAGCAAAACGTATGCTGTGGAAATCATGCCAAAGGGGGGAACCTTTCCACTAACCCAACAACTGTATACCCTTATATAGGCGTCAAACCTAGGGCACTCATATTTTGTTTGTCGGTTACTACATCAAACTCTACCAAAATACCAGGTCGGCATGCCACCCAAATGTTTATGCAATTTTGTCTTTTTTCAAAATGAGACCCTTTCCATGAGCTTGGTAGCAAGTCAAATCATGTTTTACATATTTTTGAAACCCAATTTAATTAGGCTCGGATCTCGTCCGACATTTCTTTTTGTATTTAGGTAAAACCTGATACAAGTGAGAACATAATAATAATCATGATAAGATTCTTCCCTCGCTCCTTTCTTTCCTCCTTTCTCGAAAAATCGAAATAAAAATACATTTTTTTTCCTTTAGTCATAAATTTCAAAACTATTTTTCCCTCTTTTTGTAAAAAATAGCAATCCTCTTTCCAAAAAATGTTTCAAAAACATTTTCTTTTGTTTCAGTAGAAATAATTCTTCATTTTCTCTTTTAAAAATAAATTCGAATCATTTTTCTTCTCAGGCAATCGTATATATGACCCTTGGCCTGACTCCCAATTGGCCCCGATCTTCTGTCTAACCACCCCGAAGCTCCGTAAATTCTCCCGCTACTTCTTTCGAGTCCGGAATCTACCTTCACCAACCCTCTATGGAGAATGCAAACCAAGTACTGAATGTGTAACCTAATTTAACAACGTTCCTAGTCCAACTTAATGCCAAGATAGATTATCTTCAGTCTGAGGTTCACTAGATACAGTGAAATCAAATCCCAGTTCTCGAGGATCCTGAGTTACTCTTCCTTCGTGCTATGGGTCCACCCGCACTTGAGCCTATTTGGCTCCCAGAAGAATATCAACGTGCTCCACATGTCCCTCCTACCAATGGGAAACCAAAAGCTCAACCCCATATGGTAAATCTTTCCCAGTTAGGGGATAACCTGCCAGTGCCTGTCGATCCGAAGGAAAAAGAGTTAAACAAGGTCAAGGAGGACCTTAAGCTACTAACCAAGAAGTTTGACCAGGTATGAATCTCTGAAAATTTCATGGATTACACCCATATGTTTGCCTACGTTAAAGCAAGGTTGCCAAAAAAGTTTAAGGTGACTAACATTGAGAAGTTTGGAGGTAGCTAGCCCCCAATTGTTCATCTTTAAAACTACCGTCGGGCCATGATTATTCTAGGTGCCTCTGAGGAAATAATGGCCCAGATGTTTTAACAGACTTTGAAGGACAACGCTCTGCATTGGTTTTTATCCCTTGAGGAATAAAAAATTCATAGTTGGGAGGATGTTGCCCGTGCATTCATGTCGTGGTACAAATACAACGAGGAGTTGTATGTTACACGCCGTGATCTAGAACTTCTCAAGCAGAACCCCAGAGAAACTGTCAGCAATTTCATAGTAAGGTGGAGGGAGAAAGCATCCACTATGATCAACCGTCCTTTCGAAGAGGAGCAAGTTAGTATTATATAGAAAAATTTCTTACCCCATGTCCGAGCAATGATATGAGGACTATATCGCCCGCATTTTTTAGCTCCCCGAGAAGCAGGAGTGGAGATTGAAAAAATTATTGCCAAGACAAAAGTTGAGCCAAACAAAGTATTCGAATAGTTCTCTCTAAGAAAATATGAGAAGCCTGTTATAGTCTCGATCGTCAATAATATCTCTCAGCCCGCTACTTCTTGGGTTCCAGAAAGACATGCTAGTCTAGTCAGAAAAGAATACACCGAGCTCCATGATCCCCTCGTTAAAGTCTATCAATCCTTATTGCTCCGAAATCTCATCAAACCTTAAGACACTCATCCATTACCAAACCAACTTTCCAAAAATTTCAAACCTGACGCCCGTTGTGATTTTTAAAAAAATGTTAGCCATACCATTGATCAGTGCTTCCATCTCTTAAATATAATCTAAGGTTTAATTGATCTATTGCCCCATCGACCAATTCAAAACCCAACACCGCTAACAATCCACTTCCAAACCATACAAATGCCATATTCCTAATGAATGACCCGAAATTTAATCCATCTACCCAGATTGTACCCACTAAATCACCTATCACACCCATATTTTCAACCAAATCCCTTAAAGTCTGCCCATATTTTCTCCTACACCCTACCTATTTTGCTAACCATGCTCTGTCACTTCTCGTAAGTGCATGTATTTCCATTCATACCTGGTCCAGAGGGTATAGAATTGTCAGCAGTACTAAACTAATTTCTAGAGTTTAGGCTGAAATTTTCCTTCGAAATGACCATTAATAGGCCAGAAGTTCAGCATCTAGTTCATTAAAGCTTGGAAGTGTGGGAGTCGGATAATCGAGTGTTACCCATTGATTAAATCAGTTTAGACAATACAGTACAGATTATGGAAGGCTTATTCCGACAGAGCAATGAGATTTGTCTTATATTAGAGTTACTCGATGCCTTAAAGATACAAGGGTGATTGTTGCCTTCACTTTTATACCTCCCCGTTAAGTCGGAGGATCTATTTGAAGAAGTTGTCAAGGTTATGGAATGCATTGACTTCTTATGGCAAGACGACATCATTGCCACCGGTTGGTATGATGATTTTGATAGCTCAAACGAAGAATCAAGTAAAGAAAATACTAGTTTGATAATCAGAATGTGTTAGATGATATATTTTAAAGATCTGATAGGGGAAATCAATAAAGTGGTCGTACAAACCGAAATGGATGAAGAGCATGATATTTTTTCTTCCTCTCCTTAGTGAGTCTGAATCCTTAGTCAACGGGTATAGATAAAGGAAAGGGAGTTATCAAGAAACTCCCCACGCTAGAAATGACCATCAAGGAAAGAAAGATCCTCGAATAGATCAAGAAAACTCAAGCCCACATCACCTTGTGGGGAGTCTTCGTGTCATCCTAGCTAAATCGAAACACTTTGATAAAATTTCTTACTGATCCCACAGTCCTTCCTTCTACCACTTCATAAGAAGCCGTGAACTTGGTCGGGTCCTTAACCCCTACTAGATTGCTTTCCTTATCTGAAGAAGAAATCCTAAAGTTTGGTTCTAATCAAAACTGTGCTCTCAACATCTCCGCTGAGGTGATGGGGGAAGAGAGTCCCACTCTCACTCATCGACAATGGATCAACACTCAATGTTTGACCATTAGGAACCTTTAATTTCCTGGGTTTTAAAGTAAGTTACCTTGCTCCAACTTTTTTCCTAATGCATCCCTGTGACAACACTCCCCGAGAGGTGATGGGATCCATAACACTCATAATAAGGGATGTCCCTATCAATACCGTTATTAAGTTCCAACTTATCGATATACCCCCTTATTTTAATTAATTTCTTGATCGACTATGGCTTCACACCATCTAGGCTTATCAATCAGGCTCCATGAGCTTAGGGTCGATTAGGCTCGGCCTAATTTTGATTTACTTAGCTCAAGCTCAAGCTCGACTCGAATGAGCCTGAGAGTGCTTGAGTCAAGCTCAGCTCACAAAGTATATCGCGCTTCGAGCCCAATTTGAGCAGGCCCAAATTGATATTCCAATACATAATTATTTATTTCAACAATAGAAATTTATATTTTAGTAATAAAATCCTTGTTTCAGCATTATAAAATCCTTATATATATATATATTATTTCGAGTCGAGACTAGTTCGAGCTTGATAGTACTTCGCTCGAGCTTGGCTTAAATTGAATTCGGGCTTAATATATCGGCTCAAACTTGGCTCAACTCAAAATCAAACTCAATAAAAGCTTGGCCCAAATTTAGTGGCCCGAATAAACAAGCTTTGGACTTGCTCGGCTCAATTGACAGGCCTAACAACATCAAAGGGATATCTTCCTCTCCCCATTAGAAACTGAAGTTCTTTGCCAAGGGGAAGGCATCACCAGCTTGGGAGACGATGATAATATTGATAATGCAAGCACCAGTAACCCGCTACTAAAAATACAACATAGGACAAATGACATGCTTCTTTCCGTCATTCGAGTCGAACCACTTCCCCTTCTAGCAGGGGATGATTTTAAAGATCAAGTCTGTCGTGAGCACAACTATCACGGCAATGTCAACATAACATAAATGTTCAAGAATATACACTTCATGCCCGAACTGGGGCTGGGATGACGACAATAGGGGATATTGGAACCAATAATCTTGAAAAAGGCCTTTCCTCCACGTGTCATGGGTTATCAATCGTCATCAGAGGAACTCAGAATGCTCTGCCAACTCGGGTTGAAGAGAAGTTTAGAAAGTTCCAAGACTATTTCAGGGGATTCTTTGAACAAAAGATTGTAAAAGAGGGTGAAGATTTTCCCTTCTGTGGCTTTCCTGAACCATGGTATGATCATGTGGATAAGAAGATGAAGCCAGGGATGGAAATCTTCTTTCAAGACAGTTATTCCTAGGCCGACGACTCTCATCATCATGTGCAACCACTCATTGAGAAAGCTATAGTTGTTATTAAGGTTTTCGAGGTAAGTGACTTCGAGGACTCATTCAATCTGCAAACAGTGGGGATGACACTCTGCATGATCCACTCAAGTGCTACATCATCGGAACCGTCCATCCTAGTCAAAGTCACTGATGAACCCTTTTTAACTAGAATGCTATACCAGTTCCACCCGCTAACATACAACCCAACCCAAATGTTTATCCTATACCTTCCTCTTTTTTTCTTCCTCATTTTTTTGATAATAATATAATCGAGATTTCCTTTGACGAGGTTCTCAATGCTATTTTTCCCGAAAATGAAATAAATGAAGATTTTGAGCATCTTATTTTGCCTTACATTAATTGTCTTGATTCTAATCAAACTCTTGATGATGATGATTTTGCAAATGAATAATTTTTAACTGATCTTAATAAGGTTAATAACAAACAACATAACCTTGTTTAAATTAGTGAGGATAAAACTGTTGTTATCAATCTCGGTTCTTGTATCTAACTCCGCGAGATTAGGATAGGGTCCACCCTTGACGAGCATAAGCGCACGTAACTCAAAGAACTATTGAAGGAATTTATGGACGTCTTTGTATAGTCATATGATGATATATCCGACATCGATCCCAAGATTGCTCAACACAAGATTCCAACTCTTTAAGAATGTAAACCGATCAAACAGAAACTACGAAAGATCCGCACCAAATGGTCGATCATGGTTAAATAAGAGGTGATCAAATAGTTAAATGTAGGCTTCATCCAGGTGATTGAATATTCCATATGGCTAGCTAATATTGTACTCGTGCTAAAATCAGGAGGAAAAGTCCGCATGTGCATTGACTATTGGGATTTGAATAAAGCATCTCTAAAAGATGATTACCCACTGCCCAACATCGACATGATTATGGAGAACACAACCAGTCATGATCTCAAGTCATTCGTCTATAGGTTTTCTAAATATAATCAGATTAGGATGAACCCTAATCATCAAGAAAAAATAACATTTATCACCCCTTGGGTTACCTTCTGTTACAAAGTTATGGCATCCGAGCTCAAAAACGCAGGGGCTACCTACTAAAGGGCCGCTATAACCATCTTGAAAGATGATATACAAGGAGATTACAGTCTACGTGGATATAATAATCATTAACTCTAAGACTTGGGAAGGTCATGTTCCATCAATTTTGAAGTTCTTCGAATGACTATGATGATACCAGATGTGACTTAACCTATAAAAATGCATTTTCAGCATCACCCAAGGAACGATTTTGAGATTCATGGTTAGCAAGAAGGGAATTGAAGCAAAACCTATCAAAATGAAAGCCATACTAGAAATGTAACCACACCGAACGAAGAAGGAAGTTCAGGGATTCTTAGGAAAATTTCGGTATATCATCCGGTTTATCAGCCAGTTGACTTCTAGTTGTGAACCCATATTTAAACTCCTTTGAAAGGATTCCACCAAGATATGGAATAAGGCCTGTCAAGAAGCTTTCGACAAAATCAAGCAGTATCTTAATCGGCCTCCAGTTCTCATGCCACCGTAGCTCGGTCTCCCTCTAGTCCTATACTTGACCATAACAGACATCGCAGTTAGGGATTTGCTAACTCAATATATTGAAGAATCCTGTAAAGAAAGGTCCATCTACTATGCCAGTCACAAATTGGTTGGGCACAAAGTTAACTACGCTACTTTAGAAAAAAAATGTGTCTCCCTTATCGGGGTCGGCACTACATGCTCTCTTTTCCCATCAGACTTGTATCCCGAATGTATCCTATCAAATACTTTCTCGAGAAACCTGCCCTGTCTAGTCGAATAGCCTGATGGTTGATGCTGCTAGTCAGGTTTGATATTATGTATGTCATGTAAAAAACTATGAAAGGAAGAGGCATACCTGACCACCTTATTGACTACCCTATGGAAGATGCCGATGTTTGGTTCTCTGAGTTCCCAGATAAATATATCCTTTGCACTTATCAGGCGGACTTCCGGTGGAAAATTTTCTTAAATGATGCTACCAACAAGGAGGGACATGACATTGAGATACTCCGAATCACCCCTAATGACTTTTACACTCCCATTGCCATCAAGCTAGATTTCCCATACACTAACAATATGACAGAATATGAGGCGTGCACTATAGGCCCAAAAGTCACTTTCAAGAAAGGTATCCAATGCCTAGATGTCTACAGGGAATCTGGCCTCATCGTCGAATAGGTCCTTAGAAGATGGAAACTCAAAGATGAAAAACTCATACCCTTTCATGCCAACTAGAAGAGCTGGCCTAGTTTTGAGATTTTATCTTCTAGTGCTTGGCTCGATTAAGGAACAACTTATCCAATGCTATGTCTACTCTCACCTTTATGGTCGATATGCTAAAGGGAATAATGATGGCCAATTTTGTAGTCCAAAAATAAGCTAAATCGACCCACTTCTACCACATTGAGGTCATCACAGAAGAGGATCCCGACATGGACGAGTTAGGATATTATGATATTTGGCGCTTCCTCAAGCACGATAGGTATCCCCAGGAAGCCATTAAGAAAGATCGAGCGACCTTTTGCAAACTGACCACCCAGTACATCATTTGTGATAAAGAGATGTTCAAGAGAAACTTCGACGGAACCCATTTGCACTGCATCACAGGGGCTGGCATTAAAGAAATGATGCAGAAGATCCATAATGGGGAATGTGAATTTCACATGAATGGACATATGCTTGCTAAAAATATTATTCGATAGGGTACTATTGGACCACCATGGTTCAGGATTGCACCACCTATGTCCAGAGATGCCTTAAATGCCAACAATTTTCTAATATCCAGCACTTGCCTCCACGGGAATTGTACTATATGACTTCTCCCTGGTCATTCTCCACCTGGAGCTTTAATATCATTGGTAAAGTCATACCCAAAGCTTCTAATGGGCACGAGTTTATCCCGATTGCCATTAATTACTTCACTAAATGGGTTAAAACCAAGTTATATGCAGTGTTGAATGCCAAAAAGGTATCCAAGTTCATCCGAAAGAACATCATATACCAATACGACGTTCTTCATGAGTTAGTGTCAGATAACGGGTTATATTTTGAGGTGCAAGTCACAAAAATGGTCGACAAGTATGGGATTCTGAGACACAAATTTTCTCCCTACCGACCATAAACCAACGGTTCAGTTAAAGCCACCAATAAGAACCTGAAAGCAATCATCAGCAAGATGATTGAGAGTTTTCGAGATTGGGCCGATCAGATTCCTTACGCTCTCTGGGGCTATTGCACTTCATTTCGAGCATCTACTGGGGATACTCCTTACTCTTTGGTATATAACATGGAAGTAGTCCTAACTGTTGAACTAGAAATACTTTCATTACACTTTATGATTGAGAGAAAAGTCAACAAGGAAGACTGGCATCAGAGCCATTTCGACGAGTTGTAGCTCTTAGACGAAAGGAGTCTAAAGTCTCTATATCATATACAAGGGTACCATCACTGGATAGTGTGATCGTTCAACCAAAGAGTCAAGGACCGTGGTGTCAATGAAGGTGACTTAGGCCTCAACAAAATAATAGACCCCTCTAGGATCACAGAGGGAAATTCAAGTCAAACTGGAGTGGCTCCTACATCATGAAGAAGTTCCTGTCTGGTGGTGCCGCTATGCTTAGTGAACTTGACGAAGAAGATATAAAACATCCAGTTAACCTGGACTGGCTTAAGAAATTCTTCCCTTAGTGCAAAATCTCAGTGTGCTACGAATCCTTTAATCTCCATTTTATTCTTAAAAAAACTCTTCATTTCCCTCTACTCAGAACTACGAGAGGCCTGATCCTATAATTTTTTTTTATGAAACTCAGAAGATTTTCAAAACTCCCAGAGGTATGTAGGCATCTCACACGCTTTATATGGGCACGGTTCCCTTGTTTTCCACAAAATGATATTCTTTTCGTATATCTGAGAATGACAAATCATTTTATTATTTACATGAGGAAAAGGATTATGCATGCCTTACTGATTTCTATAGATAATTTAAATGTAAAACTCATCAAGAGGCACAAAAATATGATAAAAATTCTTTTTTTATTGCATAAATAAGAAAATTCAGTACAATTACATGAAATATCAATATAGGGAGTCAAAACAACAAACAAATCTCAATCACAAAAGCTTCATAAGAAATGAACACCATCTTCAAAAAGACCATATCCACAGCTACCGGAAGATCTAATCCCATCATCATCTGCTCCTTGATGCCCCTAAACTTCTCCTTCTTAGTTGGTATTCTAAAGACGTTTTATAGAGCTATAAGCCCTAACCATCTTGAAAAAAACCACTACGACCCCTCCATAGTATAAAAAAGGACTAATTATCTCTGTTCGATATCATCTGCCAAGATCTTTTCCACCATTTACTTCCATAACCATTTCAGATAATCTTTGAAAATAAGCCAAACCAAGCCGATAGATTGACAACCAATGATTCTCCAACAGAGAACCTAACCGCATGCATAGGGATTCCGTCAAATTCTCTGTAGGAAAGAAATTAAGGGTATGAGGATGCACAATTTCCTCCCATACAAATTAGCACAGAAGCTTCCAGGGGATATAGAATATGGTCTGCTAAAGGCCAACTAACCAAACATACTGGGGATTGGCTGCAGCTCCCCCCACCATAGCACCGACTAGTGCAGGCATCGAGATTCGTGCTCCACGAACCAATTTACCTAGTTCTATATGGATGGGCCAAATTTGATGAAATAATGAGTGAATAAATTCGGCATAACTGCCAAGGAATATTCTAGGAGACTGCCAAACAAAATCTCTCAGCCATCCACATGAACAACATAACCGGACTTCCTCTCAGAAAATCAAACTGGCCTTCTCGCCAAGCATCTAGACCATTTAGAGTCTCCTCTAGCATTATCGTCACATGATTATAATGATATGACATCCATGCTATCATGGAAGCCAGTTGAGGGTTCTCTATCACCAGTAGTAGATTTGAAGTTAGACTTAGGGCAACAGCTCCGACATGGCCCACATCATTGAAATCCCGTAGAGGCACATAATACATGACAATTGGGAGAGAAATCATTCCCCCAGTGACTAATGGACCTCAACCCACAGAATTGGGCGTCATAACTTTAGGTCCTCAGAATTAATCTCAACCTGCAAAATCTCCCCCCTCATCAATAGGTCCTTAGAATTGACCTCGACCCTCCAAATTAGTCACCATAACTATAGGTTCTAAGAATTGACCTCGACCCACAGAATTGGTCGCCATAATAACAGGTCCTCAGAATTGACCTTGATCGCCATAACCTTATGTACTAAGAAATGACCTCGACCTGAAGAATTGGTTGCTATAACTATAGGTCCTCAGAATTTGCCTCGACCTGAAGAATCAATTGCCACAATAATAGGTCCTCCGAATTGACCTCGACCCACAGAGTTGGTTGCCCCAGTCATAGATCCTTAGAACTGACCTCAACTCACAAAATTGGTAGACAAGAATTGACCTCGACTTGAAGAATATGTCCCCATAACTAATAGGTCCTCAAAATTGACTTCAACCTAAAAAATGGTCATCCTCGTCCCTTTGGCCCACAAAATTGACCTATTTCCCAAAACATCCATCTGAATTCTATTTAACAGCTTTCACTTGTTCCAAGATCACCCGTCGAGGGGCTCTGTAGACACCACATTTTAGGACCCCCTAAGTCCCTCCTTAGGTCCCAATAACTTCCCCATTTATCATAAACCCTAGGTCATACTCTGAGTACCGATTTAAAGGCCATCGAGCACTCTCGGGCCCCATTAAACTCCAATTAACTTTATTGTCAGAGAAAAATCTCAATAAATCTTTGAAGGGCTATAAATCCCCTTTCCAAAAGTCTGCCCCGTGAACAAATTAGCATAACGGTTCCGATGAACGGACTATTTTACTATAAAAAAACTGATCTAGAGGGCACCAAGCGCTCCTGAACCCCGAGTTGACCCCAATCAACTTCCTCATAAGAGAGATAGATTAATTAATCTTCTAAAGACTTCGAATCAACTTCCCAACCGTCCACCTCATGTGGGAAATGGCATAACAGTTCGAACGAATGTTTCATTTTCCCCTAAAAACTGATCCGGAGGTCACCGGGCACTCTCGGGATCCGATTGACCAAAGTTAACTCTTCAACTCAAATAAGACATAATGAATCTTCAAAGGGAACCGAATACCCTTTCCAATGGTTAGTCCCATGAACGGATAAACCTTAAGGTACAAACGAACAACCCGTTTTACTGTGAAGGGTTACTGGGCATTTTCGAGCCCCATTTGACCAAAGTCAACTCTTCGAACCGAGCGAAGATCTTTGGAACATCAAATTTCTTTGCATAACCTTTCCAATGTTCCGCTTTGTGCATGATTCAAACTTATGGTTTGGATGAACGATCCATCGTCGTTTGATGATCTTCTATCCAAAGGACCGAGGGGTGCTTCCTAGCCCCGTTTGACCCAAAGTCAACTCTAACCCGAGAGCGGCTCGAAGGATTCTCAAATTTCTCCAAATAAACTTTTCAACGGTATGCCCCGTGTATGATTTGGACTTACAAATTGCATTTTATGACTATTTTTCAAAAAAATTGCATAAGACTGCCAATTGGCAGGTCCATATTCCTACCTCTGGCAGTGTGTCTAGGGTTACCAACTGATAGGAAGGGCAAGGACAATTCCGATAGGCAGTCCCTTGACCCTATATAAGGAGAGCATGAGCTCACCTCAAAATCACCTCAAAAACATCAACTCTAGTGATCTCAGCAACATTCTTCTAAAGTCAGCGAGGTTTCCTTGTTTGATATATTTCTCCACCTTTCATTTTAGTCACTTTCACACCTAATTTAGAAAAGTCACCCATACATTACTCATCCACTTGAAAGGAAGCTCATCAACAATTGAGATCAATCTCCAAGTCTCCAAAGAAGGTCCAAAGATTCTTCCCTCTCTTTAAAATTCTTTATTTTTGCATTAGTTATATAAGTTCTTCATTTATCTTTTACTTGAGATCATATACATATTAATATTCAACCCTTTACTAGTAATATTTCACAAAATATATTTTCTATAAAAAACCCAAAAAAGGAAAAAGAGGATTACATATATAAATTCCAACGGAATTTTTCACCACATTTTTTTAAAACTAAAAACACCTTTTTCTTAAACACACACATACATTGATAAGCACCCAAAAGTGTACATTTTATGCCCCGAATATAGATGTATTCTAGTTGCTAATAATGCACTTATGCGCGTGAATGTTCATTGTGCAGGCTTGATTGCTTTTGCGGATTCAAAAAGCATTATTTTGAAGCAAATGTGAATCAAATGGAGCTAATTCCCCATTCCCGTAACCATACCTGAGCCTAAACCTACTCTAAACCTACCCTGCAGCCCATATGTGTTTCGTTTGTGGCTTTTTATATTTTTTTAGATTTTTAGTTAGAGTCGTTTTATTTTTAGGTTTTATTTTAGATTTATTTAGAATTTTTAGGTTTTATTTTCTATTTTTCTATTTTATTTTTATTAGTGTATTTTTATTTTATCTTTATTTTTATTAGTTTTATTTTATTAGGATTAGTTTTTTTTTAGGATTTCATTTATTTTTAGATTTATTAGATTTTACATTTTTTTACGATTTTAGTTTTTAGTTTAATAAATTTGTATTTGTATTTTTATTTCTTTTTAATTTCATTTTTTATTTTGAGTCTTTATTTTATTTTTAGAATATAATTTTATTTTTAGATTTTTAATTTTATTAGTTTCATTATTTTAATTTTTTTAAGGGTCCAAATTAAACACACAGACACATACAAACACCTCTTATTTAACCTTCCCAATTTCCTACACCCTCACCACACACAACAACCACATTCATCATCTTCTTCCCCCAACACCCATTTTCTCTCTCATCTCACACCATTAACAACCACCACCACCTGCATTAACAAGAAATCAAAACCACCCCCAACAACAACACAACACCAAGCTACCTGCCAAATTGAAACCCATACCCGTGACCACTCAAAACCCGATTTCCACCATGACCCGGAGCGACCAACCCGTCGCCGGCCAGCCCCTTACCTGAGCCTACCTCCTCTACCCGCCTAAACCTCCTAGCCCTGGCGCCCGACTTCCAGCCACACCTCTATTTAACCCTGGACCTGCTGCAACCCGATCCCCTTTTCGGACCGTACCATCTCCCCAACTCCACGACCCTTGCTCCGATGATCGTTGCCAGCCGGCGACCACCTAACCCGCCTGAACCCGACGACAGTTAACACCAATCAGTCCCAACTACCGAGCTCAACCTGCTGGAGCCAAAACGAAATCTAACCCGAGACCCGACCAATCAACCCGAATACCCTCCATACCAGCCGTCGGTTCGAAACCCACTTCGGACCTCCCTTAACCCATTCTCACGCTTCAACCGGCGATCCAATTCAACCGTGTCAAAAACTAAGACCCATTTCCCATGTCTTCCCATTTTCCCTAAAGCTTCACACGATTTCACCTGATTAAAACCAAAATCCAAGCCAAACAAAAACCACAGGTCTTTTAACCCCTTAAACTATTTTTACCCAATATACCCCCAACTAACCACTTATCCCTTATTTCCTATATTGCCCCTCATACCAAATCAGATTTTATCACCTCACTCAACACACATGAACTTGTGTGTGTCACCTAAAATATCCTCCTACACCATAACCACATGCACACTCATGCTAATTCCCAATTTGTCCCTAGCTCCATGTGCCTCAATATAAATAGCAGACTCAAGGTCATTTGAAGAGCCATCAAATATTGTAGAGAGAATTCTAGAGAGAGTTAGAGTAGAAAATAAATTAAGAAAATATATTATAAATAGTTTTTATTTTTATTTTTAGAGATTTGTGAGTGAGAAATTTGTGAGAAATTCAATTAAGTATTATATTGAATTGATTATTGTTGGATGGTCATATTGGATGGATGATGCTTGATTTCAAAGAAATTAGAGTTCAATTTCACTTTAAGAGATTGAGTTTGATTGTTCTCTTCTCTTCTATTTTATTTTATTGGCCTTTGATTATTTGAGTATTATGCTTTATATTATGTTAGGCTAGAAAATCCCTTTCAAGGGGTGAGGTGACCCATTATTTGATGTTAATCATAATTTTATTAGTTTAATTAAATTAAAATTCCCTTTAATGATTAGTTTTGCAATCTTACTTTTAATATATACCTCGAGAGAGGGTAAATGATTTTCGAGAGAAAATCTAGATTCTAGTCTTAATTTCCATCTTAGAATCGAACTAGAGATAGTTTTTTTTCTAAAATATGAAATTATTTCTTTGAATTTCAACTCTAATCATATTTTTATGATTTAAACTAATTTAGTAAATCGATCTTAGCGGGGATTTGTTAGATGATGTTTAGATCTACGTTTTGTGAGTTGTAGGATTGTAAATTTAATTATGTAAAATATTATTATTAAAATTACATTTGCAACGAGAGTTGATTTGTAATTTTAATACTAATTTGGGAAGTTTAATTTGAATAAATTAATTAAATAGATTAACTAGAATTTGTGGTGTAATCACATTCCTTGATTGTTCTCACATTTACTTCCTCACTTATTCTCTTATTTTAATGTTATACTTTGTTCATTATTTTTAGTCACTTTTTAGTTACTCCTTTGGATCTTTGATTTAGTTAGTGTTATTTCTCTTCATCTCACCAAAATTGTTTTAATATTGAAAAAGGGTAAAAAAAATAGAAAAAGTAAAAATCCCAAAAAGAAAATAAAATTGAATTATAATTGTTTTCCCCTTGCTTTACCCCCTTGATGTGGATTGATACTCTTATTTACCTCTACACTTTAGTTTGTTATATTTTGTAGGTAATTGAGGATTTTGATTAACTTGGCACTAACAACGACGAAAAACACGCAAAAAGAAAAGTTATCAAATGACGTCGTTGCCATTCTTGGGCGCGTGAAGCACTTGGAGCGGATTTCATTTTGTAGTTCATTTATTTTTCGAACTTTTTTCTTTTTAGTACCATTTTTGCATTTTATTAGAAGGCTTGTATTAGGAGTTTATTACCTTGCTTGTATTGCGGTGCATAGAGACACCATATATTTTTTATTTTAAAATTATAATAATCGAAGAAAGCGTGATAGGAAAACCAGACAAGGTAGAGAGAGGGCGTCCACCACGAGGATTTAGAAGCCTCTCTACCTTGGGTCGGTAGGACTCCCAGGGCCGACTGAGATAGGGATGATCTCCCCCTTGTCGACTCAAAATTTTCATCACCCCACTGCTTAAAAACCGTGGGAGGTACATCTCTTGAACACTCGCGCATCTCCTGTTAGTGAGTCAATTATTGTGTGTGCTTGTGTGCGCTTATTTGATTTTATTCTCGCATTTATTTTGGAATGGTGCAATGAATTAATTGACTAAGACCTACACCCGGTCTCTCACGAGAAGGGATTTCATCACACGACTTACTCGCTTACCACTTTGTGCTACCCTAGCTATTATTAAAATTAAAATCAATCCACTAGGTAGCCCACTAGGAGAATATTTTTGAAAAGGAGATCACTAAGATAATTTTCGTGATTTTTATCACACTCGGACTTCATTAAAATTTGACTACCCTCTCACCTAAATTTGAAAATAAAAATTGGCTATGTGCTAGTTACGATTTCTCCTTGACTTGTGTGTGTCAAATTCAATTTTTTTGGTAGTCGATTTTAGTGAGTTCGTTCAAATCTAGCGAGTCCATATTTTTTCCCAACTTTTCTTCCAAAAAATAAAAAAATATTTTCTTCCTTTATTTTTACAAAAAAAGCCCAAAAATATTTTCTTTCATTTTTATAAAAAAATCCAAAAATATTTTCTTTCTTTCATTTTAGAAAAATTCGAAAATAATTTTCTTTCCTTTTGAAAAAATTTGAAAAGATAAAAAAATATATATTTCTCCCATCATGGATGACGAATGTCCCTTACGGGACTAGTTTGATCATTTTTCATTGTCACGCGACACGTGTGAGAGTGATCCCGAGCCGTATCTTTATGATATTCTTAGTGGTTTCACCTCTCTCATGAGTACCATTGATACTCTTGACCCATCTATGCACGCACCTCATATTCCATCTCCCTCGGTGTCAAGTGTCGACGTGTCACGTACCTTCTCGTGCACCCATTGTTCCTATGCCGATCACTTGTCCCATGAGTGCCCATACTTTTTGTATCCATTCGAACCCACCATGGAACATGTGTATCCATATGACACTGTTTCGGAACCCACCTCGGCCCATTATCATGATATACCCAATCCCGAGTTGTGTGAGTACCTCAGTTGTGTGACACTATTTCGGAACCCACATGAACCTCCTAGCCCTGGCGCCTGACTTCCAGCCACACCTCCATTTAACCCCGGACCTACTGCAAACCGAGCCCCTTTTCGGACCGTACCAACTCCCCAATCCCGCGACCCTTACTCCAGCGATCGTTGCCGACCGGCGACCACCTAATCCGCCTGAACCCGGTGACAATCAACACCAATCAGTCCTAACTACCGAGCTTAACCTGTTGGAGCCAAAACGAAACCTAACTCGAGACCCGACCTGTCAACCTGAATACCAGCCATACCAGCCACCGATTCGAAACCCACTTCGGACCTCCCTCAACCCATTCTCATGCTTCAACCCGGGATCCAATTCAACCGTGTCAAAACCCAAGACCTATTTCCCATGTCTTCCCATTCTTCCCAAAGCTTCACAGGATTTCACCAGCTTAAAACCAAAATCCAAGCCAAACAAAAATCACTTGTCTTTTAACCCCTTAAACTCTTTTTACCCGATATACCCCCAACTAACCACTTATCCCTTATTTCCTATATTTCCCCTCATACCAAATCAGATTTTATCACCTCACTCAACACACATGCACATGTGTGTGTCACCTAAAATATCCTTCTACACCATAACCACATTCACACTCATGCCAATTCCCAATTTATCCCTAGCTCCATGTGCCTCAATATAAATAGATGACTCAAGGCCATTTGAAGAGCCATAAAATATTGTAGAGAGAATTATAGAGAGAGTTAGAGTAGAAAATAAATTAAGGAGATATTTTGTAAATACTTTTTATTTTTATTTTTAGAGATTTATGAGTGATAAATTTGTGAGAAATTCAATTGAGTAATATATTCAATTAGTTATTGTTGGATGCTCATATTTGATGGATAGTGCTTGATTTCAAAGAAATTAGAGTTCAATTTTACTTCAAGAGATTGAGTCTTGTTCTCTTCTCTTCTATTTTATTTTATTAGCCTTTGATTATTTGATTACCATGCTTTATATTATGTTAGGCTAGAAAATCCCTTTCATGGGGGTGGGGTGACCCATTTTTATATGTTAATCATAATTTTATTAGTTTAATTAAATTAAAATTCCCTTTGATGATTAATTTTGTAATCTTACTTTTAATTTACGCCTCGAGAGAGGGTAAATGATTTTCGAGAGAAAATCAAGATTCTAGTCTTAATTTCCATCTTAGAATCGAACTAGAGATAGGTTTTTCTAAAATGTGAAATTATCTCTTTGAATTTCAACTCTAATCATACTTTTATGATTTAAACTAATTTAGTAAATCGATCCTAACAGGTGATTTGTTAGATGATGTTTAGATCTACGTTTTGTGAGTTGTAGGATTGTAAAGTTAATTCTGTAAAAGATTATTATTAAAATTACATTTGCAACGAGAGTTGATTTGTAATTTTAATACTAATTTTGGAAGTTTAATTTGAATAAATTAATTAAATAGATTAACTAGAATTTGTGGTGTAATCCCATTCTTGGATTGTTCTCACATTTACTTCCTCACTTATTCTCTTATTTTAGTGTTAGAATTTGTTCATTATTTTTAGTCACTTTTTAGTTACTCCATTGGATCTTTGATTTAGTTAGTGTTTCTCACTTCATCTCATCCAAATTGTTTTAATATTGAAAAAGGCTAAAAAAATATAGAAAAAGTAAAATTCCAAAAAAGAAAATAAAAGTGAATTATAATTGTTTTTCCCTCGCTTTACCACCTTGATGTGGATTGATACCCTTACTTACCTCTACACTTTAGTTTGTTATATTTTGTAGGTAATTGAGGATTTTGATTAACATGGCTCTAACAACGACGAAAAACACGCAAAAAGAAAAGTTATCACACAAATAATAAAATCCCCGCTTGAATTTATGGGATAAATCCCACCCTCGTGTCACATGCGAACTACGCCGACTTTGATGCCTTTATTAGCTGTGTAGGTGTCTTGGGCTAAAACGCGAGACTCGAATCTTATTTTCCTATTTTTTCCTCTTTTATCCATATATTATTTACATATATCATACTTGTGATTCATATTTGCGTCTTATCTAACACATATTATCGTTTCATCATAACGATCAATATCTTGATAAGTGCACATATCATATTTTTAATTAATATTTTAACAACATTCCTATGGATGACCTCACTCCATCTTTTCACACAATGAGAATCAAGCGATTCCGATATCCTCTTATATATACACGCACACACACACTTCACAGAGAAATTAAGGAGAATAGTAATATGAGCCAATGAGAGACCGAAATGGTAGGATGGGGGCCTAACACCTTCCTATTCCGTAACTTAGCCCCTGAACCTCTGAACTAATTGGTTTTATAAACATTAGTTTGTCTTTCATGTTGTTCTCTCGAGGAAAAAACATTTTATTTTTCCTGTTTTATGCAAGATAGGCTGACGACTCTATCACCCCACATCGATGATGATCGAAGAGTTCTTAGGAAGGGTATGAGACCCTTCTCTGTCTCTCCACTGTGTGCGAGAGAGACTAACCCCAATATGGAGATAAATGGGGGGTGGTCATAGTTAGTAATGCAAGTGATGGAGGTGAGGTGGAGATCCCACCGTCAGTTGTCCCTAAGTTCATGAGGCTGGTGAAGGAGATGTTGGATGAGGCGAAAACGATGTCGATGGAGGGCAAACCCTATATGTTGTATATAAACACGATGACGGGATACAACTATCTAGAATTTATGACCATTTGGTTGATTATGTCGCTAATCTATGATGTGGAAGGTATGCCTCCACTAGCATCAGGATTAGGGAGGGATACTAGTGCATTGGTGGCTTCAGCTCATAACTCAGGTGGTGGTGCAGCGGATGTTCCTATTCCAAATCTTTCCACTCCTTACCACCACATTCGACTGTGTGGTGGGTAAGTTATCTCGGTGACTCATTGTCCTCAGGCAGAGATAGATAATTTCACTCCATTTCCAATATATTTCACACTTTTTCTTCTGATTCTCCTTCTTAATTATTGACTTTCTTTCTTTTGCTGGACTAATTATTTTATAAACTGTTCATGTATTGACATCGTTGCTACGGGTTATTCAAGATTGGATGTATTCGATGCCTAATCATGTGAAGAAAATAAACAGGTCTTGTATGGTGCCACTGACCACTTCTAAGGAGATATCTAGTTCTAGCAGTGGGGGATCTACTGCTTGTCGTCATGGAAAGTGCATTCATCGAGGTACATAAGGTGATAGTTTTTAGTTGATCGGGTTTATTTGAAAGTCCAAGATGCATCCTCGTTTATTTTGATCCATTTCTTCTTTTTTTTTTCATTTATTTATGTCTCTGTACCTAGAGAATGTAAGCATATTTGAAGATTATATACAAGATACATTTTTCATTATTTTTCATTTATCATGGATTAAATGACCTATCACTCATGGACTTTAATTTTTCTCTGATGTTTTATTTTTTGTAAAGGTAAGTAGAAAAATAAGAGAAATACTAGAAAAACTCTTGCAAATAGGTTATTTTTTTACAAAGAAGGGTCTTTATTTGCAAAGTTATATGCAATAGGGGAAGGTAGAAGATTTCTAAAAATGGAAGAATGCCGATCGACATAACCCTTGGCCTATTAATCGACATATTGGTCAAATCCAAATCACTTTATAGCTTTTATTGTACTTCTTCTGCACTTGGGAGGACTTAGAACGGTAGTCATGCCAGCAAGTCGAGTCCTTTATTTTTTGTGAGTGCTTTTGGGTATAAAAAGGGTTTGGAAAGGAGTTTCATCACCACACTTCAATTTCCTTTCTTCCTATTTTCCAAATCTTCTTCTCCTCTTAAAATGTAAATTCCCCTGACCAAAGCATTTACATCTTACCTTGAGGGTTTAAAGGCCATGTGCCTTTACAACGTTAACTACGAGGCTTTTAACTTGTGCCTAGTCTTTTTGTTGCGTAACCCTTCCCTAGATTGGAATATCTTAGAAATGGAACTATAATTCTAGTATCCCGAGGAACATATGTTTTTCTTTGGCCTAGACAAAGTGTGTTCCACATACAAAGATTTTTCTACAATATAGGGTGTCAACCCAGGTGTTGCGACAGCTATGTCGGATCTGTCCCGTTACCCTCGGGTGTCATTTATTGAGTTACTTCACATTTCTCATTCAGCTGCCCACCATTGGTTCTAGGAGGAACTATTATTCTCCCGGTGATATTGAATTCGGTGTATCGAAGAGGCTATATCGATAATAGCTTAGATAGTTCCGTGGCCCTGGGGTCGACTACTATATTACTTTTAGTAACTGGTGATATGATGACGGATCGTTAAGTGGCCACGATTGTGCTATGGATGTGCCATCATTATAATCCTACTTATGTCATACCGGTGGAGAATCTGAATGTCCCGAATGACTGGTAGGAAGGCCAGGCCATTTTTTTATAAGCAACCCTATGATTCTGTTCATGTGGTTATCGAAGAGATTATGCCTGGAGGCTCTTCCAGAGTACCCTATGGTTGGTGTTCCCAATTTCTTTGCATAATCTTTCTTCATCTTTGGCCTATCTATGGAGAACTGAGTGAATTATCTTGTGGAGCATGAGGCTAGGAATCTTCGTTTGTCAGTGCCATGGTAGGGCAACCTGAAGCCAGTTTTGTTACAAGGAGACTATCATTATGTCTATTTGGTAGGCCTTTTTTAGACATCCTTCTATTTTCCTTGGAGACTTCTGCATCAAGTAGGCTAGGAGTAAATCATTCTTCATCATATAATAAACTTCTTTCTGATGTAATATCTGACTAAATCTCTGAGGATGTTCTTGGGACCTTTGTGGAAATACTGCCGACCATGTACACATCCCTCCCAATTTGTCGGGAGTGCTGGGTCTATACCTTGGGACTATTTGAAATGGATATAGAAGAAGGCGGTCATGAAAGTCTATGCTGAGGAGATGGGGTGGAGGTGGATTATGATGTTTGATGATTTATAGGAGGGCATTATAGTCTCATCCAAGCTGATTAAGGCATACTTTCATTTGGAGCGTACGCGGAAGTGTAGCCATGGTTGGGATTCATAAGTTACTTTGAGGACTGGAATGATTATGAGGCAGGTTAGTGTGGAAGTTGAATCAATTTTTGTAGGGAATATGAGGGATGAGTTTTGTGAGTAAATGGGTCTATATATAGGTTTGGGGAGTTTATGAGGTGTTTGTAAGGTGTTTTGTTGTTTCTCATTCTTGTCGCTGATGTGTCATGTAATTGCCATATTTCCTTGTTAATAAAGATGATGATAATTTTGACTTTTTTATCGTGCCTTTGATGAATTTATTTTGTTTGAACTATCTATATTGATCGCTAAGGCATACATAATCCTTTTATTCATTTAAATGATGAGAGAAACTAATATTCTCGGAGGGAGAAAAGATAAGCATCTTCTGAAAGAGAAAGGACCATGCCCAAGGTGTTTTATGGGTTACCTATGTACCTCTTGTTGGAGCGGAAGTACAAGGGTCTATTGAAAACGAGTATAGATCGAACGACAAAAAAAATTACACATGGTGTATCTAAATAGGAGATTTAAGATCTCATACCTTTGCGGTTCCTTCTAGCTTGAACCGTAGATCTCTTTCGTGTTACACTAATCCATGTTGTAAATTTAACGGTGTGGCCGCCACAAAAATGACATGATTTTTTTCAAAAATCATAATATCTTCAAAATAATATATTCCACGTGTTTTTATGTCTTTCGACCTCTGGAACATGTAGAAAAAAATTCATCCCCATCCGATCAATGTCTCTCAACTTATGGCTCTAATAAGTAGATACTATGATGTGTCACTCATATGTCAGGATAGATGAAATTTCATAAAAATATGTGAGGCAGGCGGATCAAGCGATCTCTAAATGACTTGAAATTTCTTGTGCCTCTTTCTCTATATATCAGGAACCCTTGGATCTACTTTCGTAATTCTTTTACTCTCCGATTGGCCGTAATAGATTTTACAATATGAGAGCTTTGAAATAGACCTAGAGATCTTCCATGTTATTCCTTTAAGCCAATACATGTCATCGGTGTGAGCGCACCAATGACCCTACTACTCCTTTTTAGGTATTTTTCATGATCTATATTGATCCCTCATTTATTAGGAGACAAGGGGTTGCTTATATAGGCTAGCACGGGGACTGATTCATATCGAATGTTACATATTTCTGCCCTTTATCTTTATGCATTCTACCGCTTTTACGATCCTAAATGCCTATAATTATGCTCATTAACTAGAAAACCTTGGATTTGGATATATACGTGCTTTTCATGGGTTAATTGTGCTTTTGTAGGTATTGGAACGCTAAAAGTGAGGAACCGTTGCATTTCGGAGAAGTTTCATCGCTGGACTCTACGTTAAGGGCATTTTAGTCAATTCATATTTCTTCTCTAGCTCATAAAAATTCCATGAATGCATAGTTCGTTGAGTTAGCATCGCGTGGCCACAAACGGTGCGTCGTTTGGACTTCGAACGAAGAAGATATGACCATTTCCATTTGCAACCTTTTCCCCCTCTTCATGGACCAAAGAAGGCTGAGAAGCAGAGTACCGGTCGACCGCAGTTTGAGGCCTGATCGACCGCGGGTTTGGATTTTTTCCTGGAAAGGAGACAATGTGCTTTTAATTGAAGGCGCAGTCGACCGAACCCTGGCCGCGGTCGACCGTGGATACCAGATATTTGTTACCTGTCTTCTTTTCTTTTCTATTTTTATTCCAACTTACTATATAAACCAATTTTGGTTTTCTATTTTTGATATACTTAGTTTTAGAAGATAGTTTAGGTTAGGGTTTGGAGGTGGATAGCTCATTCTTCTTCCTCTCTTGGTTTGACACCCATTTGGGTTTGTAAGTGTGCACTATTCATCATCCTCTCCAATTAATACAATTTGTATTTCCAAAATTTCTTGCTTTTTAATTTAGTTTACTTATTTTATTTACTTGCTTTCATTTACTCACTTTGTAGTATAGGTTTATTGCGTTTATTTACCGCTTTCATTTACTGCATTTTTAATATGCTTTCTAGCTTAGTTAGTCTAGGTTGTGTCAGATGGAACTCATTTCGGGTTGACATGTTGCTTTGCTTTGGTGATGGATTTCACAGGTCTATTTCGAGTGCGTTGTCCTAGTTATTACGCCTAGGAGATTTGACGGGGTATATCATGTATGCTCCGTGCTTATGACCTTGCGTGCGTAATTTCTGGGGTATTTGTTGACGCCAAAATCATATTAGACTTTTATGCGAATTTAGGGGTATGAGAACCCTTGGTTTAATTAACTGTCGAAACGAAACGTAATCTTAATAACTCGTCGACCCATGTAACCATTTTATACTAATTAACTCGGGTGAGGGATATTCGACGTCACCTACAGTTTTATCCGCTTTGTTAATCTAGTTTAAATACACTCGCCTAGGTTAATCTTTCCCTTTTGTGCATCTTTTTCTTTTTGTGTATAATAATCTTTTACACTTTTATTCAGGAGTATTAAATCCCTTAAATTCTAGCAACTTGTCTCTGTGGATTTTTCGATACCCGGACTTGGCCGCTATACTCACCCATTGAGTGTAGTCAAAAGTTTAGGTTTTTGTATAGTTCAGGTGAGCCGAATTCAAAACGACCGGTGCGTAGGTGAATCTCGCTCCACGGCAAAACCCTGTCTATCAGGGACCCTCAGGAGAAATAGAAGACTAGC
Organism: Sambucus nigra; assembly: GCA_949130495.1. Classification (NCBI taxonomy): domain Eukaryota; kingdom Viridiplantae; phylum Streptophyta; class Magnoliopsida; order Dipsacales; family Adoxaceae; genus Sambucus; species Sambucus nigra. Next base: position 336,831,343 of record OX422223.1, read on the forward strand.
TTCATACAAAATTTAGGAATCTAATTAAACTCTATAATTAATTCCATAATTCTATTAATTATTATTCATTCCACTAAAGAATAACGATTGCACTCTAGTATACTATCTCAAAATTATAATTTCGAGCTCCACGTTATTAAATACTTAATAATCTCCACACGTTAAGATTACAGATGCCCATCAGTTAAATTAAATTATTGACAAGTATATTTAATCGATCTCTTATAAATTCCTCGAGACCGTTCGCTTAACTTATTTGTTATGTCGAATAATTAAATGCACCAGTCGGGTTTGACATAATCAAAACTTATAAGCTACATCAAGATGGTATCATCAATCTCTATACTGAGACGTGGATTCCATTCATAATTAACTCTCACCATACACTAATCGACATTACCCAATCTACCAAGCTTATTGATCCATAAATGAATCTCACCCAATAGGTGAAAGTAATGAACAAGTGATGCATGTGTCCATCAATTATGTTTGGATTAAGATATCAAGCACTCATAACAACCATGATACGTGCATTATCTTATATAGTATGTATAATGACAATTATCTCTAATTGGTCCCGTTCAATACACGCAAAGTGTACTAGCACAATAATTTAAAACTATACCATTTCCTGTAATCAAGATAGACCTACTAAAGAAGTGTGCTACAATCCTACTGATGGTGTGTCCATGTCCATCTAAGATTGTGAACCCGACTTAAATTCTACAAGGATGGATGATCTGATCTTCCATGTGTAAGTTGAACTCTACATACCAAATCATCTACTATGTAGAATAAAAGACACATATTCATAAATATATAAAATAATATGATGCAAACATTACTTGTGAAGATTGTCATTAAATATACATACGAAAATTCACTAGTGAACCATGACTTTTAGTCTACAATCCCAAAACCTCTATAGGGTTTGAAAATCGCAAGTTTTTCTTCTGAAAAGGTAATTTTATAGAGGATCGGATTCTATGTAGTTATGAGTAGATGTGAGAAAGAATTTTTGTAGAATAGAAGGGTGGTGAGAAGAGTCGTAGCGCGATAAGAGTTCAGACTAGGGAAAAAATTTCTTGAGACAGTGAAAATTAACTGGATGCTCCATCTCCTCTCCATTGAGGTTCATGATCATAGAAACGCCACATAATAGGATTTTCTTTACAATGTAGGGCCCGCTCGAGTTGGGATTGAATTTCCCTCTCGGATCACAAATGGGCTCTATGATTTCTTCGAGGGAAATATCTCCTTCTTAGGCACCGCAATCCTTGACCTTTATTGAACGATAGCCCAATATGGCTATGGTGATATTGTATATGAAATAAGGCTTTTAATTTTCTTTCACCCAAAAGCACAAGTTTGTGGTAGCGACTTTCCTTACAGTCTTCTTCAGTGACCTAACTTTCGAGCATAACCTACAGGGATGTTATTTCGAGTTCGACTGGTAGGACCCCCTATCGTATTCTAGAGAATAAAAGGTATCCCTAGTAGGCATTATGATAAAAGTATGATATCCTTAAAGGGCGTATGGGATTCGATCGATCCAATCTCAACAACTTTTGATTATCATGCTGATTATGGTCTTGAGGCTTTTGTTGACGGCTTTGATAGCCCTGTTGGTTTTCGACTGATAACGAGAGGATTATGACTTTTGATTCCATACTCATTAACTAATTATGTGACCTCAGTTTTGATGTGGAGCCCATTGTCGGATACCATCTCATGGGAAACTTCGTAGCGACATGTGATGTTTTTCCTGACAAATTTAACTACTTTCTTTGCATTAAAGATTGCGTACGACTCAACTTTAACCCATTTTGTGATGTAATTAATCGAGAATCGGTTGAATTCATGCCTGTTTGATGCCTTAGGAGTGAGTTTCATAATGATGTATATTCCCAAAGTGGAGGCTAGGGAGAAGTCATTTTGTACAACTTCCAGGGATGCAAGTATTGAGGATTGGCAAACTGTTGGCATTTGAGGCACCTTTTGACGTAAGCAGTGCAATTTTGAACCATCATGGTCCACTAATATCCTTAATGGGTGATTTTCTTAGCAAGCATATGACTGTTCATGTTATCTCTACATTTACCATTGAGGATATTCTATATCAAGTCTTGACCCCATCCCTTGCTATGCAATACAAGTGGGTTCTATCAAAATTTCTTTTGAAGAATTCCTTATCATATATGATGTCCTGATAAACCAACCTACAAAAAGGTATATGGTATTTCTTATCAGCATCTTGAGGATACCTACCATGATTGAGGAGGCACCAAATGTCATAATACCATAATCTAGCTATTTATAGATCTTTTTTTGTTACAAACTCAATATGGTAGCTGTGAGTGGGCATTACGTGTTTTAGGACTAGAAAAGGGGCCATAGTTATTCCCTTAGGAAATTTGACCGTAGAGGCGAAGGTTTCTAAAGAGTTATCTAGGCTGTTTATCGAGCGAGGATGATACTTGAAGGTGACATCTTCAAACTGGTAGGTGAGATCTTCGATTTGAGCATGTATGGGTAAGAGTTTCTCATCTTTGACCTTTCATTTTTTAAAGATTTTCCCCACGATGAGGGTTGAATCTCCATAGACATTAATGCGCTTGATTCCTCTTTAGAGGGATATATTGGGCCCTAAGGTACATGCTTAATATTCCATCATATTGTTGGTGCAAAGTAAGTCTAATTGACGGAGATGGGAGTGTGACAATCAGTAGGAAAGATCAGGAGTATCCTAATAATGCATCCTTTCTAATTATCATCTCTACCGAAGAATAACTACCATCTTAGATATTTGTGAAAGGCATAGAGAATTTCTTCACCTGGGAATTCAAAAATCCAAAACTCAGCTCCCCCATGGGATTATCGCCAAGGTAGTAAAAAATAACTCTTCCCTTCATGGCTTTCTGCTTGACATACGAGATGTAAAATTCTGCTAGTTTCACCAAGCATCGGGCCATAAGACTGGATAAGGTAGTCTCCTACAATAAGTATTTCATCAGATCCATTTGTAATGCCAATTTGGTAGGGAATGCAAACATGTAATGCCAAAGATTTTGCGTGATCGAGACTAAAAAGACACACACCTTCTCCAATGCAATGAAGTTTACCTCGTACCCTTACAGATTTTGACTAGATTATTAGATAACATTCTCTTTATGGTATTCTTCGATGTATTAGGCTATCATAGCCCCCGTTGTGCTATTTATGACGGTGAGGTATAGGAGGAGGGGTAGACCTTACTGTCGAGGCATAAGGACTAGAGGTCGGGTGAGGTATCGCTTGATCTGTTTAAATGATTCTTAACATTCCTCATTCCAAACTTTAATTGAATCTTTTCTAAAAATCTTGATAATGGGATCATGGATGGAGTTCGGTTGGCTGATGAATTGACTGATGTATTAGAGTTTTCCCAGGAAGCTTCAAACTTGTTTATCCTTCTGAGGTGGTGGTATTTCAATAATCTCTTTGAGTTTGGCAGGTTTTTCTTTGATCCCTTTCTACCTGACAATAAAACTGAGCAGTTTACCCTTTTTGACAACGAATATGCATTTTGTTGGGTTGAGACGCATCTAGTATTTTCGCAGTCACTTAAAGAATTTCCTCAAGGGAGGAATGTGTCCATATCGAGTTTTAGACTTGATGATCATATTGTCAACATAGACTTCAACCTCCCTTTGGTTAAGATCGTATATAATGGTCATAACGTCCCTTTGGTAGGCATGCTCGACATTCTTGAGACCGAACGACATGGATGTGTATGAAAAGGTTCCTTAGGGTTGATGAAGGTAGTCTTTTCAGTGTGAATCTTAATCTAATTATACCTTAGGAAATAGCCGGGAAATGACTTAAGGGCATGACTTTTAGTGTTATCGATAATCATGTTAATGCTGGGTAAAGGATAATCATCCTTTGGGGATTCTTTATTCAGATCTTGAAATCGATGGACATCAGGACTTTTCCTCTTAATTTCGGTACATGAACGATGTTTGCAAGCCATGTAGGGTATTATACCAGGAGAATTAAGCTTGCATTTAATTTCTTCACCACATCGTCTTTAACCTTGAGCGACCATTATGTCTGTTACTTTCTCAACTTCTGCTTGATAGGCTTGCTTTCTAGGAAGATAGGAATAATGTGTTGTGTTATTTTCAGGTCAATACCAGGCATGTCATCATAGGACCACGCTAAGACGTCCGTAAATTAGTTCAAAAGTTCTTCAAATTTTGACCGGTCATGCTCATTGAAGGTGGACCCAATCCTAATCTCGTGCGGATGGTTATTAGAACCTCGATTGATTATAAGAGTCTCATCATCATTAGTTTGATCATGGTTATGTTTAGTTTCTTCGTTATTGAGATGAGTTAAGAATTGTTAATTTACTAAATCATCTTCATCAGTCGTTTTTATATCAAGGCAATTAATATAAGGCACAATAAGATGCTCTAAATAATCATTCATTTCATTAAAGAATTTTTTGGAAATATAGTGGTGAGAACCAAATCATAGGAGGCCTCATTCATAAGCACATCAGATGTAGAAGAAAAAGAAGTTGATTCAAGTGTTTCAGGGGGGGTGAACATTAGGGTTCAAATTGACTTGGGCAGGCTTGACAAAGATGACAGGCCAGTTGAGGAGTGGTTAATCAGCACTGGTAATCTCATTGGATGGATCAGACGACTCGACCTTCATGTGGATTATGCAAAGATCCAACCCTTGTGTAAGCAAATCAAATGACTCATAATCATCACTGCCTTCAGAGTTTTCAGCACTTGTCATAACTTTAATGGTTAGAGTCCAACTCACGCTTATGGTCTTCATCCCAGGAGACTTCATCCCCAAAGAAAATCTCCAGTATTGGCTTCATATTTTTCTCCATTGGGTCTTACCATGTCTCAGGTAATCCAAAGGAAGGGGAAATACTTTCCCCTTTTAACAACCTTTACATTCAAGGAGTCATGAAATCGTCCTTTTCTTCCCCATAGCCTCTTTAGTATGGGCATTGGAGTGATTTGAGTTCAACCATTGAGGGTAGGTAGCCTAGGCTGTAGGTGAAAAGGCTTCCTTCAGGATTATTATCTCGAGGATTCTTTATTGATGGAGACCCAAACCCATTCCAGGCATGAAGTGGATATTTTTTAACATCTGAATCATTTTGAGATTACCATGTGGGATATTCTCTGGATATACTCAGTCCTTGAAATTATCCCCCGTTGGGATAGGAAGTGGATTGATCTTAAATCATGGGAGGAACATATCGTTAACAGTATGTTGAATATTTAAAACTGGGTTGCTTATGCTGACACCATTCAAGTTTTCATCATCCCCGAGTATATTGATGACCTAACCATTGGAAAAGAATTTCTGGTGGAGGGAAGAAGATACACCTCGAATACTACAAAGCCAAGGGTGACCAAGGAGTAAGTTGAAGTAGGAAGGTATGTCGATGTCTTGGAACTCGTTTTGAGGTAAATTAAGACCATCCCTTAGTGTGGGTTTTATGGAGCCCATAATCTCTCTACGGGTGTTATCATAGGCACGCACAATGATAACGTCCTTAATGGGTTGACGTTTAGACAAACCCATTGTCGAGAAGTGCTAGTGGAACTGCTTTTCCCATGATTTCGACTGAGATATTGAGCACGTAGTTATGGTCAAGACCGATCTTAGGAATTTTCCCCTGAGAGAAGGAGATGACCCTTGTTATAGTCAGAGATTCTACCATATGAATGAATTCTTCATGAGTAGTAGTGGGAGAAATTATGGGTCCTTTGAGGATTTTTATCAGAGAATTTATGTGCAGTTGGGAGGACATGAAAAGCCCCCACGGGGTGATATTCACCTAGGTCTTTCTAAGCTGGTCGAGGACCTTACCTTCTTCAACTATCATTTTTAGCACCAGGATTCCTACAATGACTCATTTTCCTTTATTTGTACCCATTCCTTTATTTGTCCTAGGTTGAGAATGCAAGATGTGATACCAATTTATGAATTCGCAAATTTTAAATAGATTAAACTTATTTAATTCGAGTAAATCTTCACACTAATTTTAATTAACCCTAAGTTATTGGTATCAAATATGAAAAGCAAAAAATCACAAAAGTAATTTTAGGAGAAATCAAATTCAGGAAAAATCCCCGCAGGGCAAAACCTTTTATTCCAATAATCCACATAGACAATATCTTAGAACCAGTAATGACTCCCTCGAGAATCACAAGAACTGCAGTTCCTCCTTCGACAGTGAATACCCCTGAGTATCCCCAAGTCAGCAGTAGAGATGGCACTCTACAAGAGTAAACTCCAACTTGACGTGTTTGGGTTCCTTAGATGATTCACAAAAGTAATTGGGATGATTTATGTGAATCTAAAAAGATTTTATCCTTAGAAAGTGAAGACTTAATTGTATTAGTTCTACAGTTTTCATAAAGTAAAAGTCTCACGGAATAGGTAATTATAGGCTAATGAAAAAAGTTGAGGCGGCACAGGTCATTTGAACGATTTCTCAATGTCATTTGAACGACATTAAAATGTCATTATATGCTCTAAGGAAAGACCAATAAAACAACTTAAAAAAACAAAATAGTGTAGATTGTTTAAAGTAGGGAAGGAACGACATATGCATGTCGTTTGAGCGACATATGCATGTCGTTTGAGCGACATAAGCATGTCGTTTGAACAACATTTCTTTGTCATATGAACCACTTAAGCAACAAAAAATCCACCTACAGGTCTTTCAGAAAACATTTCAAGTTAGAAAATGCCTCATTTTGACAAAACCAGTTTATAAAAAGTATCCCAATACTTAGTAAAAAATCTAAGTAACTCAAAATAAAATGTATACCAAAGTAGAACTAGTGTTGCGCAGATGTTGAAGATGTTTTATATTTCAGATCCGTCTTCTTTAACGTATCAACGTGAACTTCCTTAACGGTTAGAGCGGGATACGAAATAATGAATGTAAACTAGGGATGATTGAAAACATGTCCTTACAAATCTCCCCCTATATCTATGCCGGCACAAAATAAAAACATCTGAAATATCAATCAAATGTCCTATAAAAATATAATACCCTCCTATGAACCCAAAAGTGGAATGATAATAAATATACAAGTCTTCAAAATTCTTCAAATTTTAAATTCTTCAACTCTCTCTACTTGCTCTTCATTTTGTGTGTCTTTTAAATGTTCATCAAAGTTCAAAACATAATAAACAAAGCCAATACCTTTATTACGTACCAAGTTTGAAATGAGATAAACATAAATTAGCTATCTAGTTAAATCAATAGAATCAATTCTCCCCATAACTCAACCTCTCACTCCCCCATAATTCGTAATTCGTTCTCCCCCTTTTATTTGTTCGAAATACACAAGGAAAAGAATAAAACATAATAAATACGGAGTGTCACGATAAGAATAGAAAATTACCACAAAACATATATCAATTAAGGTCATGCAAGGATAAACTCGAAAGGCTTCCACAACCTATTTTTGGTTTTTTGAATTTTTAAGCAAAAATAATATACAAAAATAACACGCCATGAATTTACACTAAGATAACAAAATCGTGGAAAAAAATGAATGGTGGTGAACAAATTTGATAGGAAAATCAATTTAAATAATCATAACATATGTGCACGATGAATATTGATACTCCTAATGAATGAACTCAAAATCGTCCTGAGGTGAAAAAATGTTGAATTCAAATGATACCGACTCATTCTAATCAACAAATCAAAGTCAAACATTTTTTCCACATCAATAACACCTAAAACTATGTAATGCTTTTTCAAGACTTTGTCAGGACGTGCAAACCCATTGATTTCCAACAAAACTCCCTCATAAATAATTAATCTTTTTATTTTTTCAATGAGGTGCTAAATTCTCTTTTTAAGAGATTTCCTATTGGCCCCTCTTTGGCATATATTTATTTTTACTACCTTAATTGCTTTTCTTAGGTTGTTTTCAAACTGTGGCTTTCACGACGAGTTCACATGCATCTCTCATCCCTTTCCCGTGTTCACTCATCATTTTTCAATATTAAACAAATCCTCACGGCTAATGGTTCTTACATGCACTATTTTCATTGTCAAGTTTTATCGCATTTAGTTAGTTTTAAAGACATGATTGAGATGAAAACACTTCAAACAACATGTGATAGACAAGTACAATAATCAAATAAATTCTTTCAAGTGTACATTAAAGGAGACTAAGAGTTAAACATATAGGAAGTAACAACTAATCACATCTCAATGACACCAAACATTGTAAAGCACATGGATGAAATAATGTATCATCTCAAAACAATATCAAATAGTCACATGGATAACGAAATGAATTTGTGACTTGGTCATCCTAAATGTCCATCCATAAATGGTGTAAAAAGAAATACAAAATTCTTTTTGGCTTTTTCAATTTTGTCTCAAAAAATAAAAAATCTTTTTGTAGTTTTTCAAAAAATTTCAAAAAATAAAAACCTTTTTGGGTTTTTCGAAAAATATATAAAAATAAAAAAATAAATACGATGGTAGTACACACTAGCAATAGGCATGAAAGATCATCATGAAATCATCCTATGCTAGCAAACAAGTCTAAACCTCAATCATTAGGTCCGAAGGAATTTTCCAAAGGTGGTGACATCCTATGACAAACATCCATCAAGTCATGTCAAGTCTTGACTAAATACTCAACTTTCTCTCTAAAATGCTAAAAATCTATCATGTGATGTGTAGGAGCATGCAAAGTATCATGTGTGGGTGTGTGGGTGGGAACCCGTATAGTAGCATAACGAAGTAAATACCTATGAGACACACTACCCAACTTAATGGGAGCAAACATAAACAGTCCTAGGAACACAACTCTCAAAAAGTCTAGGACGCACTCTCCTATGTGGAAACAGATGCCTAAGTGGGTTAGGTTGAGAGCCATATGGATCTATCACAAACTCGAGAACCAGTTCAGGTGCAACATGGGAAGTAGATGCACCATTATAACCTATTCCTAGTCTCTCAACATTACCCAAAGCGGGACCGAGGAGAATCATTCCAACCTTCTTAGATATGTCCTCTATAGTGACCTTGAATTCCCTAGCACATTCGAGATCTGCCTTTAGGTGAGATACACAGACTTTAAGTTCACTATTTTCATGGCCTAAGACTATCAACTGCTCACATAAAGAAACTCTCACCTTTTCGTGTTGACTCGTCGATGCTTCACACTCCATCAAAACTTTTATCCCTCTCTATCCAAATTTAACACCTTAAGGCCTAACTCTTTATTCAATTGTTTCATATTTGAAGTTTTGGTGTATAAATATCTAAACACCTTTTGGTAGGGGTGCAAACGGTACGGGTTTTTACCGTACCGTTTCGTTTTGGTTCGGGAAAAAATGGTTTTGGTTTCATATTATGAAATACCGAAAACCAATTTTATCGAAACCGAAAATACCGCAAAAATTTTGGTTGGTTTTAGTTTTTAGATATAAAAAACCTATTTACCGAATTTAACGTACCAAAATTACCGAATTTACTGTATCGAAATACCATACCGAACTTACCGCATAATACCATATCAATTACCATAAAAAATTATATTTGAAAAAATAAATACACCCAAATATCAAGACCCTGAATTTTTTTAAACTCATCTCATCCATTCATTTCACTTACTATGAAAGCTAGACAACCCTAAACTCGAATAACAAATCAATAGCCGCACAACAAACAACTAAACAAACAAAGAATCTCTCCCTCCTTGGACAAGGTAACTCTTCTTTTTGATAATTTTTTATTTCTAATTCAGAATCAACTTGCGTTTAGTTGGACAAATCAACTTGCGTTTAGTTGGACAAATCTGCTTGCGTTTACTTCTTGTGTTGTTCCCGTATTATGTATATATTTGTTCACCGGAGTTGCATTCATATGTTTGTCGGAGTTGCGATTCTTCCATAGCATATAATGATATAACTGTTCGGTAAAAAAATAATTTTTGGTTTTTACCTAACTGGTTTTCCATCGTTGTTCTTCTATGGCTTTAACCTAACTAGTTTCCACGAGATGTTATCCTCTTTCCCCTTTCTTTTTCTTTTAAAAATTTCTTAATATATGAGTTGTCCCTTCTTTCCCTCTTTGATTATTATAATCGAGATTTCTCATTCCCCCTGTTCTGTTTGTGGCCCGAGGTGGACTCCAATTTTTTATCTTATGTACGAGATGACTCCAATTTTTTTATCATGATTATTGATTCGACATCATGATAGTTTTTTTTTTATCTTGTGTATCAGAGGGCTCCAATTTTTGGTTCGGGATCGTATTTTTTATCTTATGTATCAGTGGTGATTTTGTTAACAATTGGACTCGTGTTTTTTAATTTAATATGTTTGTTAAATATTATATTGTATTAGAGTTATTTATAACTTTTCATTTTAATTCTTATTTTTTAAATATGTTTTCTTATCAATTATACTCTATTATATTCCATTAAATTTTTGTACTCTACCCCCTCATATATGGCAAATTTCATGTATTTATAAGTTGTTTATGCAGTTTGGTTTTAATTTGGAGCTTAATGTGTATTGATATGGAGTGGAGACAATTAACTATGCAATTTAGTTTGTTTATACTTTATGATCATCATTTTATTTTCCAGTGCAATTGATATTATATTTTAGTTTTAAGTAATGCATTTAATCCATTGAATGAGTTTAACATTTTGGTATCGAAACTTGTACAAAATTTTATCAGAAGTATAATATCTAAATATATACCAGATTTACCGAATGCATAAACCGATTTGAAATTTTGGAATTTACCGGGAAAAAACCAAAGTGAAACTGAAATTATCGAAACCAAAAATACCGGTCGGTTTGGTTTTGGTTTTTGTATTAATGTACAGGTCAGTAAATTGGTACGGTACGGTTTTACCATTTAGATTATGATTTTGGTATTGGTAAGGGGTCATTACCGACCATACCGTACCGGTTTCACCCCTACCTTTTGGAGATCACCTTCACCCCCACTTCCAATCTCATCCTCACACTTACTATCCCCATAATGGCTTGAAACATAGTCTAGGTCATGTTTATAAGGGTCCTCATCGTCATGGGACAAACTAGATGTGCTCACGTGACTAGACATGAAAGAAATAAACTTTTGATGTGGTGATTCATTCCTAGAATCATCCAACTCGATGTCACTATCGCTAAGAGTGGCTATGTTAGCAATCTTCTTGCCATTTCACTTTAGCATAGTAGGACAATAAAAAGCTTTGTAACCTTTAATCTCACACTCATAACATCTCACCTCTTCCTCTTTCTCACTGTTCTCTTTGGTATCACCTTTGTTTTTGTTTTTCTCAAAAATCTTTTTATTGGAAGAATTTTCTTTGGAAAGTTTGAGAAACTTATTAAAATTTTTAGCAAATAAGGCCGTGTAATCTAAATCACCCTCACCCTTAGAATCAGATGCACAAACTCTCTCTCTGTTTTCTTTTTTTTAACGTGATTCTTTAAATCTACCCCTTTATCCGTAGGCTTAACGGTTTGGGGAAACATGTCAATTTCATAAATTTGAGGGTCTCCAAAGAGCTCCTCTAACCTAAGTGAATCAAACATCCCCAGTGAATTTAAAACAACAGGCTTAGGAATAAATATATTTTGGAGTGACCTCAAAATGTATTTAACAATGCTCATCTCATTAATTTTCTCACCCAAATTTAAACTCAAGTTAACTATGTTCGACAACCTAGCATAAAATTAATCAAAACACTCAGACTCTAACATAGTCATAGTCTCAAAATGGGTGCTCAAATTTTGTAATTTTGATGCCGTAGCCGTATTGGTAACCTCATGTTTAAATTGAAGGATATACCATGCCTCTTTAGACGTGGTGCACACTTAATACGGTGAACTCGTCAGGTGTGAGGACTCTAAAATAGCATTAAGTCCATGAGAGTTATAGGTACTCCATTTATAATCATCCTCACTCCAATCAGACACGGGTTTGGGATTTGTGACATTTTTAATGGCGACGTTGGGAGGAGTCCACCCTCTTTAACATACGAGCCAAACTCTTTCATCGATTTCCTTTAAATACAATCTCATGCGGGCTTTCCAATAGTCATAATTCGTGCCATCAAATACGGGCATCCAATTATATAAGTTATCCATCGAAAAAATTTCAATTTTCAAAAATCAAAATTTTCAAAACCGATTGATATCATAAATTTTTTGCGGAAAAAGGTTCTCATGATATTTTGGTGAAACCTGCTCTGATACCAATTTGATAATGCGGGATGTGATACTAATTTATGAATTCACAAATTTTCAATAGATTACACTTATTTAATTAGATCTAATCTTCAAAATAATTATAATTAACCTGAAACATGCATCTAAGTTATTGGAATCCAACATGTAAGGGAAACATCACAAAAGCAATTCTAGGAGAAATGAAATTTAGGAAAAATTCTCGCAGGGCAAAACTTTTTATTTCAATAATGTTTGTAAATCGCCACTTGCAACACATTATAGAAATATACAATGAACTACCTCAAGAGTCCACATAAACCGTAGCCTAGAACAAGTAATGACTCCCTCGAGAATCACAAGAATTGTTGCTATTCTTTAGTAGTGAATACCCTCGAGTATCCCCAAGTCAACACTAGAAATCTCACTTCATAAGAGTAAGATTCAACAAGAAGTGTTTGGGTTCCAAAGATGATTCATAAAAGTAATTGGGATGATTTATGTGAATTTAAAAAGGTTTTTAACCCTAAAAAGTGAAGACTTAATTGCAATAGTTTTGCAATTTTCATAAAGTAAAAGTCTTGATTTAAAAATCTCACGAAACAGGTATTTATAGGATACTAAAAAAGTTGATGTAATGCAGGTCGTTTGAATGACTTCTTAATGTCGTTTGAACTACATTGAGATCTCGTTATATGATCTAAGTAATGACCAAAGAAACTATTTAAAAAAATAAAAAGTGTAGGGTCGTTTGAAGCAAGGAAGGAACGATCTATGAAACGACCTAGAAACGACGTATGCATGTCGTTTGATCCTATCATCTGAATGACATAATCATGTCATTTGTATGACATTGCTTTGTCATTTGAAGGACTTAAGAGACAAAAAATATTTTAAATACTCAACCTACAAGTCTTCCAGAAAATATTTTAAGTCAGAAAAATGCCTCATTTCGACAAAACCAGTTTATAAAAAGTTTCCTAATACTTAGTAAAACATCTAAGTAACTCAAAACAAAATCTATATGAAAGTACACCTCATGTTGTGATAATGTTTAAGATTCTTGATATTCATATCCATCTTCTTGAACGTATGAATGTGAACATCCTTGACAGTTGTTGTGGGATATGACATGCTCAATGTAAACTAGGGACGATTGAAAATATGCCCTTACATATTTCATGCAATTTATAGAGGCCTGGAAGAATAGAAACCTAGTACCTTTATCTACCTAGGGTGTGATGGATACCTATTTGATCCCTTCTAGAAATTCATCGAAAGAGATCATTCTTCACAATGGGGAAATTGAGTCATTTGCTTTACCATTCGATTCGTTATCTATGCATTCAAAATTTTCACCCGTTTAGGTGGAATTAATATCAATCTGTCATTAAAAGACAATGCATTACACAACCTATAAGGCGTCTTCATACATGCCTTCCCATTCACTAGGAAAGTGTTACTAGGAATGGAATAAATTCCCTAAAAGTTTTAAGAATGTGAGCCGTTCGGGGGCAATACAAATTTCACGCTTCTTGACGAAGAGATCATACATAACATGCATGATGTCATTTGAATTAAATTCTTTCGTAGGTAGAAACCATTCATCTTGATCCCACTTTCGAGCTTCCATGAATATATCATTAATCTTCTCGTAGTTATTTTTTTCGAAGGTAATTTTTTAGAGAAATTTCATCCCAAATTCATGAATCTAATTGAAGACTGTGGGTAGTTCCAGGACTCCACCTTCTAAATTGGTACGAATGACTATGCTAGCCTTGGTGAGGAGGGAAGAAGCCTTGTTGGTGGGATTCTCAAGATGTAGGAGGAAGGCAGAACAAACCTTGAGGAGTTTGGTTGAACTGGTAGATGAATCGGGTGTTTTGGTGGGTTTGATTTTGTTAGAAGCTTTGAATTTTGGATTTTGTTCTAAAAGAATGGCATTTACCACAGTTCAGTGTGCCATAAGGGGGTTCTGAGTGGTATTGGGCTTTATATTTACAGGGGGACAATGATACGTCCGGCTAAAGGCTTTGGATGACATTATTCAGATGAAAACACTAATTGGTTATGTTCCAGGTGATTAAATGGAATTCACAACAATATTCATGCTTGAAATTTTAAGGAAGGGGTTCTAGAGGTATTTTTCAGATGAAAACTCTAATTGGTAACGGTCGGGGTTTTAGAGGTTTGATGAGATTTATGGCTAGGATATCTTGGTAGGCTTTTGATAATGGTGCGTGAACTTTGGTATATTCCTTTCTCAATGGTCTGGGATAGATTTTGGGTGTCCATCAGGTTATTGGTTGAGATATATTATTGATGGTTGAGTCTGCGTTATTCAACGGCTTATCGTACTTTCGAGGTGTGAACATCTTGGTTAGCTTCTTCAAATCAAATTTATTTTTCTGACTAGTGACCCCTTATTTGATTTCTACCCCTGCTTGATGGAGAGCTCTAGAATGGAGGTAGTACTGGCCTCTCATTGAAATTATGATATGGGGTAGGAAGTTCTTATAAACGATGCTTACATGCTCTTCTTTTAGTGGTCGGTTTGTCATAATGGCTGCCTTCTCCCTCTATCTTTCGATAAAAAAATAATCGATTCTCTAGAGTTTTACTTAAGAACTTCCATGTATCGATGGGTAACCTCTAGTTACTCATTTTACTTTTACTAAATCATGAATTCTAGGGATACATCTTCCCAACTATGGATTTTGGATTCCTCAATTGACGGGAACTATCGATGGGAATTTTCTTTGAGAGTTTATTGGAACATCTGAACTATTATCTCTTTCGATGTTTTAGGGATAATCATGGCACAGTGGTAGCTGTGTAGGTGTATGATAGGAGGTCTTATACCTTTGAACTTTTTGATGTCTTGCATGTTACTCTTCTCTGGTAATCCGGCCTTCGAATAGGGAGAGATGCAGGTGTAATCGACATAGTTTCTCGAGATTTTAACTTGGTGAAACATTTTAGACAAAAAAATAAAGTTTTCTTTGACCTTGTTTAACTATTTTTCTTTGGGATATATAGGAATAGGAATTAGCATATTACCCCCTGGTGGGGCAAGATTCGGTATCAGCAACTAAGCTAATGGTGTCTTGTTAACAGGTGGGGCACGCCGAACATGTTGGTATTCTTTCAGAACCCATATTAGTTCTGGAAATAGTTGACCCACAACACGGGGGAAGATGATATTGGGCTCAAGATCCTCTGGATTCTGAACTCTATTTCATTACATCTCTTTGACCTCTACTTGAAGATTGTCGATTATGGCACTGAACTGAGCAAGGACTGCCATCAGATTTGGTTGAATATTTGCATTCTGGTCAACATTCTCCATGAATAGGGATTAATTAAATTCTATAGAATCATTGGAACTTCGGGGTGGATTGATGGAGGATATGAGCCAATAAGGAGCAAGGCTAAGATTAGGGTATGCGATAACACATGAGAGGGAAAAATAATTTTTGTTCTTTTTCCAACGAGAAAAGAGGAATATTTTTGGTATTATCTTTTGAAATAGGAAGAAAATATTTTTAGTATTTTTGAAAAAAGGGAGAAAAAGAAAATCTTCATTGTAGGTATTATTATTAGGTTTCACTTGTATTATGTTATGCCTAAGGTGAAAGTGAAATGTCGTATAGGAATCGAGTCTAGGGAAAAGATAGGGTACACAGTGCAAGACATAATTTTACATGTTTCCAAATTCATGAAAAGGATGCATTTTTAAAAGTAGGGAAATAACGTGAAAAATTCGAGTGGTAAGCCGACCAGAAATTTTGACAGAGTTTTGTGTTAAAATCGATGGACTAGGTATGAGTGTCCTAGGGAAAACACCTATATGAGATTAATGCATTAGTGGGTTAGTAAAAGGTTCCCCCCTTTGACATGACTCCCATGATATACTTTTTGCCAATAAGGGCAAACATTCTTCCGTACGTGGGAAAAAGCCATTTGATATACATGAGTGTACGTCAATTGTATCACGATGTACCTCTTGGAGATGTATTTATGAGAGAGAATTTGATATACTTGACGTGTGTGAATGATTTCCCTGCTATATACCTTCGCTCATGAGTTCGACCAAAGAGATATGATGTGGGCGAATCGTTAGATATACGTCAAAGATAATAGGCCAATGAAAGGTGAGAATTATATCGCTTAGGTTAATCGTGCCCTGCAGGATCGACACCCATCATGAAATGAGCCCCCAGTATGGGACAAAATTTTAGTCAATAGTGTAATTCTCAAGTGATGTATTTTGCGAGAATGAATGATTCTTAATTAGCATGTTATGGAGAGTTTTATGTATTCTAATAGGGAGAAATACTTCTAGTGCGAGGGAGAGCATAAAATATACAAGTAGCATGGGGAGAAAACTTGAGAATATGTACATGAAACATTGAGCCTATACGAATCATGATGATATATACGAAATGTGATACATGTGAGTATACACAAGTGAGTGAGAAGTATGTGCGTGATGAGAGTAACATAGGTGCAAGTGAATAAAATATGTGGATATAACAAGTGCGATAAATGTGGAAATGTGTGCTAGTGAGACTTAGCATGGATATCTACTAGTGGTGTGTGAAAGAAATAAGCAATATGTGGTTATGTAAGAGTGAGAAGAATGTGATAGTGTGTGCTAGTGAGACTAATCATGGATATCTAAAAATGGTATGGATCAAGTGCAAGTGTGAGTGAGTAGTGTAAAACATGATAACTATGTACAGCATGAAGCATGTAGCGGGAAAGATAGTATATACATGTAATGAGGAAAAAAATCATAGCGAGAAGAAGGATATATACATCATGACATGAACAAGGAATATACGACATGTAAGTATAAGAGTAAGAAGAATATAAAATTGGAGGCACATATACACTTATATAGAAAATAGAGAAATAGAGAGGAAAGGAAACAAAACCCATGTGAAATAGAGAAATAGACTCTAGTCCTATAATAATAAAATTCCCCATTGGAGTCGCCACTATGTCCATTCGATATTCCTCCTGCACGGGCTCACCCTTAAAGGAGGGATAATTTTTTTCTCTCAGAGCGTGCAGGGATTCAAGGATGGAGGTCCACTTTTTCCACTTGCGTGATATTCACAGGCTACCGCAAATATAAATTGTTCGTTCTCAAAAGGGTATGAAAATACTGAAAATGGAGTCACCAACCTATTTTTCCTAAAACATGCAAAAAAATCAATCATCCTCGAAGGAATGACATTAAAAAACAAACTGATGCATAGAAACGAAATGATCGAGGATCTAGGGACTATGTTACGGAATGGGAAGGTGTTAGGAACCCATCCTTCCCTTTCGGTCTCTCATGAGCTATAATAATGTTCTCTTTTTTCTCCAATAAGTGACTCATGTGTATGATGTGTGTGATGTGGAAATAGGTGAGAAAAATAAATCATCATACTCATGTCATGGGAAAGACGAAGATGAATCATTCTAAGGAGTATACAAAAGAAAAAGTATAGTATGAAAGAACAGTGTTAGAGACCATGAAATCATAGTCACTATGAGGAAGAGAACGTGTATGTGAGGTGGGAACACTAATATGTAGGCATATACATACTCGCTATACTACTAAATATGAGATCCAAACAAAATAACTCAATGAAAAAAATAGGACTTGAATCCCAATAATGGGATGCCTATATAAACATAATAGGCATCAAATTCCAGTTAGTTTGACATATCACAAGGGAGAGGTTTAACCCATAAAATCGAATTTTGGAACTCCTCTTTTGTTGGTTTTTAAGAGAACGTGCTAAAGTGTAAAAGTGTAAAACATTGAGGAGATACTACTTTAGGGTTTATAGGTGGACTCTCTTTTAGAATTTTTTGATTTTATGAAAATATATTATGTGATTACTAATAATAAAAAAGTATATTAGTTGATGTGAGGGAATGAAGTATTATACGAGGAGTAAGGAAAAAGCAAATAAACAATACCAATTAAAGGAAATATAAAAAGAGTAAGAGTAGACCTTCTAGAAGATTTTTGCTATTGATTTTTGAAGAGGAATAGGCACATTTTATGGTGTTAGAATGATGGTGGAGTAGGGACGAGGTAGGTGCAAAAAGTTATATAAAAGTGAGGTAAGAAAGGTGAGGGAAATGTTGGAAACTTAGATTATTTAAAAGAGACAACACACTGATTTTGAGGAACGACTGTTGTGATTATTGAAAAGGGCGTCCTTAGAGGTCATGAATTACTTAAATATCAAGAGTTAGGCTTAAGGAGATCCACCGATCATTATAGGCCTTAGCCTGGTTATCGGCATACCCCTGTCTTGCTGAAGAAGTAAATTACAACTCTTCCTATATGCAGATGCACTGGGGTGCCTATAGACAGTCCACATTTTCAGGAAAATAAGCCTAAATTCAAAATTGTAAGTCCAAATCATGCACGGCTGGAACCATTGGAAAGGAGATTCATATTCCTATGAAAATCTACTGGCCCACTACAAAACGAGCCTCAAAAGCATCCGAGGGCCTCTAAACAGGGTTCTCAAAGTAAAAAGGTGAGTAAGCGCGAACCGTAAGGCCGAATCGTGCATAATATGGACCATTATAAAAGGGATTCATAGACCTATGAAGATACAATGATATTATCTCGAGGTTGAGAGTTTATCGAGTCCAAACAGGGATCAGGAGATCCCGATGGCCTCTAGATAAGGGTTTAGAGTAAAAATGTGAGTATACGGAAATCGTAAGGATAAATTGGCATGGTATGGACCATTGGAAAATGGATTTATATCCCTATGAAGATGCAATGAGTTATGCTCGGGTTGGTGAGTAAATTAAAGCCAAACAGAGATTGAGAGTGCCCAATGGCCTTTCGGTCAAGGATTGGAGTAAGACTTGGGGGTCTAAAGGTGTTACAGATCTAAGGAGGTATTTCGAAGGTACTAATATTGAGATTATACAAATATATTAAAAAGGTTATATATATATATATATATATATATATATATATATATATATATCCAAAACATTCATAGTTGGATACATCTTGTATCGATTGACACTTTTGTATTGTATTGACAATAGCCCAACGGATCAAATTCCATCTTGGCAGGATGAAAGAAAAGTGTACTTACATGACTCCTCACTCAAAGACATAAGGAGTGGCGCAGGATGTGAGAATTGAGACCATTGCTAACATATACACGCTTTTACAGGATACATCGACTTCAGTTATTACACTAGATGAAGATTTCATCCCTTCCCTAGTTGAGCTATAGTGGTCGGAGACTTACACATTTCATTTGTCATTGGGGGAGTGTAGCATCACACTACAAGACATTGAGCTCTCACTTGAATTTCCTATTGGTGGTTTTCCTAATATAGGAGGTGATATGCCATCTGTGCATGATATTTTTTGAGATTTTTGCTATGGGTACTTTAGAGTTAGGCCTATTAGTTCCGAGATTTGCGTCAGTGATTAGTTGAGATTTATTTTGTAGTTTTATAGATTTCGGGTTATAGCAGAGGACACTGACATAACCACACTTACCATATATGCACATGTATTTATCTTACGTATGATTGGTGGCACACTACTACCAAATAAATTCGATAGACACATGAATCTAGACTACCTATGCTTCCTTCATGATTTTTAGCAGACTAGTGTTTATTTTTAGGGACGTGCTTCTCTTTAACTTTGTACTTCTATTCGTGTCCAACTACACTTCCTGACACCAGAGAGATATTTGTGCCACTGATGCTGCTTCAAGTAAATTTAACATACATTTTCTTTGTTTTTATAATTGTATATGTTATACATATATAAAATGGGTTTTCATTGAGATGTATTCATATAAATAAAGATACGAGCATTTATCTCACGTGCGACCTCAATAAGTTTTGCAAGAGCCCGTTGAGGCTGCAGTAGGTGTGGGAAATGATGCACTACCTCCTGGACCTCTCAGATTCATGTAACTCAATACATATTTTTATATCATTTAATTTTTTAGAAATTCCTATTTCTTGTTCCATAATTATTTTGAGACCAACATAATAATGAGATATTTTTGTTTTATACGTGATGCACCCTCTTATCTCGGTGGGAAGTACCCCCCCACATGCTTACTTACTTCAGAGACCAGCTAGATTTGATGCGGCTAGTATATGCATCTACTACTTATTTTATTGGCAAATCTTTTTTATTTTCATTTAAATACTCCCTTATTTTTATATAAAATGATATCATTTCTATATCCTAACCACAGATGATTTGAAGCCCATATACCAATAAGATTATAAATAACTTACCGAAATACTTCCATGTCGGGTTATACATATGAAGGGACATGTTACCCTTATTCACTTTGAAGTTGTAGAGCGTCTTCTACATGAGCTTTACGTCCGATAGTTTAATATGCGACACCATGTTCCCACTGCACGCAACACAAGCATAGAGTCGCATTAAGTTGATCTGAGAGGGCGTATGAGTATTTAATTCTCTATACTTCATGAGAGGTGAGCCATAACTCAGTGACATAACTGGCGATGAACCTTACATGCTTTGGTATCAACACATTTTTCACTACTTCATTAGCCAGATTTGGGTTGCCAAGCCCCACACATGGTGCCCTCCCATTTGGCGGTGTTGGGATTTTTGGTATGTTTGTTATTATATACTTTGTTTTGAAAACTATTTAACTTTTGAATTAATTTTCTAAACTCCTACTAAAGTGCAATTTCATATGTTGTTGTAGATGTAACATCTTAAGAATATAGATATGCATGTTGATGTTCGATTGTCATACCTCACCAATGTTTGGGTTAACCTACTATAGTTCACCGGGATGTATATTACTATATTAGCAACATCGTGGGAGGTTGTCATAGTTATGGATATGGTGAAACCACATATAGATAAGCATGAATCGATTCCTAGTGGTAGGAGTGTGCATGGGTCATGAAAAGCATGCCCTCATAGATGTGGTTGGGGAAGACAGAGACAATTGAGGCATAAGGGTAACGTAGTTAAGACAGAAATAGATGACGACGTGTACCCACCACCCATACTAATGACGTGCTTGACACTTTCAATTAACTTTGATTAGATGTTATGATAGGACATAACTTTTGGTGGGGATGTCACTTCTAGTGCCACAAAATCATTTAAGCATACTATTAGGACTACATCACCAATACATTACATGCATACAAAGTCGTAGGAGTCTTAATATTTTGTAGATTTTTTGTTCATCACCTTCTTCAGCTAAACTAGGCATCTGATGGGTTGTATGTACTAGTCATTTTACGACCCTCACCACCAATGACCAGGATAGATTGACTGATCCATAAAACACTGGATAGATCGACTTATGTACCTTAACATATAGATGATTCTTTGGAGGATATGGGGATAATTTTCAGAGATGATCACGATAAGAGTGACCTTAGACCATAGGATGTAGCTGATAGTGTACCTGCACTTGTAAGGGGTAGAGGCCGAGGTCAAGGAAGGTCGCACGATAGGATATCGACTGGGATCGTTGTTGGGAGTAAGGCTTTAGGACTACATTTTCCTTAGACGGGGATAGTGCCAACAACCATCAGTCAGAAGAAAAATGATGGGGATGATGCTCAGAGGCTGAAGCATGTGCGAAGACCCCCCATGTGGGATTAGGGATGGAAATTTAACTCGACCAGACCTAAATGAGGCAGGTTAAAAACCCGATTAAAATAATACGGGCAATTTAACATAAGTTCCTAACTTTCACTTCTTATTTTCTTCTCTCTCTCTCTCCCTCTCTCTTTCTACGAAAAGCGACGACCGACGACCATTCACAAGGATACCTCTATTTCTATGAACGTGATCCTTCCAAATGATCTTCTATTAAGCATTATTTACAATTTTACTGCAAATTCCAAAAGCCATCCTTTAGGTGCGAGCCATATTTCTCTATGTTGTCCCAGGTCTTCTTTTATATTTTCTTCAGTTTGACTGTTGGCCTTTTAATTGAACACTGAAACATTTTGGCTTCTGGCTTTAAACGAAACATTCCCTATATGGTTTTCATTTGTTCTTTTGAAGTGGGGGAGTGGAGCCAAGTTCCGAAAATGGCTGCCTGACGTGTTTAGTTTATATATGATTTTCCCTATTCTCCGTTTGCATAGCCCGAGGTACTCGTTACTCTGTATACTTCTTGCACTTTTCCTATGGACTTGTTTCACTATCCAGCAAGCTATACTTTATTGATTTTTTCCCAATTACAAGGTGGATTTTGATTACAAAGTTAATAAAATTTTAAAAAAAGTTAATCTATATAAAAGTAAAGGTGGTAGAAAATGCGACAACGAACTTTTAACCGTCCTTTCTATAAAAAAATTGGTTTCTTTTTGGGTGAATCTATTTTTTTTATTACATTATTTTTTTTATTCTTTTATTATTATTATTATTATTATTATTATTATTATTATTATTATTATTATTATTATTATTATTATTATTATTATTATTATTATTATTATTATTATTATTATTATTATTATGGAACGAATAGGGCCGAGACCGAACACGAACCGCTTGAAAACTGAATAGGACCAAGACCGATTATTCCGGTCTGGTCTTCATAATTTTCTAGGACCGATTAAAGTTGTTCTGTCCCAAAAATACCTTAAAACTGGACCAAATCGAAACGCGAACACCCCTACTCCCACCCTCTCTCTGAGAATAACTCTCCTCTTGTGCCTCTCCATCACACCATGAAATCCACCGACGTCGGAGGACAGCGTCGGTAGCGCCGGGGTCTTCTTTTTCAACGAATCAACATCAGTTCTTTAATGAATTAGTGTCGGGGTACTATTGTTCTTCTTCAGCATCAGGGTCTTCTTCTTCCTCTTCAGCTCTGGGGTACTGCTCGAATCTAAGTTTGAGGAGACTTGTTTAGTTCATCAATGATTTCGTGCTGATTTTGTGCTGATTTCATTGTTGGGAATTTGTAGGTAAATTGAAAAAATAATGACATTATATCTAACTCCGATGTTTAGATCAACGTATTATTTAAGTGGACTGTAATTTTATGGAGGTACTGAAGTGGTAAAAACTTTGGGGAAAAACTTTTTATTTTTTTAATCATGTATATTATTTATACACTTTTAATTCGTAAAATTTCACATGCTCACATTGTTTATACCGATTTTTTTGATAAAATCTTGATCTTAATGTTTTACTTAATGTTAAAAAGTTAGTTATTTTCTTACCTGCTGACATATATCCACATATGGGGGTTTCACTCTTTTTATGGAGGGGTGGGTTAATCTTTTTTTTTTCACGGGGCAGGTTTGGATTTTGGCAAACCCACCCCATACCCCGACATGTTGCCATCCCTATGTGGAATATAGATTTTTCTGTCTTTACCACATTTTGCACTTTATTGGGGCATATGTTCTTCTTAATCATGTACTAACAGATAACCCATGGAACAAATTTTAACATTGTTATTTATGATTTATTATCGGTTCACAATTTATAATTAGTCTACCAATCTTTGTAACTTGTCTTGAAATATGTAATATAATTAAAGTAAAAAATCAATACATTAATAAAAATTCCAATGTATACAAAATCGAGTAATGATATGGAGTTCCACATGATTTTAATAAAGATAATAAATCGGAGAGTACAAATTAATTTTAACATAAAGTTTTACACCATTAAACAACAACCTCTCATGAATCTACCCCCAATAGTTGAGACCAATAGCCCTGACAATAGCCTTCCTTGCATCCTCGACCAAAAACATTCAATATAAGGTTCACATTATGCAGGATTTAGTTTCACAAAAAGCGTGACTTCAAAAGAACTACAGTTAGTGAAAATAATTCCACTTGCCATGTTGCACCAATCCACCCAAACACATCATTCAAAAACATACTGAATAAGTTATTGCTGACACGACTGAAGTGAAGTTTGGCCGATTATGCCACGTGAGCTCATACATGACACTTAGAAGTTAAGGGTTTAAATGGTTGATTACCAAGGGAAGGCTAACAGAGAATCTAGGATATCACAACATATCAAGGGCTATTGGACCAATCACGACTCTACCACTTTAGAAATAAGTTCATTGAAAAAAAATTAGATTTGTAGGCACATGATATTTATATATAAGGGAGACCTAAACGACCTGATATTTATATATAAGGGTGACCCAAAAGAGATTAGAGGTAGTGAATTGTATTTTAATCATGTAGAATTGTAGTCTTATCTAGAAACCCTTGTACTCTACATGTCCTTCCTTGTTCTCAACTAATATACAACTCTCCCTCTTTCACCAAGGGCGTAGGAAATATGATCTTCCGAACCACGTACATCCTGTGTCATTTTTTGTATTGCATTCATATCTTACGTACGGATAGTAATATTTCAATTATCGTGGGTTCAAAATCCCTTACAATTTGGTATTGTCCATGGGAAATGTTTTAAACTCCTACCACTATGAAACTTCAGCCATGTAATATTATGTGTTCTCATTAGTCTCGTCATTTGAATGACATAAGTCATATCCCATATGAGATACGAATTGTCATGAGGGAACTGATTAATTCGTGGTCCCTTTCAGCCCCGAGTAAAACGAGGTTAATGGGATGAATGCCTAGAATATCTAGTCCAAGTTGGCGATGTTATACACTGCTTGCAGAGCGTCCTAAGGGGAAAGTAACATCATGATTATTCAACATTTATGAAGAGTAACCAGATAATTGTGATGAGGATATCTCCCATGTGAGAATAAAGTTAATCGGGCAGTCGAAACAACAAAACTCTAGTTCTCATAATTTGGGGCGACAAAAAATAAGGAAGATTCACACTCCTAGGTACAAAGAATCTAATTAAAATGGTAGGCCCACTAGTTCAGGAAGCTCTTATGCCTTGTAATCTAACCAACGATGTGAAATTTATACGCTGACTCATCGTTCAGCTAGTTTCCATCATGTACTATAATACCCCATAGTTTAATGTATAGATTTTATTAGATATTTAAATTATGTGGGTGACACATATTTTAATTTACAAAATAATGAGAAATTAAAAAAATATCAATTTGGAGTGAAATGAATTAATATTTATGTGATTATTTATTTACTAGTGAGCTACAATAAATAAAATGAAATTAAGTCGTAAGTGAGTAAAAGCGATGAAATTAAAATAGTTTGAGATGGTAAAATATTGTTAAGTGACTCGGGTGACGATTTCGAGTGCAGGGTTGATCCGAAATGAGTCAAAAGAGTAAAAATTGAGTATTTGGTTGTTGTGTTCGGGTCTTGGGGGCTTTTTAAATTATTTGGGACTTATTTAGGTGACTTTTGGGATCCTTAAGGGCATATGAAAAGAAATGGGATTTCAGTAAAAAATGAAAGGTTTGTGGCCTAGGAAAAAGTCATTTGAGAAATCCAAAGGTTAGGAGAGTTATACAAAGAGTTAAAGAGAAAGTGAAGACAATTGGGACGAAATTTCAAGAGTGTAAAGAAGAAATTAAAGAATTTTTGCAAGAACATATTATGAGTGATGATTTGGGAAGTAAATTCGTTTGGAAAGTAAATTATTGAAGGAATATCAATAGCTTTATCAGATTCAAACCCTATGAACATCAAGGCAACTTGCTATTTAATTTGTATATTCAACTTTATTCATTTTATATTTGGGAAATGATATTTCAAAATATTTTCACATAAAAATAATTGGATTTTGGAAAATGATTTATAATTTGGAAATATTTATAAGTGAAAAATGTTATAAATTATTGATTTTTGGAGAATCAACATTGATTGAGAATTCTAAATTTCCAAGAGTTGATGTTGATAGGAAGAATTGAGAAAAATGATTTAGTGTGATATTGTGAGAATTTTATGTTAATTGATGATTAAGCATAAATTTCATATAATCATCTTGTGTAGTTGAATTGTAGATATAATTGGAAGTTTCATACTAGGGATTTATGTGCAGTTGATAAATTGGTTGTGATATGAATTTGGATTGAGGTGTTTGAAATTAAATCGAAAAAAATCAGTTTTAGAGAGTTAGGTCTTATTTTTTTTAGTGTTTTTAAACACATAGCTGACTTTATTTTTCGTGAAGAATTCAAACCTGAATTAGAATTGGTGATTTGGATCATTTTTAGATCTGAATTTCTGCATTTTTTAAAATAGGTCTAAAATTGGGATTTTTTCGGGGTGAAATATATGGGTATGGTTATTGCTTACTAATCGAGGAACTTATGACCGCCTCCAACGCCGTTGCTTGTTTTCTATCGTAGTTCAGTGTGAGATCCCAACGCGGTAGCCAGGATGATGTGAGTATTCCCTGGATTATGATAGCATTCGAGACCCGCATCCGGTAAATTTATTATGGTTAGGGATGGCGGTTATACATTTATAGTGAGTGATATGTATGTATGAACGATGTGATAATAAAATACGTATATATATGTGCAGAAAATATATACAGCCATATTGGATTAAAATGTGAAAATTTATAACTGGTGAAAGTTATTGGGAATGGTTCCATAAATATAATTGAGAATTATAATGATTAGCGAATGTGAAACCTACATAAATAAATTACGGAGGATGGGATATCATATAGAATTTAAGGATACTTGGGAACTAGTTACACGAGTAGCACAACTAAGTGAATAAAATGCATAAGTTAGGTAAGAACTTTGGATGGGAGACTCTTATTGTCTTATGAGAGAGTGAGGTACCAATTTAAATATGAGTAAATGGATATACATTTATTTATGTATTGTATACTTGCAAATTATATTTTCAAAACCATTTCGGTGTCCAACCACAGGGATGCCGAGCGTGATCATCTTCCTAGGTATCAGAGTTGCGAAAATTATGGGACGTTGCTAGATTTGGGGTAATCATTTATATTCTCATATTCGAGACATGATCCTTTTCCATATTTGGGTATGTTGCCCATGTGAGACAGATTTATTTCATTTTATCTCACTGTTGGGGTTTATTGTATGGATATTACACCGATGGTTTATTTGGTTAAGTTTAGTATGTACGGAAATCTAATAGCATAAGTACAATATCTTAAAAGCGAAAAATGAATCAACAGTCCTAATAATAGGGCTCTATAACAACCGAACTCTATGCTGAAACATAGTAAGCCGCGCAGATCCTAAGGACACTAGAACCTGATGCTCTGATACCATCTGTAACACCTCGCTCAATGAAATACCGGGTGATCAGTCCTATATCTAATTAAACATGAATCTTAAATGGACCATCCTTAGAATCACTATCGAAATAATAAAAATTACTAACCACCTAGTATTCAAAGCTGATGTCAAATTTTAATCTTTATTAATCAAGATAAACATAACTGTGGAAAAATAAATTAACACAATCCATGCCAATTGAAACCATTATCACAGATAATAAATTCCATGCTGAATAAACCATCGGCTAAAATCCCATACAAATCTAAAGACAGGTAATAAGAATCCCATAGTATCTGAAGTGAATACTAAATAAAATAGTGAACGACATTCACGAGTGTTTTGATATAAAGCCCCTATTCTAAGAATAGAAGATATAGAAGCGCCTATCCAAATCCTACAACATCCACATATGCTGCATAAATGAAATCCATGGAATGAATCAAGTCTGGCGTCCCTGTGGCTGGACACCTAAAAGGTTTTGAAAATAGTTTATCGCAAGGGTTAGAACCCCAAAAATTTTGAAAACATTTATCAAATGATTAACTTGCAGTAATATAAAATTCATGTATGCACTTCATATTTAAGTTAGTGTCGCACTCCCTTGAGGACATCCTCACCCCTCCTATAATGTGCACACCCAACGTCACTTTATATCTCCCCTATTTCTCAGCTCCGTACTAGATAATAGATATAACCCTTTCCAATCACCCTACTCTAACCGAGTATGTTAAAGTATGATCTATAAGTTATTACTAGCACTAACTTAATCAATCATCGTTCCTTTTTAAATTTACATAACTTTCACTCCCGTTGTACACATAATACAATTCACATCATGTATTAAATTACCCGTATAAATTTATTCATTCCATTATATACATATAACTATATCACAACATACGCACATATGTTGAATATAAATAATAGCCATCCTCCCGAGTAATAACTCACCGGATGTATTCTTTAAAGTGTTATCCCACTAGGTGTACTCGCATAACCTAATTACCCCAAGTTAGAATCTCTCACCAACTTGACAAAAAAATGTAAACATAATGGAGGCGGTCATAGTCATTCCCTGAAAGTGAGATAAGCCCCTCACCCATGTAATAGACGCTATGACCTGGGGATATACTCGCCCTACTCCTCAATCTAGGGGATTCACCCACTATGCGCGACCTCCCCTAATAGCACTAGAGTATATATATTTAAATAATATACAATCACTAATATTTATATGCGCACACCATATATATACTATCGCATAGCGTATATATATAATTATGAAATATCCTAGCTTTAACGTGTACCAAGTCCGTAACACTAGCCTATATGTAAACCCTGAGTTTATGGTTCAACTCTAATTACTAATTAATTTGCACATTAATTAATTAAATTATAGTTAGTGTCACCCAACCAATATACTCGGACTCGCTCTCGTGGCCCAAAATTAATATAATACCCGATTCTAATCCTCGACTCCAAATTTATTAGTTTTCATCCATAATTAATTTAAGTGAGTAGTGTCGCCCTACTACTATATCTGAACTTATTCACCCAGTCCGTTATTTTATTCTTCCAGAATTTATGTCTCTCAATTCATTCAAAATGTGTCGCCCTTAATTCCCCCACCACTCCCAATTATATTCCTTTATAATGTTAAGAATTTACTCTCATAATTAATTTTTCTATCTTAATTATGGTAGGGGGGACTTTCAACTAAAAATTTTACCCATATAAATCCCTCAACCCAACTGCCAAAAAACCTGAAGGGTCGATCGATCGATCCCCAACCGTCGATCGATCGATCGAACATGTGGTCGTCTTCTCCGCCTTGCTATTTCCTCCATTAACGAAATTTTCCAATTCCTAACCTCTCCTTTTGTCCAACCCAAGCACAATCAACATCGTAACTATGTAAGGATATGATCAGGGCCTCTTATAGGACCTCAAACATAAATTTATATTCACATATTTCTACTTTTTTGATTTGGGTAAAATCCCGAGTTTTTACTCGTTAGGTTCCAATTCATCTACTTACCCCAAATTCGTCCATAATTTCTACTGGGTTTTTCACATGTAAATCAAATATCATCACATAACCATGTCACACAATTAATTCCCACATTAAATCGCATTAAGTTTTCCTTTCATAAAAACCCCGTTTTGTACCCAATTGTACCCAAAACGAATTTATGATTTCACATCACAAAAATATGAATTGATTAACACCAATTAATATTAGAACAAGTTAGCCACTTGTCTTATGGATTCATAGGGTCTGATCCGTGAGTGCGATTTTCAAGGTTGATGATGAACTCCTAATTGATTCCCTTTCTTGTGTCCTAACTACTCCAATTTGCAGTGTAACCACTCTCTATGGGTTCCTCTCAATACCCTAGGTTCCCTCTTGTGCTTTTTGCCATTTTCCTTTTCTCCTAAATTAGGTATTAAAGCTATATCCCATTTTTATACTAATGGTCCAAGCCTGAGTGACCCAAATACCCCTTGTGGGACCGACTATGCCTAAAAACACCCCGAGACCCATTTACTACCCTCGAGTACTCTTTTCAGACTATCTTGGACCATCAAACTCAACCGTGCACTCAGAATTGGCATCCAAATTAATTTGTAGAATTTCTTATCTCACACCTAACTTAGTCTATAACCGACTCCTGGTTGAGATAAGTAAATCCCACGTCACTAATACACTTATGACGTAAATGATTATTACTATTCATTTAGTAATTTAATTCCCATAAATATTAACCATTATTCTCCCGATTAATATTTATATAAAGATTTTCATAATTAATTCCACTAAATTATGACACGTAAGTAATTAAAATTTTTACCCGAATTAATTAATTTTTAAATGCGTAAAAATACGGGGTGTTACAATTGGCAATTAAAAGGATAAATTTTATCCATGGGCAGATGGGATAGGTTCGATGAGATATGAGTGTATCATAGTATTTCAGTTAACACTAGATTTGCGCGTGAAACGGATTTAGTAGATGTATCATTAGATCACTCTTGAGTGTGTATTTTTTCAGTTGGGTAGTGAAAATCTCTTTAGTTCCATCTACAAAAGAGCAGGTGCGAACATTGGGAGGATATATTTTTGGAGATTTGCTCATTTTAGAGAGATGTTATGGGGGTATGATGAGAAATTGGTTAGCAATGGTGAGTGATGGTGTGCTGTTATAGTAAGGCTATCATGTATGATGTTTCAGGACATGATATATTATTTTTGCGATATTTTACCGAAAAGAAGGTCAAGTCAAGTATATCTTATACTAAAATGGAGACTTCAGATCATATTGTGGCATCATTATATTCAATTTTGGTGTGTGGGGACTATATCGATGTAATTTAGGGGATATCGGGTTTATCGTTAAGTGGAGATGTTTAGCTTGTTATCTATTTAGTGCTGGAGTCTTAGTGATAGAGCAATTGCAGTGTTATATGTCTCCTTTAGAGACATAGGAGTGGTGGATTAGACTTATAAATCTGAGGATAGGATTTTGGGTTTCCTGTTAATCTGTTTTGGGGAAAAAGATCTCGAAAACCGATATTGCCAAGTCATAGGTCATTGGGTAAATTCATTAGTTGGATTTCAGTTGCGTGACGTTCTATGCATGAACCTTAATAAACATCTAGACTTGGGAGACATTGTTAGATTCTAGGGTATCAATTTTAAACATTAATCGTTTCACATGTGGAGAAAACACTTGGAGATGGGAGCTATTATACGATATAAGGGAGAACCAGGTAGTGCTGTGTAGAAAGTACTAGGAAGGTTAACACCACTAGTGGATAGGTGGGCAATATTCAAGATATTTACTCCATAATTAGTTGGGTGATCGAAAATACCCTTACTGTATAGCCACATGAAGCATGAAAGGCCGAACTTTAAATGAATATGTTACATATATGATGTTTGTATAAATATGCAGGAGATATAGGGTGTATGTGTGCCCTGGTTAGTTTGATTTTCATTATTATTTTGGACAAGGACAAGGAATAAATGTGTTGAACCGTATGCCTGTGGGGACAATAGAAGTAGAATTGGAAGGGAAAGATGGACTAAACTTCGGATTGAGGAAGGAAAGAGTACATATATATGCATAAAACAAGGTGAGCTATTACCCCGAGATAGGTTAAATGACTGTGGAGACATACGTGAAGGATCGCTCTAAAAAAGGGAGGATTCAACAGTTTGGCAAGTCGAGTGGAGTCTTACTCAATAGAATGCCGAGGGTGGCTTACACATAAATAGATGCAATTTTTACCATGTGAAAAGGACCCAGGATGTGCAGACGCATGGGTTATATTTTTTGGAGTACCCATGAAGGAGAGTAAGATGCGCCACGTGACCTGGGATATTGAGCATGTGGATCGATGGGGAGTGATACATAATAAAAATTTCTCCAAGTGCACAACTCATAGAAGGGAACTAATTAGTCTGAGGCAATCCATGGGAATTTTCAATAATTGGTGATTCCAATGAAGAATTAGATAGGCAGACCGATAAACTTAATTATTGGGTCACCAACATCGTGGAATGGATGAGATTTTCTTTGGGTTTGGGGAATTGGTTGATCGAGATGGAACATTTGATGCTAATTTAGGTGATCTACACTAATGGGCAGTGTGTCCAACACTTCATTATAGAGACAGAAAAGACCGACACAAGGCGTAACCCAACATCGTTATGAAAAGAATAAGATCCTTAAGTCCTACCTTTGATGGTAAATGTCAGGAGATGATGGGGAGAAAGTTGCGTGCTGAGAAAGACATTTTACAAGTAGAACATGGAATCAATGAGAGAAATGACTAAAATGTGGATAAATGCGAAAGATGGATATTCTGGATTTTAAGATAATGGGAAGGAGAATTTACCATTAGTAGAATTGTGTGTAATAACTCGTATCAAGCTATTATTGATGACGTAACTTTTGAGACTTAAGACGGGAGGCCTTGTTATCCGCTCTATGGTTGGTTAACGGTGGGAAAATAATAAGTTTCATAGGTCGGATGTGATTTAGTGTCGACCGTCAGGGATTAAGATAATCGAAGTTATTTTCGTATAATTCAGTAACGTCGTGAGAGTTATGTCATCATGAACCAAAGAGTTAAAGGCTTATGTGAGTGGTAAAAAAATATTGTGGGTGTCTCCCAGGAAGGGAGTAATGTAATTTGTGTAAGAAGGGAAGTTTGAATCTAAGGAAGTGGAGCCTTTCCAACATTGAGATGATAGAGCCAATAGAGTATAGGCTCGTCTTATTGGAGCATTGTTAGAGGAATTATGATAGTCTTGCATATCATTTTATACGTGAGACCTTATGAATGATAGAGTATAAGAGTATGAAATGATTTGAATAAACTTATAGCTAATCTTGGGTCGTAGCGAGTTGGCACTTAAACAAGATGATACCACTAGCGAGTGAATACTGGAGGCACAAAAATGTTATCATGAGTAGATTATGAATACATTCGGGTACCATGTGGGTAAGGATCCAAAGTTCTTCTTACTAGACTTACTCGAATTTTAGGGACGGAATTTCTTTTCAAGGGGAAAAGTATGTAATATTCTGTAGTTTTATGTATATATTTTATTGGATA
Organism: Sambucus nigra; assembly: GCA_949130495.1. Classification (NCBI taxonomy): domain Eukaryota; kingdom Viridiplantae; phylum Streptophyta; class Magnoliopsida; order Dipsacales; family Adoxaceae; genus Sambucus; species Sambucus nigra. The sequence continues at coordinate 336,864,447 of OX422223.1, forward strand.
TTTAAATTATGCGGGTGACACAAAATTTAATTTACGAAGTAATGAGAAATTAAAAAACATTAATTTTAAGTGAATTAATTTATATTTATTTTATTATTTATTTACCAATGTTCTATTGTAAATAAAATGAAATTAAGTCGTAAGTGAGTAAACGTGATAGAATTAAATATTATCTCAAGCGGGTCATGCGTGATTAAATTAAAATAGGTTAACATGGGAAAATATTATTAAGTGACTCAGGTGACGATTTCGAGTGCACGGTTAATCCTGAATGGGTCAAAAGAGTAAAAAATGAGTACCTAGGGGTTGTGTTCGATTCTCGGGGGTTTTTAAATTAATCAAGACTTATTTAGGTGACTTTTGGGATCCTTAAGGGAATATGAAAAGCCAAAAAGGGGATTTCAATTATAAAATGAAAGGTTTGGGTCCTAGGGAGGAGTTATTTAAAAAATTCAAGGGTTAGGAGAGTTATACAAAGACTTAGAGAGAAGGTGAAGAGAGTTGACAAGAAATTTCAAGAGTCTACAAAGGAATTGAAGAATTTTTGCAAGAACATTATAGGAGTGAAGATTTGGGAAGGAAATTTTTGGAGTATCAATAAATTCACCAGATTCAAACTCTATGAACATCAAGCAACTTGCTATTTAATTCATATATTCAACTTTATTCATATTATAATTGGGAAATCATATTTTGGAATATTTTCACATAAAAATGATGGGATTTTGGAAAATGATTTATAATTGGAAATGTTATAAATTATTGATTTTTTTAGAATTAACATTGATTGAGAATTCAGAATTTTCAAGAGTTGATGTTGATAGGAAGAATTGAGAAAAATTATGTAGTGTGATATTGTGAGAATTTTATGTTAATTGGAGATTAATCTTAAATTTCATATAATCATTTTCTATAGTTGAATTCTATCTATAATTGGAAGTTTTATACTTGGAATTTATATGAAGTTGATAGATAGTTGTGATATGAATTGGTTTGAGGTGGTTGAAATTAAATGGAGGAAATCCGATTTTAGAGAGTTTAGGTCTTATTTTTTAGTGCTTTTGGAAGATATTTGAGAAAAACTCAAACACCTACCCGACTCATTTTTTCATGTAGAATTCAAGTCTGAATTTGAATTGGTGATTTGGATAATTTTTAGATATCATTTTTTGCATTTTTTAAAATAGATCTAAATTTGGGATTTTTCGGGGTGAAATATAAAGTATTTGAGATGAATCATACTCGGGGATTTACTAATGAATTGTGATGATTATTCGGGAATTGGGATACGGTCTGAGTGATGTAGTTGCGTGTTCATAATTTGTATCTTGGATATAAATTAATTAATTAATTAAGTGAATAATTATTTAATTGGTTATATAATGGAGTATTAGAAAATAATGCCATTTATGCCATTGGTGATAGGCATGCTTAAATAAATTATTGTGCAATATATACATGTGTGGAAATTATATATATTGAAGTGAAAAATATAATTATATGGATATTATGACATGTCCCTTTAATGGCTATCATCAGAGGGTGCATGAGTGAGTGATCTTCCCTGGCTAGCGAATGCAGGGTTAATATTATTCACATGTCATAATCGCAAAACACGTGCCTGTTAAGGTAGAGTCCGAGGTGAGGTTATTATGGGTATGGTTATTGCTCACTAATCGGGGAACTTATGGCTGCCCCCAACGTTGTTGTTTATTTTCTATCAAAGTTCCATGGGATATCCCGATGCGATAGCCAAGATGATGTGATTATTCCCTGGATTATGGTAGCATTAGAGACATGCATCCGGTAAAATTTTTATGGTTAGGGATGACGTGTATATATATATATATATATGTGTGTGTGTGTGTGTGTGTGTGTGTGTGTGTGTGTGTGTGTGTGTGTTGAAAAGTACAAACGGGCATATTGAATTAAAATGTGACAATTAATAACTAGTGAAAGTTAGTGGGAATAGTTCCTTAAATTATAATTGAGAATTATAATGATTAGCGAATGAGCAAGCTAGATAAATAAATTTTGCAAGACGGTATATCATAGATATTTTAAGGATACTTGGGAACTAGTTAGTAAGGTAGCATAACTAGGTGATAAAAATGCATACATTAGGTACACACTTTAGATGAGAGGTGAGTATTATCTAATGAGAGAGTGTGGTACCAATTTAAATATGAGTAATTGGATATACATTTATTTATGCATTTTAATTACTTGCAAAACCTTCTAGGTGTCCATCCATAGGGACGCCGGGCAGGTTCATCTTCCGAGGTATCTAAGTTGCAACAATTATGGGACGTTGTAGGATTTGCGGTAGTGATTTCTATTCTCATATTTTAAACAAGATACTTTTCCATATTCGGGCATGTTGCCCATCTGCGTCAGATTTATTTTATTTTATCTCACTGTTGGGATTTATTGTATGGATATTATACTAATGGTTTATTCGGTTAAATTTTGTACGTAATGGATTTTTGTTTCAGACTTAATATGTTATTGTGGATTTTGATTAATTATGACCTGATTATAGTGTTGTTGTGTCACGTTAGTTAAGATTAAAATTGACACATGGCTTAATTTAATAATAGTTTGTTATTAATTAATTGGTTTTGATAGTGATGCTAAGAATGAGCCAAATGAGATTTCCGATTTTATTTTATTATAGGGTTGGCCACCCGCTATTTTAATAAGATGGGTATCATATGTACCTATTTGGATAACAAAATAGGCACATAATAGGAGGTCATCATGATTTAAGTTTCCATCGAAGAAAGTTAGAATAAAAGACCTTATGAACCATATCAAAAAGGAATTGGAAGGAAGGTTGAATCCAAATTTAGATAGAACTCCAAACGATGTTGCTAGTTGATCATTTGGGCATATATCAACCTAACCCTTTAGCATTGAAATAGAAATGTTAGAGCCAAAAAAGAAGTTTTGCATCCCAAAGGTCATCATATATGATGGAAAGGCGGAGCCCACTCACCACAATAAACTCTAATTGCATACGGTGTATCTATGGAGTCACAATGACATTCTTACTTAACAATTTTTCCCTCTTACTCTAGGGAGTTTGATCTCAAATGGTTTGAAAAATTAACCCCCGGGTCAATTTCTTCATTTCGAGAGCTGGCCGAGCATCTTACGACTCTCTTTGTCACCACTAGCAAAGAAGTTAAAGGGGACAATTCAATGATCTCCCTTAGAAAAAAAGAAAAGAGAGTCCCTTAGGTAGTATTCACAGTGCTATTGGGAGTTTTTCAATGAGATTGACAATTTCCATTAGTAATTAGCCATATCATACTTCAAGTTCGAACTCATCGGATCAAACAATCTCTACAATCATTGATAAGCAAGCCAACATCAATTATGGATGATTTCATGGTATGTATCTACAAATGCACCAAGGTGGAGGATGATCTTCTCAGCATGAAGGCCCAATAGATCCAAGTTCTAGACAAACTATGAATAATGATTTGGAGAAGTCATTCAAAGGTGGAAATCAGTCAACTCCAATGAAGAAGGGAGCATGGAAGGACACTTATAAGGGCTAGAATAATTAAAGCACTTATTAAGGAGTACATACCTTCTTCAAGGAACCCATATACAAATTATTTCCTCGGATAAAATTGAATACATACTTCAAGAGACCCACAAATATAGACAGCAATTTTAATAACAAAGATGCTAATCATAGGGATCATGATCATCTCACAAAAAATTAAAAAATAATTATTCGTAATATTGAAGGCATTGTGTAGTATGAACAAATTAAGGAGTATATTAGCACAAATAAGACCAAGTCCTTTGTATGATTAAATGCACTACAGAAGGTAAACGATGCTCTCCCACTTATATGAATGGTCATGGCCATTTACAGCTATACTAATCCTCTATAATGTAACGAAAATATTATTTGTAAAATGGTGAAGATTGTATCTTGCATTTGGAAATATTCTAGGTGCAAGTGTCTAAGTTCGTATTAACTGAGAAGGAATGCAAAGATGTAGACTTTTATCAAGAAATTATGTTCGTAGACGAGGACCTAGTCTTGAGTAAATATATCCCATAAAGACACTTTAGTTATGACCTTACAGATAAAAAAAATTGATGTAAAATGAATAAGTTTTGATCAGGGGATCTCTTAGGATGCCATATACATCAGTTTCCTGCTCAAGATCATCTATATTATCTAGATATAGACACTAAGTTGGGATTCTTAATCGGTTTTAATGGAAACTTGGATACCTTGATAGGGAATATCAAACTAGCTATTAAGGTCATCCCTATCAATCGTGAGATAAAATTTCATGTTATCCAATCGAAGTCATCCTACAATGCCTTTGTGGTTAGGGGTTGGCTCCATACTATGAGGGTCATCCCTTCATCAAAATCTCAAGAATCTAAGCGATTAGGGAGTCATGGAAATCTTAGGAGACCAAATGGTGGGATGAAGTTATTTCATAGTTGCCATTAAAACTAATATGAGTTAGTTCAAGAAGAGTAAAAATGATGATGATTCATAGGACAACTAGACTAATTAGCAACCAAAAGGCATTCGACCCGGGGTTTAGGAGACTATACTACAAAATGAGTTATGGAGAAACTCATCACCGTTACTCTATAATAATACAACTAAATAAAGTCTTTCTGATCAGATCAGATTTGTCCAAGGAAAGAAGATATTTGTTGATTCACTTTCCCAGAGAAAATGCAAATGTCTTTTGCTGATAACCTTATAATCTTCCAGGTATAGATCCAGATGTTGCCTATCATTGGTTACATGTGGATATAGCCTATCGATCGATCAAGAAGAAGATTAGTAAATCATCACCAAAAAACTAAGAATCGTAGAAAGCGTGTAAGACCATAATTTAATCATAACTTAGGCTAGCTTAGTGTTTGGCATATCCTACTAGAATATGATTCAAGCCCACAAGTAGTTCGAAGATCCAACATCTCCAACTATCAAGCATCTCCATACTTTAAAGGTATAATTCTATAAAGTTTAAATTTATTCCTTGAATTTATTTCGGGATTCTTATTTTTATTAAAACTGGGAACATTATATTTTATTTAAAAATGGAGGCAATTTTCCTTTTTTTTATTTTTTTTTAAAAATGCGCGTATCTCATTCAAACGAGATACTAGTTTTATTTAAAGTCTGGTTTGAAGTTTACTTTGATCGAACATTAAACGTGGGACTAATATTTTATATTGTTCGAAGCTCGTTTGAATCTCGTTCAAATTATATTATGGGTTCATTTTAAAGACCTTATTGTAGTTATAATGAGGTTCTTTCATTGTCAAAGGAGCACGCTTTCTCGTTCGAACGAAGCCATAACCTTAAAATTCGTTAAGACTTTTCCTAAAACTGATTCTACATATCCTTTGAAAAAAATTTCAACATTTTGAGTTTAGAAAACCTTTTTGATTCATAAATCACATCCCAAAATATATTTTAGTGAATCAAGTTTAAAACCTATAGCTTCTATCTTGCATACACCTTTGTGGAGAGGTATCTTCATAGTTGAACTTGTGATTCTCAAGGGAACTAACTAATGACGACAAAGGTAAATTGGTGGATACCAAGCGTAAAGGGCCACGTCTGGACTCCTCCTCACCGAGAAGTATTCCTAAGAGATTTATGAAGACCAGCGAATTATACTTGTAAAAATTATCAAATAGTCTGTTAGTCGACTATCTTGTAAACTTTCTAAAGTGCTGAATAAAAGGTTTTACCCGAAAGGGTTTTTCCTTATATTTCCTTGTCGAGTTTTCATGCTCTAATATTATCTGCCTTATCACCTAGATACTTTTTTAGGGTAATAAGATAAAATTTGGACTTGTGTGTGTTGGACACTAAATTATAGAAATTAGTCATTAAGATTGCCAAAGCTCACTCTCAAGTTGGTATCAAAACTTGTTGCCAAATTTACAGTGTAATATTTTTCGCAATTTGTTTTTCATTGATATGAATTTTTTTTGAAAATGCCGATCCTTGAAAATTCGGTTTTCATGGAAAATTTGTACAATCGAGTGCCCCTCTTTAATGGTACCAATTATGCCTATTGGAAAGCTAGTATGAGGTGTGACACCCCGCCTAATTAAATACTGAGTGATCAGTCCTTTATTAAATTAAACCAGAATATCCAGTTGGTTCAGATTATGCATCACTGTCGAAAACACTATTATTATATACTAACCACCTAATATTTAAAAACGGTTACTGTCAAAATTTTATCTTTTAATTAATATGAAATTTGGTTAACGAATAATTAATCATTCACCATTCACATCAATCTCAATGATAGGAAATAACTGTAATGATAAATGTAACTGAAGTAAACACTTCCAGCCTCATTCCCCAATACAATAATCCAACAGAAATAAATCAACAACTGAAAGAAGTAAATAACCAAATCAAACATCTCTGAATGTCTGAATAGAAAAGAGACAACATGCCCTAATTGATGAAATAACTCAAAAGCAAGAAATGATGGACATAGAGGCGTCTACTACCAAGATCTTGCAGCTTCCACAACAGCTACAGCTCGTCGAGTGAATGGAACTCCTATGCTTGGTGTCCCTGTGGCTGGGCACCTAAAATAATTTGACAAGAAAATAGGTTTGTAGAAAAGGGGTCAGAGCCCAAGTTGAAAAAAGTTTAAAAATCATCAAGTGCTTAAAATGAGTGAATAACACGTATATTTGTCATGTTAGATGATCGTACTCACTTGAGATGCTCACTTCTCATCTAATGTGCATGCCTAACATACCATCAAACCCTACTAGTTTCTATTCCCATGCTAACTAGTTCTTTCCAGTCCAACATCGAATCGGAGCCCAAAATCGTTCATAGGTATTTCCCTCTCAATATACATAATACATAAAATCAAAATTTCTTTAACATGGATAAGCACCTTTTCAATTTAATATCATTAAGTATTCACCAACTTAATTCATTTCAGATTTCACTATTATTCATGTCTACTTAATATATATATATATGTATGTATGTATACACATACACACATAATACTGCACCTCGAGACACAATTGCAGTGCATGCATACTCTACTATCATGTCCTGGTGCATCACTCATTGCATAAAGGACTATAGGTTAAATCTCTCGCGAACCATCAAAATAAACACACATATTGGAGGCAAACATAGTTCCAAGACGATGGGCTACACACATTCATATGCCCTCATACGACCATCATCACTTTCATTCTCACAAATAGCTCGTACCTAGGTTCTATGGTCTAGTGGAACAAATCAAAATCCCACCCCAAGGCTCCTCAAGGCATAATCGTCCACAATGCGCAACCTCCACCCGATAGCAAGCAGCGTAGATTTTTTATAGATATAGTAGTTCAATCAATAAGTATACACATAACTTATTATATTCATTAGGTATTCACGTAACCCAAGTCCCCAAATTTATATGTAGTATTATCGTCTCTACTACTCATAATACTTTAACCGTACGATTTATCTCTCTATTGTATACATACTCTTTAAGGTTCTCTCATTACAACACATTCCGTTAGTAGTTACACAATTCACCTCACTACTAGACTAAGAAATGAAGCCACTCCATAATAGCGTAGGTTATATTCTCTCACTTGAATTAACCTAGAAGGATTTTTAACATATTCGGGCAAAAATTAGAGTTCCTGAAATCTTGTTAGAACCTGGGAATTATAGTTCGAATGAGATCATTCGAACGATATCTTTTTAATGAGAATCTCATTTCGAATGAACTCTAAAATCTCGTTAGTAATCTTGTTCGAATTCTCATTCGAACGAGGTTGTTTGAACGACTTGGGCAAGTCTTCGAACGAGAATACAGAGTTTGTCTTCTACCTTCCAAACTTCGAATTTCACCCTCTTCCATCATCCAAAACCCATGCTAATTTATTTCAACATCAAGTAAAAGGTTCTCAATCATTTCCCTACATGATTAGACACTCTTTACCCCATTCTTAACATTAAATCCTTAGAATTATAATAGGGATTAAGATAAATTCCTCAAATCTGTAAAAGCCCTAAATTCATATAACCTTCATTAACAACAATTTAAAACCCAAATTTAATTTCGTGAAATCAACATATAAAACCCAGATTTATCATACCCAAAACATGGGTATTCAACTACATGCAAAACTATATTCCCAATTGAAGATTAATACCCAATTTCAATCCAAAATTCATAATATCATGAATATAACATCAATTAATCTAACATGGACATTATATGCTCTAAAATCAAGAAAGATAAATACTTGCCTTTTTTGTGAACTTCTGATTCACTGAATGAAACTGGTATAAGGTTGATTCTTTCTTCACGATCTACGTGTTGGTGGGATTTTTGGTGTGAGAGCATGAGTCTATATACCAGGGTTCCTACGGAGTTCTTCTTCTCCTTTGTTTATCTCTGTCTCTTAGTTAGGTTTGGAAACTGACATATAGCCTATTACCCACGTACACTTCCTTTTTAATTTTTTATTTCGTCCATTTTAATTCCCAAAAATCTCAAAAGATGAAAATACCCCTCCGGGGTGTCGGCTTGGCTTAAATTGTCCCGAAATCCAAATAAAACACTTGGGTAGAGTTTTCTTACTATCTCGACCCTTCTGGACTCATAGGTGAATAATCATACGAGTTACTTAAAAATAAATTATCTTTTTGACCCAATAAAGTAATACCGACACGACTCACATGCGCGTCCCAACTAAGTATATTGTAACTGCCGTATTTTTCACTCCCGACCATAATAATATTTTCGTAATCATACATTACTTTACTCACTAAGTAATATTCAACATAATTATCATCAATAAATACTAACTCTCATCACGCTAGTAATTATTACATTTAAATCCGGATTGATTATAAATAAATTTTCTCCATTTAAATTAGTTAATCCTAATTCCATAATTAAAATAAAACCCTTAAAAAATATGGGGTATTACATGAGGTCTGTTTTCAAAGCCATAAATAAAAGAGTGGTTAATATGTGAAATAGGGTGGACTCCTCCCACGATCATTGTTGATAATGCACAAATCCTAAACCCGTCACTTCCTAGAGTGATGATGAGGTTAAATGGATCACTTATAACGCCCGTGGCCTTAGTGCAATTTTTGGAGCCGTCACCCATGACGAGTTCCGACACATCATGCTGTGCACTACATCTAAGGAAGCATGGCATATCCTCCAGTTGACACATGAGGGTACCTTAGCTGTCAAGGCATCTAACCTTCAAAATTTGACCACCCAATTTGAGACCATCACCATGTTAGAGTTCGAGAGTTTTTATTAATTTTATGCTATGTTGTCAGGCATAACAAACACAAGTTTTAATTTGGGTGAGAAAATTACTGAGATTAGGGTCGTCAAAAAGGATTTTGAGGTAATTTCCTTCCCAATTTATTCCCAAGGTCACCGTGCTTAACTCATTAGGTATTTTAGATACTCTAAGGTTAGAAGAACTAGTAAGAGACCCTCAGACTTATAATCTAGATATGTTACCTAAAACCATTAAACATAAATATATAGGGGTAGCTTTAAATACTAAACTAAGAAGAAGAAAAAGGAGAGAGTTTGATGACTTGGCCTTGTTTGCAAATTTTTTTAAAGAGTTTCTCAAATTTTCGTAAAATAATTCTTCCAATAATTTTTTTTTGAGAAAAGTAAAAACAAGATAAGGGTTAAGGATAGCGGTGAGAAAAAAGAATAGATAAGGTGTTATGAATGCCAGGGGAAAGGGAGTAAGGCACATGAATGTCCCACTAGGCTAAAGAGAAAAGGGCAAAAAGATTTCAAATAAATCCACACTTAGCGATAGTGACATCTAGTTAGTTGATTCTGGTGGAGAATCACCACATGAAATGTGCATTGTGTTCATGGCTAGTTACGTTAGCACTTCTAGTTTGTCCCATGCCATTGAGGATATATCTAAACATAATAGCCTCGATGATGTTTCGAGTCATTTGGGAGATAGTGGTAGTGAAGATGGTATTTTGTGTGAGGGAGAAGGAGATCTCCAAAAAGTGTTTAGTAATTTATACACCGAGACTTTAAGATGAAAATTATTAATAAATATTTGTCTCTTAGGGTGTTATATTTAGAGAGATATGTGAAAGTTTTGAGGGTGTATGAGCGTTGGCGAGTCAACTTGAGAAGGTGAAGTTTTTTTTTTGTGTGAGTAGTTAATCATCTTAGGTCGGGTAAAGAGTGATTTGACAAACACCCTGGCTAGTCTTATGGGTGATATTCAATCTTTATTAGAGACTCGTGAGAAAATTATAGCCCATGTATCCCAAATTGAGAAAGATCTCGAACGTTCTCGGGATGTCAAAGTCACTTCAGAGGACACATCTAATAAGGTAGGAAATATGCTCCTCGGTCCCTCTTTACATAATATTGATAGGCTAGGAATAGGTTATGATGGTGCGTCCACTTTCCATGTAGCACCCGGGCCAATTCTTGAGTTTGTGTTAGATCCATATGGCCATCGACTAGACGTTTTGAGAGAGGTGGTCCTAAGCCCGTGTATGTTTGTTCCCATTGCAAGAAAAGAGGACTCCTTATAAAGTTTGCTTTTAAGTTGGGTAAAGTGTCACATAAGCATATTACATGATATGCTACTACAAATGTCCCCACAGCACTCCCGTACATGTTACTTTGTTTGCTCCCGCACACCACATGATGGATTTTGAGAGTTTTCGAAAGTAAATATAATATTTTGTCAAGACATCACAAGATTTGATATATATTTTTATAGGATGTCATCTTCTTTTGGAGAACTCTTACGGTCCTAATGATTGAGGTTAAGACTTGTTTCTAGCGTAAGATGCTTTTCATGTTCATATTTTCCATGCATATTATCGGATAGTACTATCATTGTACTTATATTTTACATTTTGACATATTTTTCAAAATTACAAAAAGAGTTTTGTTTTTCTTAAAAATGTTTTGAAAATCCAAAAAGAGGTTTGTATTTCTTTTTCACCATATGTGGATGAACATTAAAGATGTCTGAGTAACTCATTCATTCAATTTCCACGTGGCTCTTTAGTTGTGTTTTAAAACATGACATCATTTCATTTTTGTGCTTTATAATGTGTGGAGTCATTAAGATGTGATATGTTGACAACTTGCTACATTTTTGACTCATTGTCACCTTTAATTCACACGAGCACAAATTTATTTGAGTGTTGCACTTACCTTTCACATGTCAGTTGTAATGTTTTCATATCAATCCTTCTTTTAAAATGAGCCAAATGTGAAAAACGAGATAATGAAAATAGTGCTTTTAAAACCCTTTTTCCCGGATTGGAAAAATTGGAAATCATATCTTTGGTAGTTTTTGATAATTTTTTTGCCTTAGAATTGGGCTGGAAAAGATAGGTTGACTTTGTGTGAATACCCACCCTTTGAAAATAGAAAAGAGACTAACATATTAAAGGCACATAAAAATAAAAATAAAGTTCTAGGCCAATTTCAAAGAACATTGATACTTCTCTACATATGAACATTGATTTCTTCAAAAATATTTGAGAGAAAAAATTTAGTATGTGAGTTTTGAGAGAGTTAAGTCAAAGATCCATGAGTATGCACGTCTTGCAAAAATTCTCGTAAAGCATTTAATAGATTTGGGCGTTATTGGCGTGAAAATCACTTACGATCTTGTTTAGTTGAAGATGTTAAGTCGATTTCACTTTAGTTCACCGTTTTTACACCTAAGGTAGACTTTGAGTTCTTACGTTAGTGATGTCTTATTCCTTTGTGCACATATATTATATTTGTCTACATTGATTAACCTATATAATCTGTTCAACCCCTACAATTCGTTTCCATGATTAGGTTAATTTTTTGTTTCTCCATGGTGTGTTCTATTTGTAAAAATTTTTATGCTTGAAAATTTCAAAAAATTTCAAAAATAGTGTGTGGACCCTTGAGATTATCACTACATGCTTATTCTTTCATATCTTGTTGTGATGATATCACTTTAGGCTTGGTGATGTTCCCTATATTTTTTATGATTAGTTTATACTCCTTGCCTTTCAAACAAAATAAAAGGAAGAGAACAAATTAATAGTGAGAGTTTGATATGGGAGATATTTTATCTTCGTGCGTTTATTTGATATAATTCAAATTCAATGCATTATGGAGTATTTGCTTTGTTTCATGTATGTTGGTCCTTTTGGAAGATCATATTTGAATTTCCCTCGATTAAAATAAATTACTCAAGAGAAGAACAAGAACAAGTGGAGGTGAACACATTATTTTGAAGACAACTCTATCTTGTACCTATCCATTTTAGGGCTTGGGAGGGTATTAGGATATTGTATTTGTCTTAGGGGATTTATTTGTAATTTGGATTTCGGTTTTATGCTTGTATCAAAATAGCCAAAAGGTGGGAGATTTGTAAGAGAATAAATTTCTCATAGCTTAGGCTAGCTTAAATTTTGGCATATCCCTCTACCACATGATTCGAGCCGACACATAGTCCAAAGAAACAACATCTCAAACTTTCAAGCACCTTCATACTTTTAAGGTATAATTCTATTAAGTTTAAATTTGTTCCTCGAATTTATTTGGGATGTTTATTTTTAGAAAAAATGGAAACATGATTTTTTATTTAAAAATTAAGGCTGTTTTTCCTCATTTAAATTTTCTTCAAAATGCACGTATATTATTCAAACGTGATTGGAATCTCGTTCTAACAAGATCTTAGTTTCGTTTGAAGTCTCATTTGAAGTTTACTTCGATCAAGCATTAAATAAGGGTGTACTGGTTTATATCGTTTGAAGCTCATTTGAAGATCGTCCAAACGAGATTACGGTTTTGTTCTCACGACCTTGTTGTCATTCTAGTGAGGTTTTTTCTCGTTCAAATGAGCCCTCTTTTTCGTTCAAATGAATCCATTGCCTCGAAATTTGTGTTCATCTTCTAAATACATGTTTCATGTCTATTTTCATTAAGAATTTTGTCAGAACTGATTCTTCATAACCTTTGCAAAAGTTTTCAAGTTTAGAGTTTAGAAAGCCTTTTTGATTCACAAATCACACCCCTAGAATATATTTGAGTCAATCAAGTTTAAACCCTATAACTTGTATCTTGCATACACATTTGTGGAGAGCTATCTTCACAGTTGAACTTGTTATTCTCGAGGGAACTCACTGTTGATGACAAAGGTTGATTGGTGGATACCGAGCATGGAAGGCTGTGAGTGGACTGCTCCTTACCGAGTAGTATTCTTCATATATTTATGAAGACCAACACATTATACTTGTGGCGGTTGTGAAGTATTCTATAAATCGACTGTCGTGTAAACTTTCTGAAGTGGTGAATAAAAGGTTTTACCCAAAAGAGGTTTTTCCTTATATGACCTTTTGGTGCTTACATGCTTTAATTTTATCTGCCATATCACCTAGATGCTTGTTTAGGGTAATAAGATAAAATTTGGACTTTTTTATGTTGGACACTAAATTATAGAAATTATCCATTAAAATCGCCATAGTGCACTCTCAAAGCGAAGCCGAGAATCTCTTCCATACTGGAACCATCGGAGAGGTCCAATTTCTAAGTTGGAATTCCTATACCGTTACGATCAAAATGAAGAGAAAAAATGGATTATTAGTGTCAATTTCACCAATCACAGCAAGCATTATCCAAAAGATAGTTTTCCACTACCTCAGATTGATCATCTTATGAAGTCAACCCTCGGGCATCAACTTATGAGTTTCATGAATGCCTACTCTAGATACCATCAGATACCATTATTTCGCCTAGATTAAGACAAGACTATTCATCGCCATATTAGGTCTTTTCTATTACAAAGTGATTCCATTCGATTCAAAAAACTTCAGATTAACCCATCAATGCCTCGTAATCAAGATGTTCAAGAAATAAATCAGGGAAACTATGGTTGTTTACATTGACGATATGCTTGTCAAAAGAAAATAGGAAGCCAGGCATATCAAGGACCTTACAAAGACCTTAACAATCCTCAAAGAATATAAGATGGAGTTGAATTATTCCAAGTGTGTCTTCGGAGTCAACTCCGCAAAATATTTGGGCTATTAAGTGACATAAAGGGAGACCGAAGTGATTTTTGATCAGATTAAATCCTTATAGGATATAAAAAAATATAGCACAATAGAGATGTCCAGATACTCGCTGTAATGGTGGTCGTGCTCAATTGGCTTATATCCCTATCATTAGATAAGTACCAACCTTTATTTCAAGATCTTAAGAAAGTAAGTGCAATTATTTTGATAGAGGAATATGATCTGGCATTAGAGGGAATTTATTAGTACTTGGGATATTCTCCCACTGTATCAACTTTGGTCAATGAGGAAGATCTTTACTTATAATTAGATGTTTCATAACTTGATATTAGCGGGTTACTCATCTGATTCAAAGACGGAGAACAACTGGTAGTGTACTATGTTAACCATACTTTCCTTGAGGCAGAAATAATATATATGGCCATTGAGAAGATTTTCCTTCCACTGGTCCCATCTGCAAGGAAGCTAAAATATTACTTATATGCCTATATAATAGTAGTCCTAATGGCTTGTCCACTGAAGGAAGTTCTTAAAAAGGGAGCCATGTCCAACCAGATAATGAAGTGGTCCTTGGAACTGGCACACTTTGACATCAAGTATAAACCATAAATCATCATTAAGGGGAAAGTGCTAATTAATTTTATCACCAAATTATTTATATCACCTCAGAACAAAGAAGATATACAAATGAGTCCGATCTTAAAGATGATGGCCAGGCATGATTAACTACATGGATGGTATTTTTTTATGGATAAAACATAAAACGAGCGTGGGATTGGCGCTAGAATAATCGTTTCACCCCTCAATGATTTCTTATTGAACAAGTAGTTCGTCTTGGGTTTAAAGGATCCATAATGAGTCTATTTATGAGGAAATGATTCATGGCCTTTCAGTAAGTGATCAATATAGGACCTAAGGATGTGGTAGTGTATTGTGATTCCTATCTGATGATGAATATATTCAGTGAGGAATACAAATCCAGGGATCCCAGAGTGCTCACATACTAGGAAAATAAAAGAGGTTTATTAAAGATTTTGAGGTTACCTCAATAGAACTGTTGCCAAGAAATAACAATAGTCATGCTAAGGCTTAGGCCATTTTTGCATCAACTATTGACACTGATATTAAGAAGACAATCAGTGTTTAATATGTTGATGAACCAAGCGTTGATGAACCAAACCAGATCATGTCATTGTTAAAGAACAACGATTTACCATCAGATGATAGAGAAGATCACAAGATAAAAATCTAGACGGTAAGGTTCTACTTTAAGTCTGATGAAAAACTTTATCGACGTTTATTTATGGGCACTCTCCTCAAATTTTTCTATTCATAACAAGTGGATGAGATCCTTAGAGATAAAAACTATGGCACTTGTGGAGCTCATAATGGCGGAAGATCACTCGCCTATAGGGAGATCTCTCAGGGATAATGGTGGCCTTTAATGCAAAATATTCTCTTCGGCTCTTCCGTAAGTGTGCTAAATTCTAGGAGTTCTATATCATCATCAAGCAGTTGGTTGTTGATTTGGTCCCCCTCGCGAGTCCTTGGACGTTTTCTCAATGGGGTTGGATATTTACATATAACACTGGGAAAATGGAAATACTTGACTAATGTCACCATTTCTTCACTAAGTCGGTGGGTATAACTATTCACTCACATCAAGGAAGTATATTCTAGATGTTTGTTTGGCAAAATATGGTTACCATATTTTGAATCCCTCGAGCTCTGGTAACCGATAATGGGACTCAATTAAATAATGATATATTAAGAAACTTTTTCATAGAGTAAATGATAAGGATACACTATGCTTTGGCCCTCTTTTAATAATGCAGTGGCAATCCTAAATCACAAATAAGACTCTACTCTCCAACATCAAGCGCTAACGTGAAGAGAAGATGGGTAGATGGGGTCATGTCCATCCTTTGGGCCTATATAACAGTACACGTGAGGTTGAAAAAATAAACCTTATACTCATTGAAAAATGGTATGTAAGTAGTCATCCCTTTGGGTATTGATCTTCCAACGTTGAGGCAAAGATCTTTGTAGTAGGAAAAAATGATGACCAAATGTCCCACGATCGGGATATAGTGGAAGGATGAATACACCAGGACCTCATACATTTTATCGCCTACCAATAAGAGATTACCAAGAAATGTGACAAAATAGTCAAGGTTAAGGAATTTCAGGTCACCAACATTATTCTCATAAAGCTCGTGGAGATGGCAAAGAAGCCTTATGATGAAAAGTTAGCATGAAACTGATAAGGACCATACGGTGTGGAAGCAAAGGTATGAGATGAATCCTACCATATGGAAAAATAAGATGGCATTATAGTGCGAAGGTCATTGGATGCCATGAACTTTAGGAAACTTTATCTGGAGGAGGGTAGTGTGATTAGGGTCTGGTAAGATGATGAAATGGGTGAGGCATGACCCACTTTAATGAACTCTGCCTTTAACTTTTTCAAGAACTTCTAGAGCAACACCTGGGAAAACCTTCTTCTTTTGGTAAAAATGGAACCAAAGTAAGACGCTCCCATGCAAGAAGATGAACTTTATAATAATAATAATAATAATAATAATAATAATAATAATAATAATAATAATAATAATAATAATAATAATAATAATAATAATAATAATAATAATAATAATAATATTAATAATAATAGTAACTTTTCTCTATAGGATCTCTAGAGAATAATGGTTTTTAGTGTCGGAGTGAAGAAATAAGGACCCAACACTAGGAGAGGGAGCAAGGAGATAATATTAAGTCTGGTGTGAATTTGGTGGAGTAACAGTATGACTTGAGTTTCTGATTGTGACTTGACCTTACCAAGGGTTACTATTTATATTTGGGAACTAGGGCTGAGTTGGCACTTTTGGGTGCTAAAATTCAGGGTGTTGGTGAAGGACACGATTTACAGTGTACCTTTTGTCCCTATTAGGTCTGCAGCTGCCTATCCCCTCTGACAGATGACGCATGGTGTGAACCAAAGTAAAAGAAAATATGTCTCCTAATGGAGATAAAATATATGATTTGGTAAATATATTTTGAAATGGTAACTTGTTGTACAAACTTTGTAAACTTGAGAGAGGTCTCAAGGAACACCTCCTCTAAAACCATTAAACTTGAGAGGGGGCTTTGAGGAACCCTTCTCTAAAACCTTTTTGAAGTACGTTAAGCTCACAGTTCCATAGGTAACTTCTCATCCCATGTCACCGCATGTCTTTCAGCATCTTCTTCAGGATATTGATCAAGGTTGTTTTTATGGCCTCCACCTGGACATTTCCTTTTGGGTAGGAGATGGTCGAGATATTGTGCACAATCTTATATTTATTTATGAAAAGATCCATCTACTTACATATGAATTGTTTCCAGTTATCTGTTAGAATCACCTTCGTTATACCAAACCTTCATACGATATAATCCTTGCTAAACTGGGTTCCCACTTAGGCAATCACTCTTCTTAGATTCATGGACTCTGCCCATTTGGTATACAATTCCGTAGACATAATAATAAAAACTTTACCACGAGATGTTGTGCTAATTTTTCCAACTAGGTCAAATGCCCATGTATGGAAAGGGCAAGGAGCTTCTAGGCTTTGTAAGTTGATTGAAGGGGCATGTACCATGAACTTGTAAGGATCTGCATTTCTTTACATAACCAATGGAGTCAGCCTCTATGGTTGGACAATAATACCCCAGCGTCATCAATTGATTATATAGTTTGGCACCTCCCATGTGATAGGGTTCATAAGCTTCCTTCAGCACTCTGCTCATTTCCTGTTTGGCTATACATTGTAATGCCATATCATTGTCTCATTTCCTATAAATCTCTCCTTCTACTAAGTAGAAAAAGGATATTTATTTCGAAGATAAATTTCATTTTCTCTCTCTGTTGGAAACTCACCATCTTTTAGGTATGTTATGTATGGTTACCTCCAATGTTTAAAGTCTTCCAAAAAATTAGCTTCTGTTGGCTGGTCAAATTGTGTTTGGAACTTTAAACAACCTTGTCAGAGACAACCAACCTCCGCTCAAGGTAGTCAATAGTATCCCCTCACTACAACCAGTGATAAAGAGGATATCGGTGTCCTCATAATGCTTTTCATGCATCTATGCCAACCTCTCTGTAGCTTCCCTTTCTCTTACACACCTTGCCAAGAACCCCCAGGGATATTGAAGTAAAGTGTTACCTGCAGCAGGTGGTAATTAGACAATTCTTACATCTTTATTGTTCTTTACCCTATTTTTAGTTTTTTCACAACTAGGTACCTCTAATATTTCATCATATCGCTTGGAAATTAGGACTTCACTGTGGTAGGCGTTGTTCTCCTCTGTAGTGTGATTGTTGCTTCTGGATCATCTATGTCTAATTTTTGGGATATTTTTGCTAGCTCATCGGGATGCCTTTTCAATATCCCTATATTTTTCTTAACGGTTAGTTTAAGGAATTGTCCCAACAACTTCTGGATGATGGATCTATAGGGTGCCAAGTTAGCATGTTTGAGGGCGAACTCCCCAGTAACCTATTTCACCCCTAAGTTAGAATAGCCTTATATGCATAATACCCTGATGCCTCTTCGGAGTGCTTCCAACATTCCCAAAATGAGAGACTCATACTCAGCCTCATTGTTTGAGCATTTAAAGTATAGCTTGAAGGAGAGGGTGATATTCTCCTTACTATTTGAGAGTATAATGCCTTCTCCTCCCGTTCCTTAGGAACTAGAGTCTTCAAACTCTATTTTTAACTTCTCCATCTCTTCTACCATGCATGTTTGGAAATTATCCCCAGGTAACGCTTCATTGGGAGATCAAAATTCCAACTTGGGAAGTGGGCCAATAGATTTGCTACCGCTTGACTTTGATGGCTTTGGGCACTATACATTTCAAATCACATTCTGACAAAATTAAAAACCATGTCATTGCCCATCCTACTAAGACCGTCCATGCTAGGAGGTACTTGATAGGGTCACATTTAGTGACTATATGGACTGTGAAGACTAGCAGGTAGTGCCTCAACTTTTGAGTCACAAAGACTAGGAGAAGGCAGTGCCTCTCCATATTGGTATATTTAGATTCTGTACCTGAGATCACCCTTAACATGTAATACACCAGCCTCTTTACTGCTTCCTTATCTTGAGCCAGTAGTGATCCCATGGACCTTTCTGTTGAAGTGAGGTAGAGTAGCAGTGGTCCCCCAACTTCTGGAGGGATCAACGTGGATGGAGAGGCTAATATTTCTTTGATCTTATCGAAGGATTTCTTTTGTTCGTCTCCTTAGGTCCACTTAATTTTTATTTTAATAGGTGTGTAAATGGGTGGGTCAACTCCGCCAGCTTAGATATGAACCTTCTTAGGTAGGACACCTTTCCTAAGAAGCTCTTGAGCTGCCTTTGACTCTTCGAACGCAGCATTATAATGATGGCCTTCTTCTTTTCTCCATCAACCTACACAACCTACCTATTCACAACAAACCCCAAAAACTATCCCATCGTGACCCCGAAGAAACACTTCGAGGGGTTCATCCGCATCTTATACCTACAACATCTCTCAAACACTCTTCGGAGGTCCTATATATGCTTGAGTTGTCTTTTGGACTTCACTACCAAATCATCCACATAGAATTCTAGTATATCTTAAAATAAATCACGAAATATTTCCATCACAGCACGCTGATAGTTGGTCCCAACATTCTTCAATCCAAATGGCATGACTGTATATTGAAAATTTTGAAATAGCATGAGGAAGGCAGTCTTCTCTGCGTTCATCGGATTCATCTTAATCTGATTATAGTTGATGTACCCATCCATAAACTATACATTTCATGGCCTGTGGTAGCGTCAACTAATCTATCTATACTAGGAAGGGGAAACTCATCCTTGGGACATTCCCGATTTAAGGCACGAAATTCCACACAAATCCGAATTTGACTCTTGTCTTTCTTCACTGCAGTCACACTACTGTAGAGACATACAAGATGATGGATATGTTTAATGAACCCTGCCTTCAATATTTTATCTACTTCGGCTTTTATCATTAGGATGAGGTCAGCTTTGTACGTACGGTTTTCTTACTTGACCGAAAGAGAATTGGGAAGAACATTTAATTTATGGGAGCTCACTTCTGGATCTATCCCTGGCATCTCCGTGTATTTCCAGGAAAATACATCAGTGAACTCCTTGATCAGCTTGATGTGCTCTCCCTTTTACTTTGGGTTCAAACTCTTGGAAATTAGAATGGGTCTATTTTCACCCCCTTTACTCCTAAATTGATTTCCTCTTTCTCTTGCAGCTTATCCTTGTAGCCATTTTGCATGCACTCTATATCCTCTTCTGGTTTTTCAATATGTTCAATGATGTGGGATTCATGCACCACAAATCATTCTGGTGTCGGGTCGACACTCTCATCTAAAAACACCACCCGTGTAGATCGTTATAAATGGTAGATGACTCTCCCATCTCGTAGGACCACCTTCTTGCAAGTTCGAGGAGGCTTGGTCACATCCTCTACCTTTCTCTTTCCTTTTTCTATGTGGGGGATCACCATCTCCCCCCCAAAATCGTGGACAAACCTTCTTAGCTGAGCACCTCCTCCAACCACTTGCCTCTCCTCTAACTTTCTTATAAAACTCTTCCTTTCTTCGTCCAGTTCTATGTAAAATGCCGCATCCACCAAGTGTACCTCCTCGACAGAAAAAGGCTTATGTGTGGCTTTTATTATGATATTTGTTCCTCAAATGTTGTCTTTTGCACATTGGTGCTATGTGGAGGGTACTATGCCATGGGTATGCATCCACACCCTTCCGATGAGCAATTGGTAACTAGTGTTGGCATTGATGATGTGGAACTTGATGTGGGACATGAAATTCACTAACTTAATACCTACGTTCACATATCATAGGGACTACATACTGGTGCTGTCGAATCCTAAAATCACCAGCTACACAGGTACTATCTTCTCTTGATCAATCCCCATTTCATACAACGTACTGATTGGCATCATATTAATAGACACTCATCTATCCATCAAATCTGTAGGGAAGGAGATTTCATTGATCGTAGCTATCATATATAGCGGGCGGTTATTGAAGTAGGGCACCTGTATGTCAGTCACAGAGAAGACCACTTCAGAAGTGTATCTTTTGATCAACCTCCTAATTAGTCCCTGATAATTTAGTGAGGGGTCTCCACGTTACTGCAATACTTCCAAAACCTTTCTTATTATTACTACTCTGGTGTCATACTTTACTCCTTTCTAGTCAAAGATTCACTTAAACTTAGGACTCCTCGTTATAGCTTAACATTCAGAGCCTAAGTTTACTTCATATATTTGGACATTACAAATTTAATCCACCTTAGATGTCCCTCCTTCATACATAACAAGGAGGACATCCACATTTCCTTCTGAGGGTTCACTTCCTCAACCCCCTTACCCCTAGTATATCTCCTTGGTCAGGGTTTAAGAACCACTCCTTAGGCCTCCTCTCCTTCTAATTCTATGTTCACTCTCCATTATTAGCCCTTCTAACTCCTCGTATATTTTCTCGCTACCTTCCCATTCCATAAGGTCTTGAGCTTCTTCTTCATCACATACTACTACCATATTAGTAGTGCCAAAGTGATGTGCTGGGAATGGGTTCTCCTTAACATCTACCAGAGGTATTTGCAACGTACCATTAACCACCTGCTCGCCAATGATCCTCCTAAGTTAGTAAAAGTTCTTAGTGGAGTGTTACACCCTCTGATGTAAATCACAATACTTGGGATTAACTTTGGTGACTGCTATTGGTACTTCCCCATTCAGATGAGTGGGACCCACTACCCCCTCTCGTACTAAGGTATGATAACAAACCATTGCTTCCACTACACTGCAAGGTAGCGGTGGTGGGGCATCCTCTCCAAACATTTTCTTCTTACCTGGGTTGTTGCTTTTAGATCTCGGGCCTCCCTTCTTGAATTTTGAACCTCCATCCATATAATTGACTGCTTGCCTCTTCGACACTTGAAATCTTCTAGAAGTCAGGGGAACTTGTGTCCACCAACCTGAGGACCTAGGTTTGATTGTCATGGCTATTACTTGAAGCCCTTGTGAACTCTCTAAGAGTTCCATCTTTGGTCTCACTGAATAAATATTGCTTGTATTCCTCTAAGAGACCATTGACACATATTTATAGTAGCCTTTCCTCTACTTCATCCTCATGGACATCTAGTGCCCTCTCATGAAAATGCTTGATATATTGCATTAACTCCTCATCAGGATTCTACACCTCCCGCGCCATTTGTCTCAACGTGAATTCATCCTCTGTTATAATTTTTTTTAAGGAACTTCCTGTTTATTTCCTCCCATGTGGGGATATTGTTGGGTACCAAGTGGGAGTACCACATGTAACCTTTCCCTGTACGAGCCTTGGAGAACTCCCTCAACCTCAGATTTTTGTCATTCCCATGCACTCCTAGGTACTCAACAAATCTCTTCACGTGCTCTATCAGATTCTCCCCTTTGTTATTGAACTTGATAAATTTTGGTGGAATGTACTTCTCTCGGTATGTCTTCTCATTTATACCTTATGGGTAAGGGTTTTGTAGTTCCTCGTATAGATGAGAAGCTTCCCTCTGAGAGGAGGAAAATAACTTCCTCACCTCCTCTATAGTAATATCTTTGGAGGGAGATTCCTCCAACCCACATTCTTTACTACTGGTGAACTTATCGGTGTCGTAACTTTCTCCAGCACCACCTTCCGTGGAGGAGACACTTCCACCAGAATCGTTGCTGGAGTGGCTTCCCCTCCAGAGGGGGCAACTGCTGGTGTTACACAGCCTTGACCAAAACTTGCTAGGTTTACATTGTTTTGTTTTAAAAACTCAAAAAAATACCCATAAGGTTCATACCTGTCATTTGAGCGACTTCTGGTGGGCTTGTCTACCCTCCCTAAGGAGCATGTGCTTTAGCTCCGGTCACCACCACATCCTCCCGAGTGGTCTGCCAACTTTGATTTCCATTCCCAGATGGAATGTCTTCAAAAACCAGCTTCTTAGAAATGTTAAAACCTTATTTGTCAATAAAAGTGAGGATACCTCTCCAGTAGAATCGCCAAATGTAGGAGGGTAGTGTGACTGGGGTTTGGTAAGATGCTGAAACGGGTGAGGCGTGAGCCACTTTAATGAACTCTACCTTCAAGGTTTTCAAGAACTTCTAGAGTAGCACCTGGTAAAACCTTCTCCTTTTTGGTAAAAATGGAACCAAAGCAAGAACCTCCCATGAAAAAGATGAGCTTCACAATAATAATAGTAACTTTTCTCATAAGGATCTCTTGAGAATAATGGATGTCAATGTGGGAGCGAAGAAACAAGTACTCAACACTAGGAGAAAGAGAAAGGAAAGAATACTAAGAAGTCTGGTATGATTTTGATAGAGTAACGGTGTGACTTGAGTTTATGATTGTGACTTGACCTTGACCACGGGTCCTATTTATATTTGGGAACTAGGGCTGAGTTGGCACTTCTGGGCACCAAAACTGAGGGGGTTGGTGATGGACAAGGTTTGCAATGTACCTTTTGTCCTTACTGGGTCAGCAGTCGCCTATCCCCTCTAACAGACGACGCATGGCATGAACCAAAGTCAAAAAGAAAATATGTCTCCTAATGGAAATAAAATATATGATTTGGTAAATATCTTTTGAAATGGTAACTTTTTGTACAAACTTTGTAAACTTGAGAGGGGTCTCGAGGACCACCTCCTCTAAAAGCATTAAACTTAAGAGGGGGCTTTGAGGACCCCTTCTCTAAAATCTTTTTGAAGTGTAGTAAGCCCACAATACCATAGACAACTTCTCATCGATGCCCCCGCATGTCTTCCAACATCTTTTTAGGATATTGGTTAAGGTCTTATTGGTGGCCTTTGCTAGGCCATTTCCTTTTGGGTAGGAGATGGTCGAGCTGCTGAGCACAATATTATATTTATCTGTGAGAAGATCCATTTCCTTACATTCAAATTATTTCCCGTTATTTGTTAGAATCACCTTGGGTATACCAAAACTGCATACGATATACTCCTTGACAAACTGGGTTACTACTTGGGCAGTTACTCTTCTTAGATGAATGGCATCTTCCCATTTGGTATGCAATTTTGTAGCCATAATAATAAAATCTTTTCCACGAGATGATGGTTTGATTTTTCCAACCAAGTCAAATGCTTATGTGTGGAAAGGGTGAAGATCTACTAGGCATTATAATATGACTGAAGGGGCATGTACCATATTTCCATGCACTTGACAGGCTCTACATTTATTCACATAACCGATGGAGTCAGCCTCCATGGTTGGCCACTAGTACACCAGCGTCATCAATTGATCGTATAGTTTGGCACCTCCCATGTGAGAGGGCTCTTGAGTTTCCGTCAACACTATCCCCGTATCCTCTTTAGTTATACATTTCAGCGCCTTGTCATTGTAGCCTATCTTATAGAGCTTTCCTTCTACCAAGTAGAAATGGGCTACTCTTTTTTCGAAAATAAATTTGGTCTTCTCTCTCTGTTGGCAACCCACCATCTTTCAGATAGGCTATGCACGATTGCCTCTAATCTTCAAAGGCTTACACAAAATTAACTTATCACTACACCAAAAACAGGATTCTGGCACGGTTTAAAACTGTGCCAGATCAAATCTGGCATGGTTTTGAACTGTGCCAGAATCAGGTGTTCCAAAATGGGAATTTTTTTCTGGCACGGCTCAAAAGTGTGCCAGAATCAGCCAAACAGGAACACTTCTGGCACACTTTTAAACCGTGCCAGAATTTGATATTTCTGGCACACTTTTGGCACAGTTTTTAACTGTGCCAGATTCAACAAAATAGGAACACTTCTGGCACACTTTTAAACCGTGCTAGAATTTGATATTTCTTGCACACTTTTGGCACAGTTTTTAACTGTGCCAGATTTAGCACAGTTTAAAACCGTGCCAAAATATGATACACTTTTGCCACGGTTTTGAACTGTGCCAATTTTTTTATTTAAAAAAAAATATTTGAAAGCCCAAAATTCACAAATTAATAATATTGCGTGTTATTAATAAACTAATGTACATACAAACTTCAAAATATTACAAGTCTTTAACTGCTCACAGGCCCAAAAAAAATTGGGCAGAGTTTTCTCTATTTTTTGGACATTCCAAAACCTGTTAATACAAAACCAGCCTAACATAAAGCCCGCACGGCCACAAAATATAATAATTAACTTAGAAAAGCCCTCATGGCCATAAAAATCAATAATAAAACAACAAAAGACCGTACGGTCATGACACAAAAAATGGAATCATTAATAAACCCCTTGTTGTAAACCATTGAGTTCTTAGTGTGTTCTACGTGAATAAAAGCCAACGATAAACTGTTATCCTGCAAAAAAAAATAGAATACAAAAAAGATACGATATTAGTAACCCAATAATTTATAAAAAAAATACTCAAAACAAAAAAATTACATATATGAATGGAAATTATCGTCATACTGACAAACCGAGAGACCCAGGACTACGCGGTCAGTTCCTACAAGTTACATTGGTCCCGTACGAGGTGTTCGTGCCTCCTACGGGGTCGTTTGGGGGGGTGGTTTGGGTTTTCACCGTTTAACGGCTTGTTTTTAAGTTTAAGTGCTGATTTTTGAAAATTATCGTCATACTCTCAAACCGGGAGACTCAGGAATATGCGATTAGTTCCTACAAGTTACATTGGTCCCGTGCGAGGTGTTCGTGCCTCCTACGGGGTCGTTTGGGGGTTGGTTTGATTTTTCACCCTTTGACGACATATTTTTAACTAACTGTGATTTTTGCAAATTGTCGTAATACTCATAAACCGGGAGACCCGGGACTACGCGGTCAGTTCCTACAAGTTTCATTGCTCCCATGTGAGGTGTTCGTGCCCCCTACGGGGTGGTTTGGGGGGTGGTTTGGGTTTTCACCCTTTAACGGCTTGTTTTTAAGTTTAGGTGCTGATTTTTGCAAATTATCGTCATACTCTCAAACCGGGAGACCCGGGATTACGCGGTCAGTTCCTACAAGTTACATTGGTCCCGTGCGAAGTGTTCGTGCCTCCTACGGGGTCATTTGGGGGTTAGTTTGGGTTTTCACCCTTTGACGACATGTTTTTAACTAAGTGTGATTTTTGTAAATTATCATCATATTCTCAAACCGGGAGATCCGGGACTACGCGATCAGTTCCTACAAGTTACATTGGTCCCGTGCGAGGTGTTCGTGCTCCCTACGGGGTCGTTTGGGGGGTGGTTTGGGTTTTCACCCTTTAACGACATGTTTTTAAGATTAAGTCTTGATTTTTGCAAATTATCATCATATTCACAAACCAGGAGACCCGGGACTACGCGGTCAGTTCCTACAAATAACATCGGTCCCGTACGAGGTGTTCGTGCCCCCTACGGGGTCGTTTGGGGGGTGGTTTGGGTTTTCACACTTTAACGGCTTGTTTTTAAGTTTAAGTGCTGATTTTTACAAATTATCGTCATACTCTCACGGGACCAATGTAACTTATAGGAACTGATCGCGTAGTCCTGGATCTCCCGGTTTGAGAATATGACGATAATTTACAAAAATCACACTTAGTTAAAAACATGCCATAAAAGGGTGAAAACCCAAACCAACCTCCAACGGGGTCGTTTGGGGGTTGGTTCGAGTTTTCACACTTTGACCGCATGTTTTTAACTAAGTGTGATTATTACAAATTATCGTCATACTCTCAAACCGGGAGACCCGGGACTACGCGGTCAGTTCCTACAAGTTACATTAGTCCCGTGCGAGGTGTTCGTGCCTCCTACGGGGTCGTTTGGGGGTTGGTTTGGGTTTTCACCCTTTGACGGCTTGTTTTTGAGTCTAAGTGTGATTTTTGCAAATTATCGTCATATTCAAAAACTGGGAGACCTGGGACTATGCGGTCAGTTCCTACAAGTTACATTGGTCCCTTGTAAGGTGTTCGTGCCCCCTACGGGATTGTTTGGGGGGGTTTGGGTTTTCACCCTTTAACGGATTTTTTTTAAGTTTAAGTGCTGATTTTTGCAAATTATCGTCATACTCTCAAACCGGGAGACCCGGGACTACGCGGTCAGTTCCTACAAGTTACATTGGTCCCGTGCGAGGTGTTCGTGCCTCCTACGGGGTCGTTTGGGGGTTGGTTTGGGTTTTCACCCTTTGACGGCTTATTTTTTAGTCTAAGTGTGATTTTTTTCAAGTTATCGTCATATTCGTAAACTGGGAGACCCGGGACTACGCGGTCAGTTCCTACAAGTTACATTGGTCCCGTGCGAGGTGTTCGTGCCCCCTACGGGGTGATTTGGGGGGGTGGTTTGGGTTTTCACCCTTTAACGGCTTGTTTTTAAGTTTAAGTGTTGATTTTTGCAAATTATCGTCATACTCTCAAACCGAGAGACCCGGGACTACACGGTCAGTTCCTACAAGTTACATTGGTCCCGTGAGAGGTGTCCGTGCCTCCTACGGGGTCGTTTGGGGGTTGGTTTGAGTTTTCACCCTTTGACGGCATGTTTTTAACTAAGTGTGTTTTTTGCAAATTATCGTCATATTCTCAAACCGGGAGATCCGGGACTACGCGGTCAGTTCTTACAGGTTACATTGGTCCCGTGCGAGGTGTTCGTGCCCCCTACGGGGTCGTTTGGGGCTTGGTTTGGGTTTTCACCCTTTAACGGCATGTTTTTAAGATTAAGTGTTGATTTTTGCAAATTATCATCCTATTCACAAACCAGGAGACCCGTGACTACGCGGTCAGTTCCTACAAGTAACATCGGTCCCGTGCGAGGTGTTCGTGCCCCCTACGAGGTCGTTTGGGGGGTGGTTTGGGTTTTCACCCTTTAACGGCTTGTTTTTAAGTTTAAGTGCTGATTTTTGCAAATTATCATCATACTCTCAAACCGGGAGACCCGGGACTACGAGGTCAGTTCCTACAAGTTACATTGGTCCCGTGCGAGGTGTTCGTGCCTCCTACGGGGTCGTTTGGGGGTTGGTTTGGGTTTTCACCCTTTGACGGCTTATTTTTTAGTCTAAGTGTGATTTTTCAAATTATCGTCATATTCACAAACTGGGAGACCCGGGACTATGCGGTCAGTTCCTACAAGTTACATTGGTCCCGTGCAAGGTGTTCGTGCCCCCTACGGGATCGTTTCGGGGGTGGTTTGGGTTTTCAACCTTTAACGGCTTGTTTTTAAGTTTAAGTGCTGATTTTTGCAAATTATCGTCATACTCTCAAACGGGGAGACCCGGGACTACGCGGTCAGTTCCTACAAGTTACATTAGTCCCGTGCGAGGTGTTCGTGCCTCCTACGGGGTCGTTTGGGGGTTGGTTTGGGTTTTCACCCTTTGACGACTTGTTTTTTAGTCTAAGTGTGATTTTTTTCAAATTATCGTCATATTCACAAACCGGAAGACCCGGGACTACGCGGTCAGTTCCTACAACTTACATTGGTCCCGTGCGAGGTGTTCGTGCCCCCTACGGGGTCGTTTGGGGGTGGTTTGGGTTTTCACCCTTTAACGGCTTGTTTTTAAGTTTAAGTGCTGATTTTTGCAAATTATCGTCATACTCTCAAACCAGGAGACATGGGACTACGCGGTCAGTTCCTACAAGTTACATTGGTCCCGTGAGAGGTGTTCGTACCTCCAACGGGGTCGTTTGGGGGTTGGTTTGAGTTTTCACCCTTTGACGACATGTTTTTAACTGAGTGTGATTTTTGCAAATTATCGTCGTATTCTCAAACCGGGAGATCCGCGACTACGCTGTCAGTTCGTACAAGTTACATTGATCCCGGGCGAGGTGTTCGTGCCTCTTACGTGGTTGTTTGGGGGCTGGTTTGGGTTTTCACACTTTAAGGGCTTGGTGTCTTCAAGTAAGTTCTAATCCAGTTTCTAAATGGATGCATAACGTGATACCAATATGCATTATTTGGGAGGTTTGGATGAGTAGGAATAAAGATATTTATGAAGACACATGCATGTGTGCTACTAGAATTATTACAAACATTTCTTCAAAGGTAAGAGAGTTATCAAATAATGTTTCTTTCAATTCTAATCCGTTTTCTTCTTTAAAATATGCAACAGAGCTATTTGATATTAAGAAGCCTCACTACAATTCTAGTTCTTAGGTTTTGACCCTTATATGCAGCTAAAAAAAGTGTTTATAAAAGAAACCTTATTTAGCAATAGTTCCTGATAAGCATATAAAAGTAGTTGGCTTGTTCGAAAGGAACTTGAGCAAAGTCAAAACATAAAAAATGTTATCGAGAAAAGATGAGAGGATCGCACCAATCTGTCACATGCATCATGAAGAGTTTTTGTCTTTGTAGCTATTGTTTGATGTTGTTGCTGTAATTCATCAAATAAATCAAGGGTTTGATCCACCTGCAAAACGGGGTAATTGGAAATTGTTCAGTAGACTAAAATATAAACAAAAGTAATATGGTTTCCAACTGTTCAGTAGACCAAAATACAACGATTACATGGTAGGAGGAAAAGAAGGGGAAATCAGCTCAGGAGAAGAAGCACAATAGTAGAAAGTGAATTACACTAAAATCACCATCAACTAGTATTCTAACTCCTTAAAAGATCATTATTGACCTTTGTACACATCACAAACCATCTTAACAATGCATAAATTCACTGCCAGCCATATTCCTAAAGAAAAAGAATCAGTATGGGCCAATAAAATTGAATATTTTATATGCCAATTACCATGTGTACCACAGGGGGTTGCATTTACGAGTGATGTAGAGAAGAGAGGGAAGGGGCGGAAGAGAAGAGAGGACAGAGGCGAGAGAGAAGAGAGGACAGGGGTTGCCGCTGCTTTGCATCGGCAGGGGGCTGCCACTGCTCTACTTCGGCTGGGGGCTGTCGCTGCTCGTAGGTGGTAAATAAGCCTATGAGAATAAAGTTAAGTGGGATTTCTGGTTCAGAATCTGATTTTGTTTCTTCGGCAGGGGGAGGCAAATATTTCAAGTTCTTCATGAGTAGTAACTCAAATATGGATTTCTAGTTCAGAATCTGATTTTGTAATTCTTTTCAAGAGTTTGCTTGTTTTGTTCACATCATTAGTTGGAGGATCAAATGATTATTAAGGAGAATTCTTTTTTAGCTAATCCCACTCCGTAAACTTGAAGTGAATTTTAAGAATTTAAGGCCAATTTAAATCATTCTTTGAGAATGGGGGAGAGTTTTTGGAAATAAAAATCAAAATTCAAATGGTTAAAGCAAGGCGATGTATTTCAGTTATATGTCTTATAAAACATGATCTAGAATCTATTCCTATCCATATCTTATCAGTTATATGTCCTCCAAAAATTGTTTTGAGGAAAGTTCAAGATCTTTTCAGCAAATTTCTTTAGAATGGATATTCTAAAGATTGATATCATCAACGGGTTAAATGGGAGAAGCTTTGTTATCCCCTAGAATAAGGAGGTTTGTATTTCAGGATTCTAAAGGACATCCTTATAGCTAATAACCTTAAACTTTATTGGAAGTGGAATTTTGACCGAGGATTGTAGGGAACTTTCATGAGAAATAAGTATAAATCCTTGAATTCTAGCTCAACTCAGTCCCATGTGTTCAAAAGATTAGTTGCAATCCAAGAGAAATCAAATGTTTTTATTGATAGAGAAGAGGAGATATAGCTGCCATCTAACACAGTGGAATTTTCTCTCAAATCTGATGGTGCAGTACCTGATGGAGGTTCTAACCTACAAACCTGATGGCACGGCTTCCTTTAACAAGGAGCTACGCACTGAAGTAAGAGCTCTCGATAAAGGTATGGAGGAGGAGAAAAATATGGGGAACCAACATGAGGAACAAGTAATTAGTCCTGATGACATTTCAACACTTGAAGATAAAGGCTCAGATGATATAATCAAGGAGAATCAAATTTCAGCAGAAGACTCAGATATAAAAAATCTTGAGTTAATTGGGATAAAAAAATAAAGAAAGGGTAGTGGGATGCAATATTGTCCAAGAACACATTGATAGGATAAATAATGAAGATCTAAGTTCTGAAGATCTCCAAATTGTTCATCATTGCTCATTATCTCCCAATAATAGTACAATTCCAGTAAAAATAAGCTTCCAAAGCAAAGAATATAAATCGTAACATTAGTATTACAATTGTACATTTGTCAAATAGTTATGCATACATTTATCGCTAATCATAAACATCAACTTAAACATTGCATCTGCATATTCACATAGCAAAGAAAGGAATTCTAATAAGGTAAATATAGAAGGGATTGAAATCAATACCATTTTTCATAAATCAATCAACCCACAACGTTGGGGAAACCATAATTTATACGCGATAAAGAAATCAATCAAACCTTGATTGCATCTTAAAACTTGGTTGATAAATCTAATCTCTTGCTTTGATCCCCTGTTGATACTCAATTTCATTCATCCTGTACAACAAGAAGCAACCTATAAGTGGAACCATAAAAGAAAATAGTTACAATCACTGTGAAAGAAAACAACCAAAGGCCCACAACTATAATGTTTAAATCAAATCTGCATCATTATTAAAGAAGATAAGAGCTGAGCCATTTTCAATGTAATTACTGTCAGGACAAACCGCAACAGGCATTGCTCATGATCACTAGTGTAAAGTTGAGAAGGTGAATCATCAATTAAAAATAATCCAAAGCGACAATAAAATCTATATTCCGTGAAGGCTTGAGGCTAGTGTAGATCTATTAACATAGGATAAAGAGAGCATGACCAAGTCATTGGTAGTTAACATATTCACTGATATGTTTTCAATTTTTTTTATTCAATTGGCAAGAAGGGGGGGGGGGGGGGTGGGGGGGGGGGGGGGGTGGGGGGGACGGGACGGGACGTAGGACTTAATAGACCCAACAAAGAAAACTATGGAATAAAATTTAAAATCATTTTGAGCATCATGTATATCATTTGGGCATCATATAATGATTTTTGGTATAATCATTGTAATAAGTCTTGAACTTATTCAATCTAATGACTGTGATTGAAAAGTAACAATCATACTCTAGTCAAAATATACCTAAAGCTAATATCATGAACTAATAATAGACCTTATTATGTCGAAACAATGACCAAACAAAAGAGTAGAAAAATCAAAGATGAATGATTTATACTCACTTCTCAATATTCGGCCTATGATCCTCCCGGGGATTAACCGTATAAAGCAACAAGTTAACTTGCAGATAACAAATAGTAAACTAAGCACGAAAAAAGAAATATTAACTAATAAATAACAACATAAAAGGAATACAAATCAATTTCGAAATTATTTGCATTTGCTAGCTCACCTGGGTATTTCTAGCCTTGATGATGACCCCATTTTAGATATCCCGATCCTACAAACATTCAATCAATTTTCAGTACAAAACATATATTGATATTGAAGGGTCAAATACCACCATAGAAGACGAAAAGCCTAAATATACACAATTACTGTAATCATTTGATAATTTCTAGTATCTTAAAAAATTAAGCCCCGAAAATAATGTCACCCCTTGAATATATGTAATGTTTTGTCAAAACATATATACTTACCCCCAAAATACAATCCAAGTATTTAGGGTAATCTTCCATTTCTTGAAGTTGACCCTACATCTGCGACTAGCGGCAACGAACATAACGTCTCTAAAAAGTCGTTGGAATAGGAGCCTGTGCTTGCTGCTAGAGTAACTATTGAGGATGGGCTATCTCCTCTTCTCGATGTTGATGATATTGATCGTTTCCTACAATTCAGTCAACTCCAAGACAGTGGTGTCCAGTTGAGGCAGAGGCGGCAGGTCCTGCTAGATGGATCATTAGACATGGATGATTCTTAACACATTAGATAAAAGGAAAAGCAAGTAATGAATCATTATACAAACTCGACATAGCGCACTGCATTGATAGGTAATGAATCATTATACAAAATAGGTAATGAATCATTAGACAAACTGGACATAGCGCATTGCATTGATAGGTAATGAATCATTAGACATAGCGCACTACATTCGATCATTTGTAATTTCAAGCCCGATGTCGTGTTTTTTTGCTAACACAAACACGACCCGTTAGTAACACGAGTCGACATGAGTAGCACGATTTTAAGAAACTTTGCCAAATTTTGGCACAGTTTAAAACCGTGTCAGATTCTCCTTGTCAAAAATACTAATACTGCTTATGAGGTATACCTTCTTATAAGGTATATACCTCATTAAACTTCTATCAAAGTAACAAAAAACTTCTGTCAGAGTATTATACCCAACATTTTATTTTTCATACTGCATAGACAATTGCAACACTCATCTATGTTTCTGTGATCAGGTCTTCTGAAGAAGATCTAAAATAAGTGTTTCCAAGTTCACAAAGTGCTTTAAGGTTGTTGGCCAAGCTTGTTCGTGTATGCATATGTGTATGTGTATGTGTGTGTGTGCATTGTTCATTGATGATATAAGAACCACAAAAGAGAGACGACAGTGTTAAAAATGTTTTAAGTGTTTATTTGTAACAAATACTATATCCTTTTGGAATGATATATTGACAAACATTGATATAATATAAACACACCCACCCACCCACACATATATGTTTAGTTCTATATCAAATAAAACATTGTGGAATGCTATATTGACAAACACTGATCACTCTTACCTCAATATTGTTGTTAGGTCCAAATATGGGCTTATAACTTGT
The DNA here is from genome assembly GCA_949130495.1 of Sambucus nigra. Lineage (NCBI taxonomy): Eukaryota > Viridiplantae > Streptophyta > Magnoliopsida > Dipsacales > Adoxaceae > Sambucus > Sambucus nigra. Next base: position 336,898,255 of record OX422223.1, read on the forward strand.
TTTCTTCTGTGTGTACCTTAATAAAGAGGTGAAGAAATCAACAATTCATGTCAATGTTAATCTATGTTTACCTAAAAAGATAGCGCGATAAGGAAGAGATGAAACGTGGTTGTGCTAATGTAGCAATAGAAGACAGAGTGACTGAAATGGGCTCAAATACTACAAAACCAAGACAATTACTATGTGTATGTGAACTTTTCCACAAAACCAAGAAAATTAATCAATATAATTACTCGATGAATACCCACAACTATTAGACAAGACCTATAACCAATTGTGATTTATTAACAATTGGCCAGGAAATGAGGATGCAATTATGGATTCAAATCAAAACACATTACATATTCGAAGTAATCACCTCCTAACATCAAATCAAAACACACATTACATACTCATTAACATAGTGTTTTTATGTAATAAATCAGAAAATTTGTATTCATTTTTAATTTGATTCAAGTAAAATTTGTATGCATTTTTAATTTGATTCAAGTAAAATTTGAACATATAAAATTCACAAATGACAACAATTTGAACAAATATATTTTTTCAAGCTTTGTTACTAATCTGATTATACTTAACAAATATATTTGTTTATGAATAGAAAAATGCCAAATCGGAAATATTAGTTCAAACAGCAATGAGTTCAAACAACAAAAATCGAAAAAAAATAGTTTAGTAACAAACTAAACAAAAAAACATCTGCAGTCAAACAACGATGAGTTCAAAATTTACAAAAAAACAGCAATGTAACAAACCTTAGATATCTTACAATCAAATTAATTAGGGTTCCATAGTGTGAACCTCAACGTGTATCATTGAAACCCTTCACACTAATTTCTTAGCAATGTAAAAATCTAATTGAACCATCTATAAAAAGAATCAATAAAATCCACCATCAACCACAACATCACAAACAGATAATCTTACAACATCACAAACATAAACACAACCACAAATAAATCAACAACTATGAATGAAATCAAACAAGAATAAGAACTTGACAAGATACCTTCATCAGTGATGGGGTTAGTAGCAAGCCTACTGGCTGGAAAGAATAGCCGAATAGGGGAGGTCTCGTCGACCGAAAGAAGAGGAGTAAGATCATGGGTATTGTGTTTTGTTTTGGGGTTCAGACGAGCAGCTAGGGCTGTTTCGTTTTTGGGTGGGTAAAGTTTTTGTGCTGTAGCACTGCTGAGCTGTTTCGTATAGTGATTCTAACCTTTTTTTTTGTAAGTCTGAGAGGTGCAAGTGCACCCCCAGTGTTGAACTATGTCCGCCCCTGGGCGTGGAAGGCTATGGAGGAAGCTGATTTGGGGGGAGCGAGAGGTTTTCTTTCCCAAATCGTGGAGAGAGATCGAGGGATGGGAAAGGAGGGAAAATATTGTGGGAAGATGAAAGAGGGAAAAAATAAAACTTATGATTAAATTTTTTTTTAGGGTATTTATATTTTAGTAAGTGTACTCAATTTTGGCACACTTTAAAATAGTGCCAAATTTTGGCACTGTTTTAAAGTGTGCCAAATTGATATTAAACCATGCCAAAATCTGGCACGGTTTTAAACTGTGCCAGATTTTTAATATCAGGGTGTGCCAAATTGCTGTTTTTGGTGTAGTGTATGTTGGCTACCTCCTGGAAAAGTTAGATGGTATTGTAGTACCAAGGTCATGGAATGCCATGAACTTTAGGAAATTTTATAATTAGTTAGGTATTTATTTTTGAAAATTTTTCAATAAAGTGATTCATGTTAGTAAAAGTTGTCACTTTACTATTCTATCCAAGACATATTTATTCAGTATAAACCCAATTAAAAAAGGTGGTATAACCCAAGTTGGGTTAGTCAGTCTAGAGTGGGAATAAACCCACTTAAGAATTAGGTGGCATAACTTAGATATGAGTTAGGGGCCTACATTTTGCAAACAACAACCTAAAAGCATTTGTATAACCTATGTTGGGTTTGTATCCTAGAATAGGCATAAACCTACTTAATAATTAAGTGGTACAACTTAAAAATAAGTTGGGGCCTAAGTTTGATGAAAATCCACCTAAAAAGGTGATATAACCCAAGTTGGGCTAATCAACCTAGAATAGACATAAACCCATTTGAGAATTAAGTGGTACAACTTAGAAATAAGTTGGAGTCAACGTTTGGCATAAAACCCACCTAAAAATAGTGGAATGGCCCAAGTTGGGCTGTTCAGCATAGAATAAGCATAAACCCACTTAAGAATTAAGTAATGCAACATAGAAACAATTTGGGGTCCTACGATTGACATAAAACCCACTTAAAAATGGTGGTACAATCTAAGTAAGACTGGTCTGCGATGGAAGGAAGAAGACTTATTAATTAGGCAATGACTACTCAGTGAGTTATTGATCAATCACTCATTTAACCCCTTAAGTAAGTTAACAAGTTTCAATGATCGGTCTTTGGATTGACACCGACTATAAGCTAAGGTTGATCAACTTACGTCAAGTTAAAATTTAAATGGCACTAAGTTAGAAATAAATTCTAGGCTTAAAATCCTAAGATCAAACGATCACATTTGATACACTTCACCACACAAGGCATAATTAACTCAAGTCATAAGTAAGATTAAAATGAAAAATAAGGGTCACTAAAAGGATTTTATTTCATATGAAGAAAAACGGATCTAATCCTATAAACTGGTCAATCGTCCTACAAAAGTTTTTACAAAAAATAAAAATGGAAGTCTGGTTGGACCTCCCCCTAGATTGTTTAAGGAGAATCCTCCAAGTTTACATCAACTGCTGCCTTAGTCAGAGAAGAAGAATCAATAATGACCTGATTGACCTCGAAAACAGGAGCCCAGGGGCATCGTCTCCCCCCCCCCCCCCAAACGATGGGTTGTGGTGGTTTTATGGGACCCAAGTTGTGATGCTACCGGGTGGAATTATTGTTGTGTAACTGTGGATGCAGGAATGATTGTATCCCATTCCCCTTCTCTCCCCAAGGTCGGGTTTTCGATCCGATTGGTTTGATGATTTGCCCTTGGAAGATGTTAGAAACCATATCCTATTTTTATATCACGCCCTTGGTTTAGTCCTAAGACTACATGCTTTTCATGCGAGGGTTTGTCAGTTGTTCGGAGTCGCTAGTTTATTTTATGTTAAAACAAAAAAAAAAACATTTGGGTTAGCCCTTTTGGGCTAATCCTAAAGAAGGTTTAGGTATTCTATTGTCCAAATAATGTTGTTGAAGGTTTTGGTAATCGGATTATGAGTGGGGAAGGTGTTAGGCACCCCACTTGTGCTTTATGATTCCTTAATTATATGGGGGTTCCTTAATTATATGCTTACTCTTAACATTGTGTGATTACTTTTTAGTTTATTTCAGAATGTATTTAGAGACATTAGCTTACGAATCTCTTAAAACGTAGATAGGTCCTTATGTATGAGGATAATATTAGTGAGAGGCGTATAAATGTCACATAACTGGAATGGTTACACAAGAGTGATTGTGTATGACACTAAATTTGTATAATGGGTGGAAATTTGGTGTGTGTATAAATATGCGAGAAAGCTTGACTTGGATAATGAGTAGCCGTTAAGGTTATGTGTGTTTGTGCATGAGAATTTAAGTCTTGACATAATTTGATATCTCATTCGAGGTTTGAGGAGGGATGTAAAGGTAATAGGAGAGATGGATGCATCCTTGTTAAGAAAACATATTGATAAATATATTGTTAAGTTTTGTGCCCATGAAAACAACTTGGTCTTGCTCCTACGTACTCGTGTAGTCACGAGATCAAAGCTTACATAGTTTAATTATTATTTGTATGTATGTGTTTGAGCATTTGTACGGATTCATGAGGGATGTTCTACTTTGAGATAGTTTGATATATCGTTTGAATTATAAGAAATAAAGGGTGAGGGATGAGAGATGTATGGATCTTGATGTAGATAATATATCACTAGACATTTTTGAGGCTTGTGCTCACTAGAAGAGCTGAGTATTGCAAATACATACTTGTATAGCCTAGAGATCAAAGCCTATGTAGAATTTATGTTGTGTTAGAATGATATATTGATATGTTAAAATTACATTAATCAAAGGCCGATGCTTGATAAGTATATGAAGGAAAACACATATTCGGGAATGCCACCATTGAGACGGGCTTTGTTTCATAGGAAAAGTGGTGGGAGCAATTTGATTTTAGACTTTGGTTACAATCACTCACAAATGCATTTATTGATTCTAAAATGAAAACTACAAATAAAAATAAAATAAAACTAAACTATAATATATACAATGGATAATGGATGAATTCATAATGGACACTTAAATAATAAAAGAGTTTTGCTAAAAATATAAATCCTATCATTATAAAATTGGACATTAGAACTCATCCAAGGATATAAATTCTACATCATCACTTCATGTTTAGAAATTTGCTAAAAATAAAAATACTCACCATAAAGGAATGGATTAGAATTTACATCCAAGAGGGATGAATTCAACCACATCACTCTATTTTGAGATAGTTGCTAAAAATGCAAAAACTCACCATAGAGGGGTGGAGTTGAATTCATCCAAGATATAAATTTTACCACACACATCTATATTGAGATATTTGCTAAAAACGCAAATACTCTTTATAAAGGAGTGGAGTGAAATTTATCACACAAAGTTTAAAAACTAAATTGGATGTCCCTCTTCAATGGCACAAACTCTTTAATTTATAGGTGCAATGTATCTAGGGGTAAATTGGGTAATGATAAAATTGAGTGAGGATGAGAGCACATGAGCATGGCAAAGGCGTGAGGTAATAAAATCGGATTTGTTATGAGGGTAATTTGGGTATTGGGATAAAAGGAGTTAGTTGGGGGTAATTTTGGAATGTGGGGTAAAATGGGTTTAAACACATGTGGGTTTAATGGTTTGTGTGGCTTTTGTGGTCTTGGTTTTTATGCATATGGAAAGTACGATTTTGGCTTGGAAGAATGGGGATAAAAGGGAAATGGGTTTATGGTCTTGGGTTTGGGTTCAAAAGGGAGGTCGGGTTTGTGATCGGATGTGAGTCGGGAGTGGGTAAAAGGGTTGTCGGTTTGGCATGGACGGGTAGGTGGCTTGTGGGCGCTCGGGTCGGAGGCAGTTTGGTTGTGGTTTTAGGGTTGGTTGTGGGTCGCTCACAGGTTTGGTCGGAGCAATAAGGATGGTCGGACAGCAGGGGCTACGATCGGATGTGGGTCGGGAATAAGGAGGGTCTCGGGTTCGTGTATGGTTGGGGGCAGATCAGGGTCCGGGTCATGGAGGTGGGAATTGGTTTTGGGTTTTTGAATGGGAGGTATAAGGGGTTGGTTTTGGACGTTATGCTTATGGTGGATAAGAGAAGAGAGAGAATGAGGTGGGTGTAGAAGATGAAGGTGGGGTGTTAATGGTGGAGGGGAGAGAGTGGTAGAGTTGTCTGGAGAAGATGAGTGGGGGGGATTAGGTGTGTGTGAGGTGTAGGATAGTGTTTGTGGGTGTTTGTGTTATGTTTGGGAGTAGTAAGGTGTATGTGAGTGTAGTATAGTGTGGGGTGTGTGTGTGTGCCATTTGCAGCCAACTAAAAAAACAAACTATCTAAAAATAAAAATAACAAAACTAAACTAAAAAAATCCTAACTCAAAAATAAATAAAAATCAAACTAAAAGAAAATAAAAATAAAAATAATACACCTATTAAACTAAAAAGACTCTAAATAAAATAAAAAGAAATAAAAATTAAAAATCTAAAAGCTAAAGTCCTAAAAAAACAAAATGTAATAAAAATAAAAATAAATTTCAATAAAAACTTATCCTAAACATAACAAAACTAAAACTAAAACTAAAAATAACTCCCTAAAAAAACTAGTCCTAATAAAATAAAATAAAATAAAATAAAGATAAAAAATAATAAAAAATAAAAAAATAAAAATAAAATTACACTAATAAAAAAGAAATAATAAAAATAGCAAATAAATCCTAGAATCCTATATAAATAAAAACGAATAAAAATCTAAAAATTAGTAAAAGTACAAACTCAACACACATCGGGTTTAGGCCAGGTTTAGGCTCGAGTTTGGTATAGGACTGGGGAATTACCTCCATAAATTGTACATTTGCCTTGAAATCAGCATTTGAACTCCTCAAACGACGATCAAGCCTGCACATAAACAGTTAAGCATATAAGACCCAAATTATCGAGAATTAGCAACTAAAATACGTCTATTCAGGGTATAAAATGTACACTTTGTGATACTTATCTTGGGCAACTGGGATTTCGAGAAATGTCAGATAGGTAACCGAGCAGTTAAACAGCCATTTGACTATTCGATTATGGAAGCTTAAACGTTTAACCATTCAATCAAACATTGGAAGTGTTTAACCGTTCGTTAAACGTTTAGAAATGTTTAACTATTCTCGGTTTAACTTTTCAGAGCCTGAAATGCATAAATCGGGGATGCCTTAGGCGATTTCCCCACTCATTCTAACTGTTCTCTTATGCTCTCTTCTCTCTCTCTCTCTCTCTCTCTCTCTCTCTCTCTCTCTCTCTCTCTCTCTCTCTCTCTCTCTCTCTCTTTCTCTCTCTTTATCCATATATCTATCTCTTGGAGACTTTTGCACTTATTTTTGATTTATTGTTAGATTTTCCATTGCTCTATGGATCCTTTAGAGCCTATCATAGTAGATGACAAGTAAATTTAGGCGTTGGACTTGAATCATCCCGATGATGGGGCTATGGGTGGTGATATCAGGACGGAGGCACAAACCCGTCCAACGAACATGGAGATTTAGCCAGAGGTATTCATTTTGGTGACTATGGCGAACCATAGTGTGGCCCCTAACACCGATGGTTGGGAAAGGGTAATGTGGAAGGGGGAGACCATGTCTTATGATCCTCCTTTATAGACGGATGAGGAGTACACCGATATCCTCCTATGGGAGTGTGAGCACGATAGGGTATTGGGATTACGTCTTATAGATTCCCCACATTTCAGGATATGCATAGGTGATGATGGGGCTGGCGAAGATGTACCGTTCCATGTCCATTTTTTTCTAGATATTCGAATGATAGTTTTACAGGTTTTGCATAATTATGGGAGGTATGTATTATTTATATTCATTATTTTGATTTATTTTATTTAGATATTCCCTTCTTATGTTTCTTATACCATATATTGTTTCCATGTTGTGAAGTTATGGTTTTTTGCATACATGCTCACAAATTCGGAGAGGCTTTGGACTTTGGCATCGATGGATGAAATTTTCCCCTATTTAGAAGATATGAGGGGGAAATTAGAGGGCACAGTCATCCATGTCATTGGAGCACCTAGAGAAATTCTTAACGGGACCGTGGAGATTGTAAGTAGTTTAGCACATCATTTTATCTTTCATTACTTTTAATATCTACTTATTGGTCACTTTTTCTTAGTACTTTCTTCCTTCAGTTTCCTCCTCCATGTGTCGGGGTCGAGTTTTTTTGCATGGGCATTATAGGAATGAAGGTTGGGCTCCTTTTTTATCTGGGTGACTCGTCAGCATATGTGAGATTCTCTAGTCAAGGTGTCACTTCCTCCCCATTACCATATGAGGGATACCAAGGGGTTGACCACGATGAATCGATAAATATTTGTGGATGGGGCGCCCTTTTTTTATCTTCCTAAGGTGGATCTCAATTATTTGGGATTTTTGTAAAGGCATGTGATGATGATGCCCCTCCATGTACCTTAGGCGGTCTTATTGGCACATACTGAGGTGGTTTTGGTGGATGAGAGGCCCGAGGTGTGGAGTGGAGAGTATGTGGCTCTAGAAGATTCCCAAGGGTTGGCAGATGGAAATCGGGTGGATCTTGAGGGTGAGCGTGAGGAGGAGGTTTTGAATCAGGGGGATGTTGTGGCTCAGGGGAGGGTACCTGAGGGGTCATCCATAAGAGGTGATGAGATGCCTTTGGGTGATGCGGCTGTTAAAGATAACGTTAGGAAGGATTCCGGGTGTAAGAGGAAATCTTTTTTAGAGTTAAAAATAAATTTTTTCTTGTTGGTGCTGGCTATTAGCGCATGATTGTCGTTAGGCTCTAATGGGGTAATTTCATTAGGCCATGGTCCTGGGAGTTTGGGGATTCCCTCTTATATTCAGTTTTGAGATTTTAATTGGTTGGGATGGGCACTAGAATCCAGGGTAGGTGAGGAGTATCACCCTCTTCCTAGTAAGGGGGTGGAAGACTTGGAAGCTTAGCATTAGCATGTGGATGTCAAGGATCGAAAGAGGGTGAGGGAGGAGGGTGTCACCTAGGGCGAGCTTAGACAGAGTAGGTGTCTCAGCATGTGATGGTACCCTAGACTCTAGGGTGAGAGAACTAGAGGTAGAGGCTACGAAGTGAGGCTAGGAGGGAGGTGATTCTTTAGGGGATGCACCTTTTAGGAGGGTGGACCTCTCCTCTTCGTCGAATGATGTGAAGTCCTTGGAGAGTGGTATCCCTGCTAGGTTTTCAATTTTCACATCTACTCTTATCTTGGATAACTTGGCTACTGGATTACTGGGGACTCTGGGAGAGGATGGGCTATGTTTTAATTTTTAAGTTTAATTTCCTTTACTACCATTGCTTTCTTTTTCATCTTTCTTCATATTGATTATTTCTTGACTGTGGTGTTTTCAAGAGGTGTCAATCTCGATGCTCAACCCAGAGAGGTTGATAAATCTTTGTTCCTCGATATAGCTGGAGGTTCCCAATTATATTTAGGTCTATGGTTCTACCAAAGATGACGAGGAGTTCATAAAGCCTCGGGTGTCATCACGCTCTCGCTCCCGTACTCATGCACCCACACATCCGAAGATACTTTTAGATTCATGCATAGAGTTAGTGAACAACCCAGTAACTGGCCGTATGCATCCACCCCCAACTCAGCCTAATGACTGGCATCCAGATGATCCAGATGCACCAGATAGTAGTGAAAATGATGATGAGCAGTCCAAAAAGGAATTGCATGAATATTTTTCCATTTTATCGTCTAGATGGAGGGCTTGTCTCAATTGACTTATACACTAGACTCCTTTTTCTTTCATTTTATCATTTCTTCTTGGGTATTATTCTATATTTTCTTTTAGGGGTTGTACCCGTGATATATATTTTTTATTTTATGACATAATCTTGATTCTATATATGGCCATGCATTTATACTTTCCATATGGAAATATCCGTTAATGAAGTTTTGATATAGCAGGTGTAATGTTACTCTCATTTACAGGATAATTAATTACCAGCTAGGTGTATGATTAAAATGGTGGTGATTCACATATATGCACTTTCTTTATAAAGAATTATAAAATTGATACATGTAGACAAAGAAACAAAAAGGCCATGTATTTTTTAGGTTTTTCTTATGGAAAGAGAGAACGTTTAATTTCTTACTGATGAAACGTTCGTTTGTGTTGATGGTGGTTGTGAGAGCAAGTTCCATTTTTTTTCTTGTGAATTCTCAAGAGGCCTTAGTGGTTTCTTGGGAATTATATCATCATCCTTTAGCTAAGATATGGTGTCATTTTACTGGAATCCCTTCGTGAGTCTATCCGTTGATGATTCTTCCCAAGATCCGGGGTGTCTGGAAAAGGGAATTGTTTGGTGTTTACTTCTTTGGAATGAAGGGTTATGGGGGTAGTGTGTTTTACCATGAGGCTTTCCTTGACTATTTTTTTTTATAGGATTGGCCATTATTTGTTATTTCTAAAACAAGGATGATTTCGCGGAGGTGTAAAATTTCTCAGACAACCGTTCTAATACTTGACACATAGTCTATTTGGACTGCACCTATTATTTTGGAGTTAAGGCACAATGACTATAAATAGGGTTATCATGTAAAATAGGACTTTTAGTTATTTTTTAGATCGGTCCCAAAGTGATATCTTGAGTAGGTTACGTATCTCCAATTAAAAAACAACGGTGTGTCTATATTTGAATGTCTGTGATAATTAATATATCGAAGAATCAAGTCAACATATTTTAATACAATGAATAACTAGTCGATCAAAGTGTTTAGATGACTTCAAGCGAAAGGTTGGTGGCTCAAGCAGGATTTCTAATGTAGGGATGGGAATGTCAATGGGCTTTCATAGACCTCCCTTTCCATTACGACCGATTGTTTTTGTGTTAAATATATTTTTTTTCTTTTTCATAATAAGACAGTTTAAGGAAAGAATATCTTCAATCAATCGAGATTAAAGGGTTGGGAAAACTTGACACCATCAAGAACAACTAAGGTAGTTGCCCCGTCGGAATTTATTTTAGTGATGAGCTTGGGTCCTCCCTAGTTGGGCACAAATTTTCCTTTGGGAGTTTGGGAGGTTTAATATTCAACTTTTGGACTAGATTTTCGTCTTGTATATATTTTACCTTTAGAACCTCTTATTATTGTTCGGATGATATGTTGTCTTTTGAACCTCTAGGAGAGCTAGTTTGTCATAGCGGGCTTGGACCCAGATGATTTTGGCCACTTGGATTGCGAGCATGACTTGTAATGAGGGCATCTCGATATCTATGGGTAGTACTGTTTCCATCCAATACACTAATGAGTAGGGGTGGCCCCGATATAGTTTCACTCTACTATGAGGGAAGCCCATAAGGCGTATGGGAGTTTTTATGACCAGTTACTATAGGTCTATGTCATCTTGCTATTGATGTTTTTGACATTTTTATTATTATCTTTGACTGCTTCATTGGATTGAGCTCTGTATATAAATGAACTATATCGAGTAATTCTATATTCATGTTGTAGGTTTGTGACCTCTTTCTTGAAGTGAGAGCTGTAGTTTGACACTAACTCATGGGGTACATCGAGGTGGAAATCGATGTTTTGACATATGAATTTGACCACCTCTTAACATTTAGAACCGTGTGAGATTCAACTTCTATCCTCTTTGTGAAAAGGTCGATGCTAAATAAGAAAAATTTGGGCCTAGTGGAGGCCTTAGGGGTAACCTTCCCTACGATGTGTATCCCCCATATTGAGAAAAGCCAAGGTGAGGTCATGAAGTAGAGATCTCAAGGACGTAGATGTTGCCATTTGGTGTAAAATTGACATTTGAGGCACCTCTTGACATAAGGCGTGAAATCATTTTTCATGGTGGTCCAGTTGTATGACTGTCTGAGTATTTTTTTATATAGGGTGTGCCCACTCTTGTGTGGGACACATTCATCGCTATCAATTTTTTCCATGATCTCGAGGGTCTCCTCCTTTGTGATGTATCGTAAATGTACTATATTGAACCTTTTTCATAGAGTTGGCCTCCATAGATGATGAATTAGGCTTCCAATTGTCTTAAGGTAAGTCAATCGTCTGAAGAGGCATTGGGGGGGTAATGGTTTTTATTGAGATAGTTCCATATGTCATAGTACCATATAATAGGTCCTACCATTATTTCTTTGATGGCATCAATGTTAAAATAGAAAGTAGGGTGCTCCAACTAGTTATGGTGAAATCGATTTATGTGCTTCCTTTTGAAATGTCCTATCATGAAGGATAGGGTGGCAAGCGCATTTACAAAGTTATTTTTAGGCTTTGTGAGGAAGTCGAATTTGAGATACTCGAATCAAAATGCAACTTCTTCTAACTAGGGATAGTAAGGTTTCATCTTATCATCCCCGATTTTCCACTTTACTAAGATATGATTGATGACTAGGCTTGAGTCACCTTAGGGTTTTAGGTTGATAATTCCCATTTCCAATGTGATTTTGAGACTTGTGATGCAAGCCTCATATTTGGCCATGTTTCCAGTTCATTCGTAGGTTCGCTTGATCACCCTTGTGATTCATCTTGAGCCGGGATATATAAGGATCATTCCGATGTCGAACCTTATTTTTTGGAGTCCTCATCAACGTAAATTTCCCAAGTTTCTATATCATTTAAGACGAAGAGGTCCTGGTCAGGGAATTTTTCCTGGTTCCCTTATTCCTCTTCTTGTAATGGTTATCATGCAAGAAGATCAAAGATGCCTCATCCTTTTTGTACCTTTTTATGAGACGTATGTAATTTTAAACTCAGATAAAATAGCATCCATTTGGCCACTTGTCTAAAGAGATTAAGCTTCTCAAATAGGTAATTCAGTGGATTTGTCCTGGAGATGAGTTGTATTCTAAAGGACAACATGTCATGATGGAACTTAGGAGTGATCCATATGAGATATACAGAAGCCTTTTCCAAGGCAGTGTATTTGAGCTCATAGGACACTAGATTTTTGCTAATATAGTAAATTCCACATTATTTTTGATAAATTTCTACATATATGTCTAACATGGCCCTGGACGCCATGTTGGTTATGGTCATGTAGAGAAATAGGGGTTATCCTTATTAGGGCCACTAAGACCGCTGGGTGAGTGAGGTAATCTTGTATTTTATCGAATGCTTCCTAGAATTAAGCTTTCGACTCTTTCGGTGAGTCCTTCATGAGTATTTGGAAGACGGGTTGGCATATGGTGGTAAGTTGGTTGATGAAGCATCTTATGCATTGTATTTGTCCTAGGAACCCTCTGACTTCTTTATCCATTCTGGGTGGTGGCATTTCTCATATGGCTTTGACCTTGGTGGATTCTACCTTGATTCTATCTTTTCTAACAATGAGTTCGAGCCTTTTCCCTTTAGTGACTCCAAAGACATAATTTTGGGTATTTAACCTGATTTTGAAGAGGCATAACCCCTGAAAGAATTTCCAGAGTAATGGAACATGTACTTCATGATATTCGGAATTAATTATTGTTTCTCCCATTTAGTCCTCTACTTCCTTATGTATGAGGATGTGTAGGATATTTTTGGCTTCTCTTTGGTGAGTTTCATCGAAATTTTTGAGATCGAAGGGCATAACTTTTTAACAATACATCCCCCAAGGGGTAATGAACCCAATTTCTTCCTGGTGATCAGGGTGCATTTTTATTTGGTTATAGATGGTGAATTCATTTATGAAATACTTGAGTGCATTTTTAGCCATGGTATCTAACAATAAGCCGATATGTTCCGAAGGAAATCATCCTTTGTGAAGGCCCGATTGAGATCCCTATAAACATCGCACATTTAAATCTTGTCGTAGTTTTAGGTACTAGTACGATGTTGATAAAAAAAGTGGGATAATTTACTACTCGAATAAACCCGTCACTGAGGTGTTTTTCCACTTCTTCCTTAACTTTCAAAGACCATTTGGATATTAGTTTACCGATTCTCTGATTTATGGATTTTGCATTAGGGAGAGTGGGTTTCGCATGCATGGAGATAGTGCGGTTGATGCCAGATATGCTGACGTAAGACAAAGCAAATACATCCATAAAGGTGTAGTGGATATCTATGAGCTGCTTTTGTTCGTTCTCATCTATGGAGGACCCTATTTATAACTGTTTGAGGTGTTTAGGTCTACTCAAGTTTATGGTTATTGTGTCATTCTCCTTGGGAGATATGCGGCTATTTTAACTTTGCTCAGGCGTTTTTAAGTGTTTAGGCATTTCATATCCAGAAAGACATCTTTGTTATCTATGGTTTTAATCCATCACTAAATTCATAATCATCACATTCAATATACACAGGCAGATACTAGAAATCAATGTTTATTATGCCATCACAAGGACTAAGGACAATATTGATAACAACATAATAGTTTGTTTTATAAAGGGATACATTATGAGAGGGGATTAGGGGAAACTCTTTTACAAATAGGACAGACTCAAAGGGAGGCCTCCGAATGATGAGCATCGAGAGGCATCTAACATAAGTCCACTTATGAAGTGTCGTAACTCCCACAATGTTGGTGACGAGGTTAGCCCAAATCTACTGCGAGACCTTTAGATTAGTCTTCGAGTTCTTTAGGATCTTCGCACGGACTTCAGGCTAAGGAAGATATTGTTCTTTGAGTTAGATAGTTTTTCCCTCAGATTTAATAGAAGGATCTTATGTTGGGACTATCATAGGGTAAGTGTAGGGGACTGCCTTGGAGAGGGCTTGTAGTAAGAGTTGGGGGCTTTCTTCATTCCATTGATAGTTCCACGAGGGCAGGTAGATTGCATCTTGAGGCTCGAATAGAGGCAGTGTCTTAGTAGGTAGGGACATTACATTCGATATTCGGAGGTAGTGGTTAAGTTCAGGTATGCTAACTAACTTTCCTTTTAAGCAATGTTGTCGTGCGTGGCAAAGGCGGTGTACCAATCATGGAAGCATTCTCCATAACTTAAGGCTAAGGACCCCAACATAACCACTAGAGAAACTTCATCGGGATATAGTGAGGGTAATACCCATTTGGGCTCCAAATCAGAGCTTTTTAGATCTTCCTAAGTAACCCAGTATACATTGAGTTCATTAAGGTTGATTTTGTGGACTTTCACATAATTCATGTATTATCCCTCCTCATAGAGGATTTCTGTCCTGGGTTGTAAGAATTTCTTTACTTCATCCCACCTTGGTTCTGGGTGTTCTCTATAGGGTAAGTTATCTCCTTAGAGATGTAAGCGAGCATTACACTTTTGGTTGAGGTCTTTTGGTCCTAGGTCTATAGTTTATTAGTTGGGGTGTACCACATATCGATCTTTCCCCTGCGTTTAGTCGTGGTGATAGCCTCGATAGTTCTTTTTTAGTTTCTTCCACATCCAAATCCCATCATGTATCCCATTTTGTGGATTATTTAGGCGGCTACGCTATGAATAACTGGCTCATCCTTTATCATATACGCAAAGAGGGAAAACTCAAAATTTATTGACGAAGATGTCGCTACTATCGTGGTGGGTATCTAGGAGGGGAATGGTGTTAGTGCTGACCATCGTGGCCTAACCGTCGTCTCCCTAGATCTTAATAACCTCCATATCAAATGGAAGCCTGACTTTGAATATGGTTAATTAACCCAAGAAGTGTATCCAAGATCTCACTAGTAAGAGGCTAAAACTAGCTGGAACATCATGTACTTGAATTTCCACATCACACTTGATAATCCCTATAATGAGAGTAAGGGAGATGGATCCGAGTATTTCATGAAGGATGACTATTGGATTCAAGAGTGACCGTTGAGTTCAAGGATGACTGCTGAGTTCAAGGATGACTCTAGAGAAATCCAATCTACAATAGAGTTGTATAGTGACCATAATAGTCAGGAATACTTACTTATCTCAATTTCCTTATTTACGTTGATTTATGTATCTGTTATTTATATTTTAATTGTTAGGTTATTAATATGTGTTAACGGTTCTCTTAGAATTATGGATAACATGGAATACCAAACCGACTTAAACCATATAGATGCTAAATGTGAATAATTCATAATTATACTGAATTGTAGACATTAATATGTGTGGTTAGAGAATAAAAAAATTTGAGTAGTTTTTTTTAACTATTAAGGGTATTTGGAATTTTTTTATTTATGACACTTTTGCTTGATATATTAAAATAGGGATATCTCGATATTTTTGGAAATATATCAAATGTCCTAGAATTTTTAAATTAATTAAGAATTGGTCACATTTTTTAACCTTCATAATTTATTTTTTAAATTACTAAATGGGAGAGGAAATTTTTCAAGAGAAAATCCCGTGGTCTCTATCAACGATTTGTAGACTTTCAATAATAAGTAGGTCCTCCAATGAGGAACCCAAACTATTGTGGTTGTCGGTATAAATTTCCTTAAAGGTAATTTTGGATTCATTATTCACATAGGCAGCCTTAAAGGAGGAGTCTATGTGATATGCGATAATCTAAAATTAGTTGGTGGTATACACTTAAACATAAAATAATGGTAGGTTCTTCAAAGAGGGATGCTATGATTTTGTGGGACTAAAGTATTGGTTATTTAATTTTATTTGGCATAGGTTTTGTCTAGATAATAAAATTAAATGGAATAAGCATGCCTAATTTTTTTGGAAAGTAGGTTCTCGAAAGAGGAATATTATTCAAATGGTAATCAGGATGCCGACGAATTCTTTTAAAATTGATAAATGATACAATAATTTTCTTTTAGAATTCAAAAAATTTTATGCCCTATAATGATTTATTTTATTATTTGATTCTCAATATTAAGGTGGGAAGCTATTTTAATCCGCTTGTTGTCATTCTTAAGGAAAATAATAAACTGGACCTAATACATTGATTGGAAAAGGAATTTGGATATTGTGTTGACTGCTGAAGGGTACAAGTTTGTGATCTATGAGATCTGTCCGCAGAAACCTGGTGAGGGGAAAACCGAAAAGGAAACCCAAGATTGCCAGAAATTGATTAAGACTAATGAGATGGCGTTGTGTTACATTTTTTCTTCTATGCCAAATGTTCTGATACATCAGCATCAGTCGATGGAAACTGTCTATGGCATGATGATAAACCTCAAAGATATATTTGGGGATAAGAATTGTGATGCAAGGAAAGTTGCCATGAAAGAACTCATTAACAAAAGTATGACTGAAGGGACCGCGATGAGGGGACATATTTTAAGGATGTTGTATCGTCTCAATGAGTTTGAAATCCTTGGAGCGAAAATCGATGGGGAAATCCAGGTCAATATTGTTCCCCAGTCACTGCCCTGGAAGGAAGATTGGAGGAGAAAGACAATCAATAACTAACAACAATCATGAAATCAGATCATCCCTGAATAAGGCAAGTGGTTATTTTCAAATTAAATTGAGTTATAATATCCATGTGTAGGATTTATGAATAATCTTGGAGAAAAGGAATTAAATAAAATGCATCATGGTTAGGGATATGCATGTAGAATGATTAAAACTTGTAGAGGATTTAAAATAACAGAAGACTTGATGATTAAAAATAATTTTACATGGATTTATGATTTAAAATATGGGAAGAACATATTTTTAGGGTTATTGAATAACTAGAAGACTTGAATTGTTCTGGACTAAATAGTGAAGATTTATGATGTTTAAATCGTTGTAAATCCTCTTAGAGTATGTAGGAATGGTTTGGCCTCAATGGTTGCAAGTTTGATGGATTATCATGTGAGTTATAAAATTTAATATGGTGGAAAATTCAGGAACAAGAAGAACTGCGTCTATCACTACTCGATCGATCAATGCTCTTAGTCGATCGATCAACACAGGCTGATTTTGCGTTCTTCTATTGGTTGAGTTCTATTCGATTTCCGTTGTTTGAAGGTAACCTTAGTGATGATATTATACCTATGTAGGGGCTTAGAGAGTACCATTTGGTGTATAGTGGGGTCCGTTATAATCATTGAGTTCAAGATTTGAAGAGATGGACTGACGAGGATAAATCGATTGAGTAGTGCATCAAGAATTTGGCATTTGAATTATGGAGAGAGTGAAAATCATTCCAAGGAGTATACCAGTAGGTTATATATAGATTAACTACTTAAATGAATGGAGGGGTAAATAGGTCCCTTAGAGTTGTGTGAATACTCAATTAAAATGCGATAGTGAGATAAATCATAAATTAATAAGTACGGTGAATATTCGAGGGAAATATTATGTACAAGCATGATTATTAGGTTCTGTGTATACATATTGAATTATATAAATACTTAGGTGGAGTGACTACCTAACGTACATTTGATTATACTAGGGTCGAGGTAGGATTCCGAACTTGCATGTGAAAATAATGTAATCTAAAGCGTACGGTGAATATCCTAAATAAATATTATGTACAAGCATGATTATTACGTTGTGTGTATACCTACTGAATTATAACGATACCTAGGTGGAGAGAATACCTAAAGTATATTTTCGTATATTAGGGTCGAGGTAGGATTCTGAACTAATATATGGAAATAATGATTTAGGGTGGTGATGAAAGAGTTTCGAGCCAATACATGTATAAAATTTCATGAGTGGATTGAGGTGATTTTCCAAACCAATACATGAAATAAACTTGAGGGTGAGTTGACAATCTGAACCAATCCTTTTACTTGGTGTCGATGGACCATTTCGAGCCAATTGTCCTTCATGTGCGTCACGAGGACATATTAGTGATGAATGGATTTATAGGTATATATTGTGTGTGAAATATATATTGTATGATAATCTACTTATATGGGATAGTAGAACATTAGATGATGTGCATACATCTAAAAGTAAATTAAGTAGAGAGACTTAATTAGAAGAATCAAACGATAGATAATGATTATCTTAAAAAATTAAGTAGTGATACTTAATTGTAAAAGTAAGAGATAACAAGATGTGACAATTTTTCTAAGTATATAAAATATGAGATTTGTTATTGTTATTATACTATATGGGAGGTATGGGAACTTAGTCGTGCAAATAAGTTCAGTTGAATACTATAGTCTAGTTAGCTTGAGTAGTACAACTAGGTGGGCTAAGTATAGGACGTTAGGCGTGCACTATAGATGAGGGATGCGGTAACTAAAGAGAGTGTATGAAATCTTAACATGTATAATAAATAACTCATCTTATTGTGATAAACACCTACTAAATATTTTCAAAACGTTTTGAGTACTAACTCTTGCTATCAAAATATTTCCAAAACCTTTTAGGTGTCCATCCACAGGGAGGCCGGAGTTGAGGATTCAATCTAGGGAATCGTAGCTACAACATTGTGGAGGCTGGCAGGACTTTTCAAAGACGATTAATTCATTCAGATCTAGTGTAGGATTTCATTTTAGTACTCTCTATTGGGACATGTATCATTGTCCCTAATGTTCGTAGAAGACGGTGATAACTCCAAGGAAGTTTATGCTATTCTAGTTGTACCGTGGAGGGAGAGAATATTAATGGTGAATACATTATTTATCAGTAATAGGGGAATAATCTACCTGTATACCTTAGTAGTGGTGCATAGTGTGAATTAGTGATTACGACATCGCATGGGAAGATCCTTTTTGGAGAAACATGTGCTCTACTTTATGTTAATGGATTTAATAGTGGCCAACCTCTCGAATTGTGTCAGATCTTATGGTATATAATCTTGAGATAGTAGACTAACAAGGGAATCTCGATGTTCTAGAAATATAGCTAGTAGTTCCCATACAGTGATATTAGCCGATATATGATGGTGTTAATCTTGAATTTTTTTATTTTCTCAAGGAGGGGGTATGAAAGATTCGTTGGGAACTTTTCTCCTTACTAATTGGGTTCGGAGGAGTGGACTGTCGAGTCGACCAGGTAAGGAGGTCTACATCTTTATCTGGAAAGATTACGAGTTCTTCCCGAGATTCTTTTTTAACTTTACTATAACGACGCAAGTGGTTAGTCAAGGATGTGGGGCTAAAGGTTGGAGATGTTGGTTTTAGGGCCATAAATTTTGTCTAATCAAGGGCAGGGGCTAGTTTTGAATTCTTATGATTTTTGTTCTGAGTTCCAGATTTGGAGTCATCTATGTACCGTATGGATACGTCAAGGTTCTGGGAAAGGGTGAGTATTTCTACCACCATAGTAAAGACTTGTTTGTTCCCTCGAAGTCTTTGGGATTGGTTCTGTAGATATGGAACATACTGACGAAATGTCATCATTGGAGGCGGTCTCTTAGAGTTCATCATTGTCATAATTTGAGGAGGGTTCTTGAATGTTGTCATTGTCTTATTTATCATTATCGTAAGCATTTTTGGGTTCTTTCGTGTTTATACTCTCAAAATTATGGCAAGCTTATAATATATTTCCCTATAATAGTACCGGTATTCTACATATTTTGGTCTCCAGGGTGAAATCTCCTTAAGAAATTTGTCTTCTTCTAAGTTGGATATTATGTACCGAGGCAACTAAAGTTTCCCTTAGTTTGGTTGTGGATATTTGGGTTCACCATCTTCGTCCACATGTTATAGGATTATCTCCAATTAGGTGGACCTTTATATTTAACATGGCATCAACGGGTTATTTCATCCTCTAACTCGATAAATTCGACGATGAGAGCGATGTCTAAATAAGTATTCCCATAAATGCATCATATACTAGTGTAGTGATGGATCCATGGTGATATCGTTTTTACGAAATGGTCAAAATCTAATTGTAGTATGATTAAGTCCAATTCATTATGAGGGTCATTATAGTTTTGTGTGTGGTGTACCTCGCATTGGGGGATAACTTCTGGCAATTTTGGATCTACTTTGATAACACCATGCGAGGTTTTTTGTATTTCTACTAGAATGTCATCCCACTCGGTGGATCGTATTCTTTAGTATAAGGTTACATTAGGGTTCTTGATTTCTACTTCGCTATTAAAAAACTAGATAGGGTTTCCCATAGGAGAGTTCTTGTTATCTATCTTCCATGTGACCATTTTTTTCATAAAATATGTCCGGTGCTAGTGTTATTTTATGAGGTAGAGCTTCTCTATTGTGGCTATGTATTTAATCACAATTTTAATCCCGAGCATTAGGGTACTCAAAGGAGAGTGGTCCTTTCTAATTAATTCCTAACCCTTTCCCATGGGAGTGGACCCACTGTAACATCATATTCTATATTTTGAGGTTGAGAACAAACTCGTCCTCAGTTCCTGGAGATGTATTTCCTTAATTAATCAAGAGGTGGTCAAAACTATCCGTAATATGCTCTTAGGGTAGGTGGTGTAACAAAATGGTTCGAGTTTATGGGTTGAAGGTATCAAAGTAGGTTTTGATTTTCAGAGGTGATGTTTTTTATGTGAAAGTTAAGCACGGTTTTTGGGCGTATTATCCAAGAGGGTCAGCATCACTTTTGGTGTTTGTTCGTATCATTTGGATGGTACCTAGTTGGAATATTTATGTCTTAGGTCCTTGGGGACGGGCCCAAGAGGTTATTCCATATTTCCTGTCGTACTTTAATTGGAACAAAATTTGGATGACCATGATCCTTTGTATTTCGCGGAGTAGGTTCCACCTTTATTTTGGAAGGCTTGAATATCAAACATATGTCATTGGACTAGGGTTGGCCCTTATCTTGGCTTCCCGGACGATGACTCTTTGATCTATGTAAAATTTCCACCTCTCATCATATTCGTATAGTAGTTGGTAATTGACTCAATATTATAATGTAATATGATCGTCAACCCTCAGTTGTTGGTGTCTTTCACTCATTTGTATCGGGGGACTAGGATATCGAAATGTCTGAATCACTGTGACACCCTGCTTATTAAAATAATGTGTGTCCATCCCTCTACTAAAATAAAATAGGATATCAGATGGCTCATTCTTAGCATCACTGTCGAAAACCAGTTAATTACTAACCACATATTATTTAATTAAGCCTCATGTCAATTTTAAATTTTAATTAAATCACCATGATTAAAATGATTTACCATTAACCAATCTAGATAAATAATTAAGTGCACAATCACATAATCAAATCAAATCTGAATACCGAAATATAATAAAAATTCATTAACTGAATAAATCATCGGTTTATAATCCAATACAACTGAATTACATGAAATTGAAATAAAATTTACATTGGGCGACATGCTCGAATAATAACTTATTATTGCATCTTCGATGACAAGGAAGTGATATCATGCTTGGCGTCCTGGTGGCTGAACTCCTACAAGTTTTTTAAAATATTTGACATGGGTTAGAGCCCAAAACCTTTTGAAAATATTTTGCAAGTAATTAAAATCCATAATAATTATGAATACATTCTTTTATATTTAAATTGGTGCCGCACTCATGTGAGATAGTCCTTACCAGTTAGCTATAGTGCTCACCTAACGTATGCAATTTAACCCCTAGTTATGCTACCCATCCAAACTACTCTCAATATACCCTTAAGTCAATCCGCTACCCTGTGTCATGCATATTTATGAAATTTTTTATCACATTCGTTTAATAATTATGATTCTCAATTATAATTAATAAATTCATCACAAATAACTTTCAACAATTATAATTTATCGATTCATTCCAATTCAATGTTCACACATTTGTGGCATATACATGTATATATTTTTCTACGCATATATGTACAAATTTTCCATAACACAATAAGCACACATATGTCACGTGTAACCGCCATCCGTCAGAGTAATAGCTCACAGGATGCAATACTGTAAAATGATATCATGCACCAGGGCATACAAACATCTTCATGGGCTTCTGAGTTGAAATCTTACACCGAACTCAAAAATTGTAAATGTATTAGATGCGGTCATAAACCTTCGTCAGTGAGTCATAACCGTAGAAAAATGACCTCACTTCGAACTTCAACCTCATAAGACAACATGCATGGCGCTATGACCTGGGGTTAATACTTAAGCCTGCTGATATTCGCTAGGCAAGATCACCCACATCGCGCAACCTCGAATGATAGCGCTAGAGTGGTATGTTCATACAATTATATCATACACTGAGATATAATGATACATAAAATACTCGTATATATTTTTCAATGAATGCGACTAACTGTGACTATCCCTCGTTGTACTACCCATAATTCCTGAGTACCATATCAATTTTCAATATTCAAATATTCACTTATTTAATTGATTGATTCTCAAAACATCAATTCTTGACATGTATGATTCCCAACCAGCACGTATCCCCATTTTCCCGAATTTTCATTATATTTCCAATAATAATTTTTCCGAGTATAATTTTTCCCCAAATACTCAATTTCCTACCAAGGATATATTCCAACTCATCCTAAGGTATTTTTATCAATGTTAACCATTTTTTAGAATTTTTAAACTATTCGTGAACATCATAATTTAACCCTAAATTAAATAACAACCAAAATATATAAAATAACCCAACTTGGCTATACCAAGTATATTGAACCGGTTCGTCTTAAGGGCGAACCGGTTCCCCCTGTAGACAATCCTATTTCTTCCCATTTCACTTTTTAGCAAGGTTTAACAAAAAATAATCAATCCCAAATAATTTTTTTTTCAATGGTTAAGAATTCTAATGAATCCTAAATATTAATACATCCATTTTAATATAGAATTCATCTACACATGATCATTACATGGGATTTATTCTTGAATTTCAAATAATATGAAATTCTCCTAATATCACAACAATTCATAATTTTCTCAATCTACTAAATTAATAATTCATCTATCTATATGTGATTCAAATTTCCAAATTTCAATATAAACAAATCAAAAAGTTTATTATGAAATCATTTATCCAAAAATCCATCTTTTATGAATCCCATCAACAAATCCTTTCCCAAATCATGATATAAATTGAATACTACACATAATTATTTAGCAAGATAATTAATTTCCTATAAACACTTATAGAGTCGGAATTTGAATTTGATTGAAGAACCCCCTTTGATGATCATCCTAAGCCCAGAAATCTTCATGTTTTTCATAATTCCTTGCCTTTCTTGAGCACCCTTTGAGTTTTATTCAAGAACTCTTGGATTTCTTCTCTTGTCTCTTAAATTTCTCTCTATCTTTTAGTATAACACAAGGAAAACCTTTGATATTGTAAAATGACTCTTCATATCACCTCAAATCTCCAATATATAACTTAAATCCTGAAATTCCAATAACCCTCATTTTTACAATGACGAAATCACCCCTATACGGGTCTCGCCTAATCTAAAAATCCCCTGAAACCCAATCACTACCCTCGGTTGCTTAATTTTGACTATTTGACCTATTTTGGATCAGTCATGCACTAGAAATCATAACATGAGTCACCCATTATCAATTTATCATCTTATTCCCAACACGACCCCACGCGTACGTCCTGAATAAGATACTATCAACCCGTCGTTTTTCCCACTTACGACGTAATATAAAATACTTCCAATTCATTTAATTATCACAAAAGTAAACATAATAACACATAAACATCCATCAAATATTAATTCATTTATCTCTAGTGAATATTTATTCAATTCACTTTACTTTTCAATTAATTAAATTACTGCGACACTTGTAATTCAAGTATTCTTAAAAATGCGGGGTGTTACATACTTCCCCCATTGTAAAGGGATTTTTTCCTCGAATTTTGGATATGGTTGGTACTCAAAATTTGGGATCCTTACCCTCATGGTATCCGAACGTACCCAAGTTCAAATTATGGTAACCTGATGGTACCTCCGCTATACCCCCACTAGTGGTACCATCATGACTGAAGGCCTACTTGTTACGGACAAAGATTAGCAAAAAGGCTTTACAAATCATTTCATACAGTTATACTCTTTCATTTGTAGGGTCTCACTTATACAATGATACGCAAAACTATCGTGAATCCGCTAAGAATGATCCAATATTATGAGTCTATACTCCATTGGCTCTATCATCTCAATGTTGGGGACAGACTCCACTTCCCTAGGTTCCAACTTCATATTCAGTCAAATCACATAATTTCTTTCACGGAAGACACTCAAAATAATTTCTGATAACTCATGCCAATCTCTAACTCTTTGGTTTATGACGATGTCTTACAATTTTCCTGAACTATATGAACATGACATCGAAACTTTTTATATCCTCACCCTTAACCAACCATAGGGAGGATGACAAAACCTCCTTCTTTAAGTCTTAAAAGACGTCTTTCTAATAATAGCTAGTACAAGTTATTACACGAAACTCTACAATGGTAATTTCCCTATCAATTACCATAAAGTTTAGAATATGCATTTCATGCATTCTTCAAAATCTTAGTCACCTCTCTTGTCTACTCCTCGCACTCTGTCCCCATCGCCTCTTGATAATCACAATAAGAGATGGGACTTAAGGATCTCATCCTAATCATAACAATATTGGACAACACCTCATGCTGGTTCATTCCCTCTCTTCAATAAATGTTGGGCATACTGTCAGCTAGTGTAACTCACCCAAATTAATAATAATTTATCCATATAAGTCGGCCAATTCCACAAAACCAAAGTAAATCTTGAAATTTTTGTGATGGTGGGAACAAACAATGAACTTAATCGGTGTGCCTATTTATTCCGTTACTGCAATCATCAATCAATTAAAAATTCTGGTGGATCTCCTTTAACCTAGTCCCATCTACAAGTGGTGCACCTAAAGGAAACTTCACTATGTACCACTCCACACCCATTCACACGCTCAATATCCATTATCACATAGTACATCTTACTCCCCTTAGTGGAGCACTCCAAAAATCATGAGCTATGCATAAAATCCAAACTGCGCACCTTTTGGTCTTCTTTGCCTGGTAAAATCAACATCTTATTTATGCGCAACCCATCCTTAGAATTAATTGAGTACGAATTCACTTTACTCACCAAAACTGTTGGATCCCCCCTTGGAAATAGAGAGATCTCTCACCTGTGTTTCCACATTTTTTGAACCCATCTTGGGTGTAATAGCTATCCTTGTTATATATATATATATATATATATATATATATCTTAATTATCTCCTTCCTCAATCAAAGTTTGCTCCCTCTTGTTCCTCTAATTATGCTTTTACTACTCCATAGGCATACGACTCAACACATTTATTACCATGTCCACTTATCCCTGAAAATTCTTAAAATCAAACCAATTAGGGTGCCCATACACCCTATATCCCGTGCACTTCTACACAAACATCGTAAACGTAACATATTTATCAAAAATTGGCCCCGCATGCTCAGTGTGGTTATAGCGTAAGGTTATAATCAGTTACCCTACTAATCATGATTCAATTCTTCTTGATATTTCCCCACCCATCAACTAGTGGTGCAATAATTTTCCCAATGCTTCCTACACAGTACTACCCGACTCCACTGGCCTTATATTGTATAATAATTCTCATCTAAAAGTGGTTTCACCACACGTACAATGATCATCATTCAAAACCGATACTCTAGCATCCAACAACGTCTCCCAATTTTTTATGTTTATTAGGGTCCATGTATGAAATGTCACATAATTGAAATCTTACTAAGGAGTTTTCCTAATGACCTATCTCCTGACATTGTCTGCTATCGAGGTCTTATGACCCAAAACAAATAACTGGGACACTCAAAATCATGTCCCCACAGTATAAGTCTAATCATCAACTCCCACATCTATAAAGGAGTCTTCCAATAAGGCAATCGCACTATTACTATGTCCCCAACACTAGACCAATAATTACCTAAATATCTCCACTTGATGGTAAAGTCGATATACCCTGAACCATATCAATACTTTCCATACACACCGGGATTTAATAATACATGAAAACCAAACTCTTCGAAGTCTCTACTACAATATCGTATATACACGAGCTCGACCCTCTATTAGGTGAGACATCGTAAAAATAACACATTCTACCCTGGAACAATGAAGGCGATAGCCTTACCATCGTTAACCAATATATACATAGGACAACATCATAGTCACATAACATATCTCTTCAAAATGATTAAATCTATAAAAACATATATTCTCAGTGTTCGCACTCGTTCCCCTGCAAATAGAACCAACAAGATTCCCTCTACTCATTAATAAATATATACACACATTAGAATACTAAGGATACATCCACTAAACCCGTCTCACACACGAATCTAGTTCTAACAAAATACTTTGATGCATTCCTACCACGCAAAAATTACATTTACCCAAGCATAAAAATCGTACATTCATTTGCCAATGGAACTAGCTGCTTAGATGATTTCTTGACATAGTATTGACGTCTAATTTAAACCAAAAACTACTGTAACTGTTTCCCTTACTAGGTACCCTACTTTTGTCTCCTATCTCTCTGCGGATATGATCGACACATGTTGTCTTATCTCCACATATAAAACACCATCCAGTATAATCCCCCTATTTCTGGCCCCACTGGCCATGTCGGGGTTGCCTTACTCTCTAGCTCTAGTAACCTCAGTCTTGATGGCTACCCTAGTTGTTCCCTGGCTCCGTTGGCCCTGTGGAACACGTTATTGGACCTTATGGCCCTATCTAATTCCACATTCACTTGATCGAAATTCCTTTTATTTTAATCTTTTAAATGGGTCCCTTTCTTGGTTATCCCCCCTTTGATTCCCTTTAAGCACAGATTATATCTAGTCTCACCATGAAGACTACACTATCCAATCTCTTGACTCCCTTCTCATGGAGTCACTTATATTGACATTTAAACAATATGAAATTGATGACATCGACATAAGTCGTCCTGGCTGAATTTCCCTATAAGTTCTAGAGAATTCTACTCATGACTCCATCATCAAAATTAAGTACTCTATTCGCCTTCATATCCACCTCGTTGGATATGATGTTCTCTAAACAAGCACACTCTTCCTCATGCTCGCCCCCGTCCGACCCTTCTATGACAAGTCCCGAAACTTTCTTCGCATCTCTATTTAAACAGTAGATGAAAGGACTTGCTGTCAAACGACACACAAAAGTTCATGATATATGTATTATATCTTTCCTCAGATGTGGTAACTGACTCCCACCACAACAGCGCTGCTCTTACGAGAAAAAAAATGCCAAAATATGTTTCTGAGTGTCACTGCACTCCATAGTCAAACTCTTTTGGATGTTCCCCTTCTGGTGGCTAGTTAACACAATTTTCGCATTTCTAGGAGACTTTGATTGATATCCTTTCTTAATGGCCCTATTGATGCTATCCTAACTGACTGGACTGGGTGAGTCCGAATTAGTGTCGTTATCTTTTAGGGAGGTGCTTGGGAAACTGTTGGTCCTTAGCGGTCATCACAACATTAACAACTTGAGCAACATTAGTGGTGTAATACCCCAACCCAAATGTTTTATTCCTTTCCATGTAATTCATTATAATGTGAAGTTAATGATAGAGAATTATTATTTAATGATATTTTATCCCTTTATCTAACTTGTTTTGGGGGCTCTCTTCTAATGTAATGAAGTTGTTGGGCTCAAATTTGAAAGATTTAAAATTTGGTGGTTTAAAAAAAACTTGTCATTGGAACGAGATCGACCTCTTTCGAACGAACCTGTTGGTATCAAAAAAATTTCGTTTTAATGTTACCATACTTCTTGAAGAATATGATGACTTTTAAAGGGCTTTTAAATATTTTTCGGGGGTTTTCTATGGTTTGCAAGGGAGAGAAGTGGGAGAGAAAATCCCGTCAGCATTCTTAAATTTCTTGATCTGTCTCAAGACCTCACCCACCCACCTCCCTCCTTAAGCCATTATTCCTCCATTTTGAGTGTGCCCAACCACTCCTACACCATAAAATAACCCATTTCTACCATCTTGCAAGATCTCTTCCAAGAAGAAAGTGGTGGAGAAACATTGTAGAGAGGTTTTGTGGAAACTTTAAAAAAGCTAGGAGTTTTTGAAGCTAGACATCTTGGAGATTAGGAGTTTAGGACCTTTCAGGTCATCCATTTTGTTTCTCCTCTTCTAAACATATCGTAGGATTTTCCTTCTATGTTTTCAAGCTTTTTCTAGCTATGAAATTATTTAGGATGATGCTATGTTGATTTTAATGCCTAAAAATGTGGT
Source organism: Sambucus nigra (assembly GCA_949130495.1). NCBI lineage: Eukaryota > Viridiplantae > Streptophyta > Magnoliopsida > Dipsacales > Adoxaceae > Sambucus > Sambucus nigra. The sequence continues at coordinate 336,926,535 of OX422223.1, forward strand.
TACATTTACAAAATAATTGTTCTGGAAAAAAATGAAATTTTCTTCAAGACAAACCCTAAGTGGATATTATTATAAAAAAATGAATTTTACATTGATATTTGGAAGAAAGCATGTAAAGTTACATAAAATCCATGATTAGTCTTGATTTGAATGCATAATTGAGGTATATCTAGGTTGAAGTCCTCACTTAAACATGTAAGAACATATAATATGTTAAAAACTAATATAGTAGACTTGAATGAACATGTTAAAATGGGTTCTGTAGTAAGATGAACAAGTATGGAAAAACATCCCCCAAAATATGCTAAATATTGTTATGATGAAGAAAAACTAATGTTGGGATTTACATGTGATGATAAGACAAGACTATGGATTTTGATTAAATGGTTTTAGATGATTAACAATATTTTATGTGACAATACATGAAATAGATAAGTATGGTTTTGAATATGTAATAATGAAAATACTGTTTGGAGAAATGATTTAATCCTTGTGCTAAACTAAAGTAAAAAAGTAAAGTTTTTCTCAAAATTATGACATAAATGGATTTTTACAAACTTGAGTACCCTAAGGGTTAGGTTCCCTCTCGAGACCCTATCGGTCTATTTTTGGGTGAAAACGGATAAAGTAAGTTTTGGCACGTCGACAATGTGAAAAATGCTTCAAAATAATGGTATGACGAGAATGGTAGAAAGGGGATAGAATAATATGGATGTTGGATAAATTGTTAAAGCACATAAAAAGTTAAACTCGGATGACACCAAAAAAATTAAGGAAGTCCTGGAGCCTTGCGGTGAAAGAGTAAAATCACTGGCCAAAGCATACGATGGCATCTTCGGCGGTGTGGAGCCCACTAAAGTACGCAGTATTTGGAAGATTCTGCGAAAGATAATGAAAAATGGATTTAATTGGTTGTACTTGTAATTTAAAAAAGGCAACCCAATGGAAATGTTATTATTCAGACTAAAGGCTAAAATGTGAATAATTGGTCTCTACACCCGGTAAAGGGTAGTAAAAGATTGGTTACGTGTGATTATGAGCTCATCGCTCGGGTGCTTTGCTTGTAGTTGCATTAATACTAGATAATTTGCTAGTGTTTCCTTAATTGATTAAAATACACCTTGAATGTATAATATTTTGTAGAAAACGTATAGCATAGTATTACCCACCCTGCTGAGCATTCTCTCACCCCTTCTTTTTATATTAAAACACCCACCCCAAGTACTCTCAACGAAGTCACTAGAATGATGGAGATCCTAGATCTGAAACCAGAGAAAAATGTTTAATATTTATATGTTCTATCTCACAGAACAAGCACAACGTTCGTGGAGCGCTTATTCTGCTAGCACCACTGTGGCTATTGACTGGAGCAGCTTTCGGGTGGCCTTCTTTAATAGATACTTTCCGCAGGCATTCAATGATGGAGAACATGACGAGTTTGCCGTGATGATTCAAGTAAGGACTTTGGTAAATGATTATATGGTAAAGTTAGAGAGTTTGTGTAAGTATGTTGATATCATATAGAGGGAGGAGGTTGAGAAATTGAGGCTATTTATCGAGGGACTTAATTTTGGTATTCGGTGGATCTTAGTAGGTTTTGATCTAACTGATTTCAGAACTACAGTGAACAAGGCCATACGGTCAAAGCTTGACATGGAGGATAGTATGTATATAAAGAAGAAGTAGACGGAACCAAGTGGATCTTGGTCGGGAGGGAACAAGAAGTCCCAAAGCGGGGCACAAGGCATCTTCACGAAGATTAAGGCAGCTGTGGGGGTTAGATCTTCTTCGTCACAATGCATTAGCAATCAGAGATGCATCTCCCTCAGACAGAGAGAACATGTTTTAGCTGCAAGGTCCCAAGTTATATAAAAGGGAGTGCCCTGACTAGTTTTTTGGAAGTCAACATGGCAGGCAACAAACGTTAACTTTGTGTCGGGCCGAAGTTCAAGCTATACTGACCCCACATAGTAGAAGTTGAAGTTTCCTTTAGGGTATCAGTAGCCGACATGCACAACATGGATGGTTCACATCCAAGCCAAGGGCAGGGTAGTCGTGGGCAGGGTCAGGAGCCCATCATTCAGACCAGTAGATTTAATCTCGAGCGAGCTTATGCCAAATTCCAGCAGACTACACCTTCTCGTGTTTCCTTAGAAATAGAAGGTATGATTCTCCTGTACAGTACTTCAGTAAACGTATTATTTGATTCTTGCACATCACATCCCTTCATATCTAACTGACGAGCTCAAACTGGTGATAATAATAGCAGCACAAGAGTGAATATATATAACAAAGTGAGGTGAGGAGAAGAGGATGAACACTTGTATGTAAGTGGTTCAGCCAATCTGGCCTACATCCACTGTGAGTGTGTGAGTAATATCACTAAATGAAGGCACTAATGGCCATGGATACACTCTCTCAAGCTTTCTCTCTTTACTATACGAACCAACATAATTTCAACTAGGATTGTAATTATGGATGCCTTTACAAGGTAGAGGATGACCTCTATATATATAGTGCTTGAGGGGTGTAATGTACCCCCTAGCATGGAGTGAGCATGTGAATGAGGATCGAACCAGTATGAGAATAACACCTGGCTGATATTGTGTCGATAATGATAACCTCAATATTCCCTCACATGAGGGGGATGATTCGATTATAATTGATTTTTCCACGTGTTCCAAACCTTAAATATGCTTATAAATGCTTTACCCTGGGTCCTTGACTGATGTAACCTTGTCCTGGAATAGTAAGAGGTTGGTGATGTCCGAAAGTGTTGCTTTGTCTTGTCTCTAATCGTGGTGACATCGACCAGGAGAGCAGGACGAAGTTAGGTATGAGGTAGCTACAATGTCGGCTAGGTCCGATGATGACGTTGGCAGATGATTGATCCCATAATACTTTGCCAACCTCTGTTGATGACCAGCCGAGGTTGGTGTATGAGGGGGTCGACCTTATGGAGACGACCTTGCTAATGGTTGTCATAAGCTTCTGGTCACCTCGGTTGTGAGACTGGCCGAGGTTAGTTACTCTAAGTAAGAGGGTGCACTTTGGGCATATTAATCACCCATATCCCTTAGTCTTCTATGTAAATAGATAATTGAGGGGCATGTAATTAAGGCCGAGGCTGGATTTCTTTGGGTGCTAATATTTTCTTAACACATGTCACTTACTGAAGTGAGTAGCGTGCTTATCATGGTGTGACGATTCTGACTTTCCCTTTAGGTTCCCTATAGCAATGATGGGGCATTGGGACTCTTGCCCCATCATTGGATAGGTTTAAAAGCCCTTTTCTCTATCCTCATTCTCTTTCTTCCAAACTTCTTCCCGCCTTAGCTCTCTCTACAACTGCAATTTCTTTAAAACCTCTACTGTTGGCTGCCATTGAAGGTTTCCTTTGCCTTTTACCATCCTCTTACCTCATTAGCAACTAGGCAGGTATCATTTTTAACCTTTCACTTTTATTTCTGGTTTCAGCATCATAATTTATGAATCTCCGACGAGCTTTTGCATTTTCCAATGAGGGTTTCCACCAGTATTGGTGGTTGTGAGGCCATGATAGTAGTGGTTGAGTGATTTAGGGGCGGTTATAGGTAGCTTAAAGGTTATTTCAGCCAGAAATAGCCCTCCCTTAGGTTTTCGATGAACCTCTAGTGACCTTCTTCGGCGACCTGTTCTTGAGTGTTCTTGAGGTTCTTCATTTGAAATTTTCCAACTCTCCCTTTTTTATCTTGAGTTTGAGTTTTTTTAAGTTGATTACTTGTTTGTGGTTTTGAGTCCCTCCCTAAGTGTAGTGTCGTCTCAGTTATGATCAGACCATTGTACCAACTTATAGAAGAGTTCCCATCTCTTCGTGAGAAGACCTTCAAGAAAATAAAGCAAATAGAGCTATCCCAAGAGGAAGCTCGTAGGGCTGAGGCCTTTCCTCTCAGACTTATCTTTCCTCCACCCCTGAAGATTATCTACCCTGAGCCAGCCGAGCCTACAGAGGTTCATGGGGATCCTATACCAATGTCTGGGTCTGATTCATCTTCCTCAGACCCCATGTTTGTATACTCTTTTCAAGAGGCTATGGATTACTCTCCTAGGCAGGGTGGGGTTCTTGAGGAAGATAAGGTTTCGAGCCGTGCCTCGTCAAACCAATGTGCTAGCACCTCACATAGGTCTTCTGATGTTGAAATCATAGGGACAAGTGTGGCCATTCCCCCCCATCATTGATGCCATTTCTCTGTCAGCTGCCACCGGGGCTGAATTTTCTCAGAGGTTTCCTGGTGGTGCTCCACCATCTGCCCGGGCCGATGTTACTGGGGACGGTGATGATGGTAAGGAGCGTGATCTGGATACATCTGAGCCGGTTGAGTATGAGAGTACCGTCTCTGAGTACAACCTTCTTTCTTTTAGGCACCTATATTCCATAAATTCTTCCATCATCCTTAGAAAACCTCTAACTGATGAGAGGGCCTTTGATGACCGAGACGAAGAGATTTGTGTTTATGAGAAGATGTTCAAATTAGGTTTTTGTCTTCCTATCCATCCTTCCATCAAAGCTATTCTTTTCCATATAAACCTATCCCCTTCCTAATTATCCCCTAATGCATGGAGAGTTATGATTCCTTTGGAGGGTTGTTCACCATTCAGACCTTCTAGTTAGGGTTTTCACTGGTTGTTATGATCCCTCCTCTGCCAAAAACCATCCTATCTATTACCACTTCTTAGCTAGGAAATCAGAGAAGAAAATGTTGTTGGTTACCCAAACTTCAAACTATAACTGGAAACCTCAGTATTTCTTTGCTTTCGAGGTATGGGAATTTGGTCCAAATGAGGCCTCTGGAAAGTCGATTCTAAAGACCCCTCTGAGATGGGGGTAGGTCTCCCTTACTGGTAAAGTCGACCCCGAACTCAGACAGGATAACTGCCAAAAAGTTGAGGATCTTCGCAATCAGGGCGAGCAGGGTCATCTTGTAAAATATGAACATCCGATGACCCCCTATTACCTCTCTTAGACAGGCTTGAGGTGTGATCCTTTAGGAGAGTTTCATAAGTCTTAATTTTTTATAAGTTATACCTCTTACTTTTTATATCTCTAACTGACTAACTCAGAGACTTTTTTTTCGCAGAGCACCCTGAAGGCATATCAGATGACCTTTGGTAAATATCTGCTCCAAGTCTTGTGAAGCTAATGCAAAAGAGGGGGTGGCAAAAATGTACCCCTCCTACTGCCAAGAAGAACGTCAGCACATCCCAAGTCGATGTTACCAAAAAGAGGAAGACCACAACTGACCCGGAGCATCTGAGGCTGGGTAAGACTCAGAAAGGGGATCATGCCATTCCCATCTCTACAGACAATACCCTGGATGCTCATCTTGCTCAGCTGAAAACCAGTGATAACCTCATTGTCCACGGTCTGAAGGCTACCGATGATATCGACACAATAATGATTGAAGATGATACGTATTTCTAACGCTCTTTGGACGTCCCGTTGCTGGCCGAGTTTACTCTCCACTTATCAATTCAGGTATTAGTTTTTGCTCATTTGCTCTCCTAAGTGTAACCTCAGCTCTTTTAGAAGTTATAGCGCATATGTTCATGCATCTGACCTTATACTGCAGGGTGCCTTATCCTTGCATCTCTTTATTGATTGGACTTTGAAGAAAATGCCCCTCATAGAGAAGGGACAAGAAGATGAGAAGGTTCAAGACTCTTTGAATGCAGAGGTTGAAAAGCTGAAGGGTGTTATCAGGCAAAGGGACCAAGACATATATAAGCTCAAGAAGGACCATGATGAAGCTCTGAAGGCCAATAGTGATGCCCATCAATCTAAAGTTGATGCTACAGTCAAGGATGCTTTAGAAGATGCTGTAGAGAAGGCCATCGAAGAGTATAAGGTCTCTAATGAATTTGTCAGTTTTGTCTTTGAATACCTTGAAAGAGGTATTAAAGCAACTGGAAAATGGGCAGCCACTAAGGAGAAAGATGTGACACCCCGCCTATTAAAATATCGGGTGATCAATGCTATACCAAATTAAAACAGGAATCCCAGTTGGTTCATCCTAAGCATCACTGTCAAATTTTTTTTTAAACTTACTAACCACCTAGTATTCTAAAAGCTGGTGCCAAAATTTAACTTTATAATTAACAAAATAGTACATACGGAATTAAATATAAACCATTCACACGACTGAACAAAATCAACTGAATAATTAAATACACAACCTGCCGAATAAACCATCGACCACCAAAGTGAAATAATCTAATACAAATATTCAACACCTGAATAAATACATCTGAAAACTGTACTGAGAAGACTGGGCGACAAGCCCTAAATAAAACTGAAACTGATAAATGATTCCTACTCTAGGAATGAATAAACAATGCGTATAATCCAAACTCCTGCTAGCATCCACATATGCCGCAGCTCCGTGTCCCTGGAATAGAATATCAATCCTGGCGTCCCTGTGGATGGACACCTAAAAGATTTTGAAAATAGTTTTATAGCAAGGGTTAGAACCCAAAACATTTTGAAAATATTTAGCAAGTGAATTAACTGCAGTAATTTAAAATGCATGAATGCGCTTCATATTTAAGTTAGTGTCGCACTCTCTTGAGGACATTCTCACCCCTCCACTATTGTGCACACCTAACGGTTACCTTAACCCCACCTAGTTGTACTACCCCGTCCAACTAGTCCTGGTATGACCTTCCCTTGCCATACTACTCTAACCCGAGTATAATTATTCATGAATTATAAGTTGTCTCACTAATTAACTTGATTAATTCCTACTTAAATAATAGCATATAACTGTGTCACAAGTTATATAAAGTAAATACATCACACACTGTATTATTACCCGCATATAATATTTAATACCATTATATACGTACCTTTACTAAAACATCCACACATATATCATACGTATATCCATCCCTCCGAGTACACCCTCGCCGGATGATTCCCTCTAAAGTGCTATCTCACTAGATGTGCTCATATAACCTAGTTACCCAAGTTGGAATCTCTCACCAACCTGGCCTAAAATATAAGCGAAGTGGAGGCGGTCATATTCCTTCCCTGAAAGTGAGATAAGCCCCTCACCCATATACCGGACGCTATGACCTGGGGATATACTCACCCTACTCCTCAAGCTAGGGGATTCACCCACATCGCGCAACCTCCCTTGATAGCACTAGAGTATATAAATTAAATAAATATCTAATCACTGATATTCAATAGCACACACAATAAATACACATATATATACTATCACTACACCATATATATAATATAAACCCTTATTTTACCGTGTACTTAAAGATCCGTAACACTAGTCGGAAATTTTCTGAGTCCCTGTCCCGACTCACTTAATTAATTTTCTCTAGTCTATATTTTTCCCCATAACTAATTTTATTTCACCTTAATTCCTTTAATAATGTAGTGTCACCCAACTACAATACCTGAATATTTTTCCTCAGCACAAAACCAATACTTATGAATTATTTCTCGAAATTCGTTCATCTCATGACATACAATTTTCACCCTCCTAAAACCAATTATATCACCCTATAATTGTTAAGTAATATATACCACATATGAATTTATCACTACATATCAAGTGGGGGGAAAATATAAACTAAAATTTTTCTTTATACATAAAACTGGCAAAACTGTCAAAATCCTGGGACCATCGATCGATCGATCCCCCTGGGTCGATCGATCGATCGAACAGGTGATCATATTCTCCGGCTTGCTGTGTCAGCCATTAATGAACCTTCAAGCTTTTTTTTCTTCCCAAACCCTTATCGAAATCCCAACCACCATATTTTCCACACAAAAAAAGGTTCTAAACACCCTAGAGACCTTAATCCATCAACAAATTTATACAAAACCCTAAGTATATTTGATTTGGGTTTTTCACCGGGGTCTCGTTCTACCAAATCCGACCCCACCATATTCAGTCCATTTAATCACTAATACATATTGTAATCCACTCTACAATTTAATCTTAACAGTCCCAAATCATAACTTAACATTTATTGAGTAATCCAATCTGCCCATTACTCTAAATTCAGAAAACCCAATTTTAATTATGGTTGCACACCCAAAATGAATTTTCATATACACACACACTATGATATGAATTGATTATCATCAATTTAGGAATCACAACAGTTAACCACTTAACTAGAATTATTCGTAGGGTTTGATCCGTTGTTGTAGAGAAGGGTTGATGAAGAACACGCCAAATTAGTCCCTGAATTTGGCTCTAAAAGGACCCCAATTGACTTCTTGATTAGTTTCCTCTAATCCTCTCCCAAACCATTGGTTTAGAATTTTCTATCTACCGTTCCTAGTCCCTAAATTAGGTTAAAAACACTTAATCCCATTTTTGACCATATGGGCCTAATTAAAATGGCCCAAACCACCCTGTGTGGGCCCGACTATGCCCAAAAATACCCCAAGACCCAATTACTACCCCCCGAGCACTCTTTTCTGACTGTCTCGACCCATCCAGACTCAATCGCGCACTAAGAATTGTCATCCGAAATACTTTTTGTCATTTCCAAATTTCGACCTCAAAATGCGACACACATTAATTCGGATAATTAAATTTAAAGTCGTCAATTATAAATAATTCTTCCCACTCAAATAAATTCTCCAAATCATAAATTTAAGTTTCTCGAATTTACATTTTTTTATAACTCCCAAAAATAATTAAATATTAAATCCTCAAAATTATGGGGTGTTACAAAAGAGTCATGGAGCCTTACTGCCTCAGACTTTATGGGTTTTGGCTTTGGTGATCCCCTGTTTGCTCAAGCCTTGAAAGAATTTGAGGATGATGATGCTGGTCCAGCTGAGATTGCTCCTCTAGAGGTCACTGAGACTAAAGATGCTAATTGTCAGGATAATGGATCTGAGGTCACAAACGTCGGCCTTGATGACATGACTCTAGCTGCAGAGTCTTAGGCCTTTTCTTGTCAAGCTTTTAAGAGTCGTAATTTTGATTTCACTTGTCTGTATCTATTATTTTTGTGAACTTCTGATGGCCTCTTGATGCCTCTGACTGGCAATTAATCTTTTTCATGATAATCATTAGTCCAATCTTCTTTAGATTATGTTACTTCATACGATGTTATGCTTGAATGTCTCACCTCTTATACTCTCACCAATCTATGATGTTTACCCTCATAAATTATCACCAAATTAATGATGTTTCAAGTCTGAGGTCACCATAATATGATGTTTACCCTCATAAATTATCACCAAATTAATGATGTTTAAGGCCCGAGGTCACCATATGATGATGTTTACCCTCTTAAATTATCACCAAACTAAAGATGTTTAAAATCTGAGGTCACAATAATATGTTTACCCTCATATTTTCACCAAATTAATTATGTTTAAGGTCTGAAGTCACCATAATATGATGTTTCACCTCATATTTTCACCAAACTAATGATGTTTAAGATCCGAGGTCACCCTAATATGATGTTTCACCTCGTATTTTCACCAAACTAATGACGTTTAAGGTCTGAGGTCACCATGATATGATACTTCACCTCATATTTTCACCAAACTAATGCAATTTAAGATCTGAGGTCACCATAATATGATGTTTCATCTCATATTTTCACCAAACTAATGATGTTTAAGGTCTGAGGTCACCAATCTTACGATGTTTCTTCTCATAAATTACCATTAAACTAATGATGTTTAAGGTCTGAGTTCACCATAATATGATGTTTTACCTCATATTGTCACCAAACTATTGATGTTTAAGGTCTGAGGTCACCAATCTTATGATGCTTCCTCTCATAAATTACCACAAAACTAATGATGTTTAAGGTCAGAGGTCACCATAATATGATGTTTACCCTCATATTTTCACCAAATTAATGATGTTTAAGGTCTGAGGTCACCATAGTAGGATGTCTCACCTCATATTTTCACCAAACTAATGATGTTTAAGGTCTGAGGTCACCATAATATGATGTTTACCATCATATTTTCACCAAATTAATGATATTTAAGGTCTGAGGTCACCATAATATGATGTTTCACCTCATATTTTCACCAAGCTAATGATGTTTAAAGCATATAACAAGAGTACTAGCACAACATTGCTATCTTTTCATTAACATCTTCTGTTTAAACTGATACATGTACTACAAAGAGATAAAGAACTGCAACATCATATGTAATATTTCTTCAAGTGATTGACATTCCAAGGGTTGGAGAAGGGTTCTCTTTTAAGATTTTCTAGCTGGTAGGTACTAGGCACAACCTCATGAACTATTCTTTAAGGACCATGCCAGTTTGGATGGAGCTTATTTTCTTTTTGCAACGTCTTCTTTAGGACTAGGCCTCCCACAACTATAGGCCTTGATTTCACAGTTGATTATAGAATCTCGCAGTTTTCTTCTGGTAGGATGCCTGTCCTATCAATGCATCCTCTCTTCTTTCCTCGATGAAATTAAGATCAAGTCTTCTCTCTTCCCCGTTCCTCTGAGGGTCATGGGTCTGAAATCTATGAGTGGGAAGCCCTACCTCTGTAGGGATGACAACTTTTGAACCGTGGGCTAGCATAAATGGAGTCTCTCCCCTTGGTGTCCTTGATATCGTCCTGTAGGCCCATAACACGACATATACTTCCTCTATCCATCTCCCCTTGGCCTCTTCTAATAGCCTTTTTATCCCCTTAAGTATTGTTCAATTTGTGACCTTGATCTGACCATTTACCTGGGGTCGGCCAGGAGAAGAGAAGAACTGCCTAATACCTACTCTTTCGCAGTATTTCACTAAGGAAATGTTCTTGAATTGGGTTCCATTATCTTAGATAAGGGTGTTTAGAAGATCGTACCTGCATATGATGTTCTTCCAGATAAACTGGAAGGTCTTTTATTAAGTGATTGTGATCATTGGCTAAGCCTCTAACCATTTGGAGAAATAATCAATTGCCACGATCAAGAATCGATAATTTTTTATAGCTCTTGGCAGGGGTCCTATAAATCAATGCCCCATGTTGCAAATGGCCAAGGGGAACTGATCGAAGTCATAGGTTGATGAGGCTGATGAGGGATAGTGGAAAACCTTTGGCACTTATCACACTTACTCATGTACGCAGTAGCATCTTTGGCCAAGGTTGACCACTAGTACCTCTGAGTGATTATCCTCTTAGCTAACGGCCTTCCCCCTATGTGACTGGAATAAGAGCCCTTATGCACATCGTGCAAGATGTGTGGAGCATCTGAAGGGTGGACACATCTGTGGAGATGGAGTAGGAACCCCTTCTTTTACAAGACATCTCCCACAATTGAGAATTTTGCAGCTCTGAACCTCAACATTCTTCTTTCTAATTTTGACTCTGGTATTTCTGCCTCTTTGATGTATCTAATGAGATGATCCATCCATGAGGCTCCCATATTCAACTTAAGGCAAGTTCTGGCAACCTCTTCTTCTTCAATGGTCGACTTGAGATGTATTTCAACGGGCACTGCACTTCTTATGTATGTCCTTATTGTTCAGCCCAACCTTGCTAGAGCATCGACTCGACTGTTGTCTTGCTGAGGTATCCTCTTCATCTTGATTTCCTTGAAGATTTCTAGCATCATTCCCACCCTCTTCATGTATTTGGCCATCCTTTAATCTTTGGCCTCATACACCCCTAGGATTTGGTTGACAACCAACCTTGAGTCACTGTGGACTAGGATTTGGCCAACACTAAGGGCTTTTGCTTAGGAGAGACCTGCTATTAATGCCTCATACTCCGATTCATTGTTTAAAGCTTTGAAGTTGAATCTCAATGCATATTCAATATCGGTACCATCTGGTGCTGACACTATTAACCCTACTCCACTTCCGCTTTCACAAGACGACTCATTAACAAAGAGGTTCCAAACAACTTCATTTGAAGAGAAGTTTCCCTCTGATAAGGTCCCTTACCTGAGGAGGTACCTGAATTCCTCATTCTCAACCATTAATTTTCTATCTTTGCTTGACTCAACCTTATTCAGGTCTTGGAAGACGTTTCTTTTTGGTTTAACTGTAGCCTTTTGATTGATTTTAACCTTAGCCTTTTCCCAGATAAACTCGGATATAAAGTTTACAAGTGTCTTCCCTTTGATGGTAACCCTAGATTGATAAACAATGACTTATTTTCCCAACTAGATGTCCCAGGTCATAAATTTGCCTGACTTCCCAGGTTTATGGAGGACCTGTCTGAGTGGGGAATCTGTGAGGACAACCATAGAGTGGTCTTGGAAGTCTGGCTTCATTTTCCTTGAAGTGTGTATCATAACAAAGGCTAATTTTTCAATCCGAGGGTACTTGTATTCAGACCCTTGAAGTGATTTACTGTTGAAGTATAATGTCCTCTACACTTCATCATCTTCTCTTACTATGGCTGCACTAATCGTTGATTCTGAAATAGCTAGATATACATACCACTTCTCCCCCAGAATGGGCTGAGATAGGAGTAGAGGAGATCCGACGTAGGACTTGAGCTCCTTAAAATCGTTGTCGCATTTCTCATCCTATTCGAAGGATTTTCTAAGCACTTTGAAAAAAGGAAGACACTTGTCTGTAGCTCTCGAGATGAATCGGTTCAGTGCAACAACTCTTTCGATTAACCTCTGAACATCTTTGATGGTTATGGGTGTCCTCATTTCCAGCAAGGCCTTGATCTTATCAAGGTTTGCCTCTATTCCCCTTTGGTTTATAATGAATCCCAGAAACTTTCCTGCTCCTACTTCGAAGACACATTTGACCGGATGGAGTTTCACTTTATAATTATCCATGGTGTCAAAAGTTCTTTCAAGGTCAGCCACATGCGTGTCGACCTTCAGGCTCTTCGTTAGCATGTCGTCAACATACACTTCCATGGACTTTCCTATTTGGTCCCCAAACATCTTATTTATAAGACATTGGTAAGTATCCCCTGCATTCTTCAGCCCGAAGGGCATTACCTTGTAGCAATAGGTCCCCTTGTCTGTAATGAATGTTGTCCCCTTTCCCTACTCCATTATAATAGGTCCCCTTGTCCCCTTCCCCTACTCTATAAAGAGTCAGGAATTTTAGCATTTGGTGGACCTTTTAATGCACGACTTCAAATTCCTTACGGGCTACTCGTCCTATGATCAAGTTGTAGACTGAGAAGATGTTTTCATCCATCATAAAGACATTGATTTTCCTAGTCAACCTCTTAGGCCATTCGTCTTCCATTCAAACATCTATCTCATACATACCCAATGGATGAACCTTATCATTATTGAAGTCGATTAAGGGGTGATGATAAGGTACAAGCCTAGCTCTGTTGAGGCCTCGGCTCTTAAAATAGGGTCAAAACATAACTCCTGCTGAACTTCCCCCCATCAATTAGGATCCTATGAACTTCACACCTATACACCCTTGTGGATATTACCAGAGGGTCATCATGATGAGATAAGATACCTTTGAAATCAAGTCGTGAGAAGCCAACTATGAGGGTATCCATATATACCTTCTTTCTCTTCTCTTGTTTAACCTCTGTAGATGCCAAGTTCACAATGTCGGCTTTGGTCACTGCTTAGCCTCTGCCACGTTTAGCCTTGCGATTGGCTACCTCTGAGCCACCCCATGATATTCCTCCAAAGATGGTGTTCACACCAAAAGAGATCATACCAACCCTCTTTACTGGGACATTGTCGTCTTTTGGTGGGAGGTTAGGTTAATCATCATCATCATCTGAGTCATCAATTCTTCTGGAAAGGGCATCTTCTCGGCATCTGTAATTTCTATTCTTTTTAGGGTCGTCTCTTCCTCCTAGAAGCTCTACCGTCCACATACCTTCTGAGCTTTCCAGATTTCAACATTATTTCAATCTCATCCTTTAGGGCGAAACACTTGTCGGTTAGATGGATGTGATCTTAGTGGAACTCGCACCATAGGTTCTTGCTCCTCTTATTTGGAGGAGTCTTAAGCTTCTCTGGCCATCTCAGGGACCTGTCATTCTTTATCTCGTTGAGGATGTGTTCACAGCTCACAGTTAGAGGAGTGTAGTGTGCAAAATTTTTGTCTACAACCCTTTTCTTTCCATCTTTCTTCCTTTAAAATTTTCCACTGCTACTTCCATTCTCATCCTCATACTTTGTAGCCATTGCATCTTGAGCATTTATAACCCTACCAGTTATTGCTAACATCTCGGCCATAGACTTCGGAGGGTCTTCATCAAGCTTCCAAAGTAACTTCCCCTTCTGAAGTCCTCTTATAAGGGTTGTCATAACTTTCTCCTCTTCGTAATCTTCAACCTCTATTTTTTCCTTATTGAATTTTACAATGTAGTCTCTGAGAATCTCATTCTTGCCTTGCTTTATGTAGAGTATATGGGTTGTCTTTTTCTAAGGTCTTACCACAAAATAGAAGTTTTGTATAAATCGCTCGGCCAAACCCTTAAAGTTCTCAACATAATTTTTAGGAAGGGAAGTGAACCAAATATATGCAGCTCCCATCAAAGTGCTTGAGAAAGCTTGGAACCTCATATCATCAGGGATTGAATAAATTTTTTCTGCATACTGATACATCTCAATATGATGTACTGGGTTGGTACTTCCATCATACTTGGGAGACACCATAGGTGGTCTAAATTTAGCAGGGGTTGGGAAGTTGACAATCCTTGCCAAAAATGGGGAGCCCTCTGAGAATCCCCTTTGTAGTGGGTCACGGATTTTTATAAGGTTCTCTATCTTCTCTTCCAACCGTTGAATGCAGTCATTCCATGGTTTAGAAACGTTGACCTGGCTGAGGTTATCCCTAGCCACCTCTAAGGGGTGAACCGAGGGTTCCCTAGCTGCTACACAACGTCGACTGTTGACTTTTTAGCCACAGTCTTGGCCATATTGGGGTCGGCCATGATGAGGCTGATGTTCACCACCTTCCTTTTATGAGACATCTACACTTCTCGGCCTGGATAACCTCCACCTCAGATCATTAATTGGGCCGAGACTTCCAAAGGCTGACCCTCTACTCAAGCGATCAAAAGCTGATCCTCTTTGCTGGGCATCACCATCTCGTCTTGCTCCACAACCTCAGCTCTGCTGTATAGGATATACTGCTCCTAACAGTCTGCTGGAGCATCCTCTACCTCGATGGCATCATACTTATCATCATATCAAGGGTTTCCTTGCCTCCCCAGGCGTAAACGCCTAGGGTAAGAAACATCCCTCCTCCATTGAGAAGTAGGTTGGTCTTTTCGTGGTGCCTGGGGTGGTCCCCTGGCCCTTGGATATGGCAGAGCAGCTGCCAGAGTGATCATCTCCGGTGAGACTCTAGGTGGTCTTATTATTTTTTGTCTTAGCTGGGCGAACTGCTCCTATATAAGTTGCTGAGTTACAATCAATGACTTCAAGGTTGTCGCCACCCCAGCCATCTCGGACTGGAGTGGTGCCTGGCTGGAATTAGGTCCTCTAACACCTGATGGTGGAGGAGGTGGTGGTAACTCCGGTGCCATATGTTAAGACTAAAGACCTTGCAATAAAAATATTATAGAGCTTAATACCTAAATGGACCTCTTTCAATGGTGACATAGTCTTTCGCGAAGGGTGAGGTCTGGTTCACCACCAGAGTCTCCGATGAGGTTAAGCTTCAAAAAGGAAGAGATGAATCTTCTAGTTCCCACAGACAGTGCCAAAATGATGATGCTGGAAATAACACCACCAGGTAAGGTGTTGACAAGCTCAAACTGGTGATAACAATGGCAGCAAAAGAGTGAATATATGTAATAGAATGAGGTGAGAAGAGGATGAACACTTGTATGTAAGTGGTTCAGTCAACGTGGCCTACGTACACTATGAGTGTGTGAGTAATATCACTAAATGAAGGAACTAATGGCCATGGATACACTCTCTTAAGCTTTCTCTCTTTACTTTGTGAACCAACAGAGTTTCAACTAGGATTGAAATTATGGATCCCTTTACAAGGTAGAGGATGACCTCTCTATATAAAGTTCTTAGGGGGGTGTAATGTACCCCCTAGCATGCAATGAGCATGTGCATGAGGATTGAACCAGTATGAGAATGACACCTAGTTGATCTTGTGTAGATAATGATGACCTCAATATTCCCTCACGTGAGGGGAATGATTCGGTTATAAATGATTTGTCCACGTGTTCCGAACCTTACATGTGCTTGTAAATGCTCGACCCTGGGTCCTTGACTGATGTAACCTCGGACTGGACGTGTACTAGGTTTGTGATGTCTGATAGTTTTGCTTTGTCTTGTCTCTAATCATACTGACCTCGGCCAGGAGGGCTGGTCGAGGTTAGGTATGAGGTAGCTGTAATGTCGGCTATGGCCGATGATGACGTTGGCAGATGATTGAGCCCATAAGACTTTGCTGACCTCGATTGATGACCAGCCGAGGTTGGTGTATGAGGGGGTCGACATTATGAGAGATGACCTTGGTGATGGTTGTCATAATCTTCTGGTCACCTCGTCAGTGATACTGGCCGAGGTTAGTTACTTTGAGTAAGAGGGTGCACTATGGGCATATCAGACTACACCTTTTAGTGTTCCCTCAGAAATAGAAGGTATGATTCTCCTGTACAGTACTTGGTAAATGCATTATTTGATTCTTGCACATGAGATCCCTATATATATAGTTCCTTAGCCTTTAGTTTAGGTTTAGTGGTAGACCAATTTCAACAACCTATCTTTAATGCGCTTCTAGGGGTGGCGGCATAGTCTTCGATCGAGTTTGTCATAGATGTGTGATCATGGATGGAGATTTTGTCCTAAAATATGAATTGATCCTAATGGACCTGGATGGGTTCGAGGTTATCCCTGGTGTGGGCTGGCTATCGAGTTTTAAAGCCACTATCTAGTACGAATGACACAGTGTTATAACGTCATTTTCGGATGGGTCTCACCATCGTTTCAGTAGTGAGTAGGGTATCGAATATCCTTAAAAATTCTCTATAGTCCATGAGCAAAAAAAGTATTTCGGTTGGACGAGTAGCTTAGAGGGACCAAGATGAGCAAGAGGGTATGATTTTAGATTATCGTGTGGTAGTTTCCCAATGTGTTTCTGGATGATCTGCCCGGTTGCTTCCATAATGACAAGTGGACTTTACAATAGAATTGCATGAGGGTGTACCATCCATATCTATCCCACCTATGAGGAGGGCCTTGACACAATTACAATAATTGCGGGTTTAGTTGGAAGAATTAACCACAAGGTCTTCATCTGCCCCAGCATGTCCCTGTGAGTAGCCTCGGTCCTATTCGTAAAGAAAAAGGATATTCTCTATGACTTTTTATCGATTTCCAGTAGTTGAATAGGGTGATCATGAAGAACAAGTATCCTATGCCCTGTATTAATGATCTATTCGACCAGTTGCATGGGGCAGGAAGATTCTCAAAAATCACGGAGATCATCATCTACATGTTAGAGAGGAGGATATTCCTAAAACAACATTTTAGACATGGTACCGGCATTACAAGTTTCTAGTAATTCCCTTATGGGTTCACAACTTCCATTGCAACCTTCACGGACCCGATGAACCACATCTATCATTCGTATTTATATCGGTTCATTTTGGTTTTTTTGATGACATCCTAGTGTACACGACATCAAACGTAGATCACGAGGAGAATCCTCGGGTGACATTGGCGGTGCTTCAGGAGAATCTATTGTATGATGACTATTGTAAATGTTAATTCTGGATGAATGCATTGAGGTTCCTTGGCCATGTGGTTTTATATGAGGGTATCTTCGTCGATCCATCTAAGGTAGAAGAAGTGCTAAGTTGGAGTCAACTAAGGACAGTCGTCGAGGTGTTCATTTTCTTGGGTTTTGTTAGGTACTGCCGTAGATTTGTACATGACTTCTTAAGGGTGGCAATACCCCTCACCATGCTCAATAGGAAGCTCGTGCATTTCGAATGGTCTGAGGAATGCAATATAGCCTTCCAAGAATTGAAGTTCAGGTTGAGAATTGTGCCCGTTGTTATCTCGAAATGAGGAAAGGGTTACATAGTGTATTGTGATGCATCAGGTTCATGACTCAAGGTAGCTTTGATGCAGGACTATTGGGTGGTAGCCTATTCATCTTGCAAGTCGAAGGTGCATGAGAGGAACTACCCCATTCAGGATTTATAAATAGTTTCCATAGTATTTGCATAGATTAAACTGGAGGTACAATTTGTACGGGTAATGTTTTGAGGTGTTTTCTGATCACAAGAGTCTCCAGTACATATATTCATGCAACGATATATTAATCTTAGGCTAATGAGGTGGATGAAATTGATAGAAGACCATGATTTTGCACTAAAGTAACATCCCAAAAAATGTGGTGGCCGACGCTTTCAGTAGGAAATCCAGTCTCACACTTGTGGTAATGAAATGCCACCAGGTAAAGAAGTTTGTGGAATCATAGAAGTTTGATCTACACATACAGTGAGGTTACAATAGGGAATACGCTTCATCTAGGCCCCTCATCCAGCAGGAATTTATGAATTCTCAATCATGTGACCATGAGTTCATTCAGTATCATGATCGTATTTGGAATGGGGAAGTGTTCGACACTCTTACTATGGATAATGATGATGTGGTGAGGCATAAGGGCAGGTTAATCATTTCGATTATTAACGAGCTTCAAGATGAGGTAATGGAAGAAGTCTGTCACTCACATTTCAGTATACATCGCGGTGCCACTAAGATTTACAAGGACCCTCGTAGGAATTTATAGTGGTCCGACATGAAAAGAGATGTAGCAGCGTATGTAACAAAGAGATACACTTACTAGGGGGTAAAGTCCTAACACGAAAAGGCAGCAGAGATGTTGTAACCACTACCCTAGGCCGAGTGGAAGTTAGAGCAAATAACGATGGATTTTGTCACGAATTTACCACGATTTGAGTGAGGTCACAACTTTGTGTGGGTGATAGTGGATCGGCTCACCAAGTCTGCACATTTCTTGCCAATTTAGGACATGAACAATGTTGCTAAGTTGTCAAGGTTATATGTTGTAGAGATAGTCAGGCTCCACAGTGTCCCTCTCTCTATCATATCAAATAAGTATTCTCGATTTGTTTCTCGATTCTGGAAGATGTTCTAGGAAGAATTGGGAACTGAATTGAATATGAACACTTTGTATCATCCTGAGATCATCATATAGTCAGAACGAACTATCCAAATTTTAGAGGATAAGATAAGGGCTTGTCCGCTTGACTTTCGGGGTAGTTGGGAAGAGAACTTGTATCTAGCAGAGTTCTCATACAACAACAACTACCGGTCAAGTATTGAGATTTCCCCCTTTCAGACCTTTTATGGGAGACCATGTAATTCACTAGTGTGTTGGGCTGAGTTGGGAGAGAAGCACCTCACTAATTCAGAATTAATACAGGAAAAGACTGATAAGGTGTGGGTAATTCGCTAAAGAATCATGACGGTGCAGAGATGACAAAATAATTACGCCGATAATCGTCGGACACACTTAAAATTCTGGGTAGTGATCATGCGATGTTGAAAGTAAGAGCTAGAACTGATAGCTAATGATTTGGACATAAGGTAAAGTTGACCCCACGGTACATCAGTCCATATGAGATCCTAGAACGGAATGGAGATATGTCATGAATAACAAAGGAGGGATATTTAGGGGTGCTAAGTTCATCGTTCACACACTTTGATTGGTGCTTAGATTATGGAATGACTTGAACCCATTTATTGATATTTCCATATGAATATTACATTATTTGTTGGTGAAATTTGGGTGGTTAAAATTTACACCTTTTTAAGCGGTTGAGTCATTGGTACGATGCATGAGATTATCCCTTACTTTTGCGCCAACGTGCCAAGTCGTGGCTTCCTCTATCCTTAGTACTGTGAAAAATATCTTCAAACTGGGACTAATGGGGTAATGTTTTCATATTTTTTAGGTACTTTTCAAAAAGTGTTCCTCTCTTATCATTCGAACCATGCTCTAGAATATATCTAGGTTCCCCACATACTAGATAATGATCATGATTTTCGTACTCCTCCATGTATAATAGGCAATCATACTTTCAGGATTCAATTTATCTATACTTCATTCCCAATCCTTTTAAATTATTCTTCATACCCATGTAATTATTTGGTAGCGTGTTCTGTTTAGGTATCAATCTTTCACCAAATTCATGATTCTAGTCAATCTATTGTTAGACAAACTATAACATATCTTCGAACTATGCGAGCCAACCATTGTATAATGGGTTGTGTGTTTGTTGAAATTAGGGTATAATGGTTCGGTCAATTTTACTTTCAAACTTTGGTAGCCATCCTCAAGGTTTACCATCATGATAACTTGAACCTCCACCATAAGATTCATTATCTACCCTATTAGAATCCTCATTGTCTTCCACCACATGAACTCCTTGAGAATAATTTATTAGATCATATAATATCTTATTATCTAAGGCATCCTCCTGTATTTCCATCGATATCATACTTGAGGGTTGTATATGAGGCTATTTGGGGAAAAGGGATAATGTGTATTCCCTTGAAAATCCGAACCGAATAATTGTCATGCATACCCCATTTAAGAAAATGTAATTCAACTGTTTATGCTCAAAATTTTACCATTTCTATAACGTGCGCAAGGATAATAGAACTATTCACTACTTAAACACCTCTTTGAATATTTTACAAACTCATTAATGCCTTTACATTACACATTCTTAGTTTGTTTGTCTCACACATCAACTCTTTATATAACGGATTATTCATCTCATCTTAAAGGAATCATTACATATCATGTGTAAATAAATGGGGTACTTAAATTGTTAGTTAAATCAGACACAAGCGCAACTCAAAAATCGCGAACCAACAACAACGTAATTAACTATTATCAAACAACAACCTAATAAAAACCCTGCAATAACCCAACGACAAGTATGGGTTAATAATAATAAAGAGGTAATTCCTGACAAGTATGGGTTAATAATAAGGTGTTTTGTGGGGACCACGAAACTATCTTTTTTAAACCCTAGGCTACATATATACTAAATTAGTTTTAATTCTATTTTATAACCTGATTTAATCCAACTTTCAAAACCTAAGATTATTTGACGAATGTTAGAAAATATCCAACAACATTTATTGCGTTCTTAGCCATTTTCACCCAAAATCCTTCATATGTTTAAATAAACCTAGAAATGATATGTTTTAACCAAAATAATTACATTTGCAATGGTCAAACACATTATAATGAAGCCCAAACAAATATTATATTAAAATATTCACCTTGTATTAAATAATGGTTTGAATGTTAAAACCTGGATTTTCCCCAAATTATTGCCAATCAATATCAAGAACATACATATATATAAAACTAGTTTACAATATTCTAACACATTATAATGAAGGCCAAACAAATATCAAAAGTCAAATATTTACATTCTAATGAAGAATGGCTTATATGTTCAACACTAGTTTTTGCACAAATTGTTTCCAACCAATATCAAGGCCATATATGTATATACAATTAGTTTACAACAAACAAATATATTATCATTAATCCCAAACAAATATCAAAGTCAAATATTTGCATTCTAATTAACAATGGTTTTAATGTTCAAACCCAATTTTTGTACAAATTATATCCAACCAGTATGAAGGCTACACAGGTATATAAAACTAGCTTATAACCCGTATTAAAGATGGAGGTTTTGTACCTATAAAAGAGAGAGATAGCTCAGTTGCAGAGAGAGAATAGAGAAGGAGAGATAATAAGGATGAGAAAGAGGTTTTTATTGTGTTACGATTAACCTCATTATTTTCATGGACTTGTCAAGATAACGGACCGTGCCATGGCAGGTCAGGACTTGTCATGGTTATTGTTCATGAAAAAAAATGTGTATTTTTTTCTCACGGTCATTTCCTCTTTGAAAAAGTGATACAATTTAGGTCTTTTGGTGTAGTGAAAATATAACTTACATTTTATCAACCCGAAATTTAGACAATACGATAACTATGTTCTTATAGTAAGATATACAAGTTCGAAGGCACAATATCGAGACCCTAATCGTGACCTGAAAATCCCACACCTCACACACATTCACAACCACAAGAAGCCACAACGTGACACATAACTCCCACTCATTCTTTTGGGCCTACGTAAATGTCTATATTTAAGGGATCAAATATTGATATTTATATATAAACATGCCTATCATTAAAGGTAAGATACGACATGCAATATTAAATAATCATACATATTTTCATCACATAAATAAAAAGTGAAGTGTACAAAACCTTCCCCACCCATAACAGGATCCCCGAACCCCACATCATGAAGCTTAAGAATTTTGGCCCTTGCACCTAAGGATATGGAACACACCTACTTATCAAAAAATTGAATAAAGATTTTGTTTTACCCAAGTATTTTTAAAAACTTGGTAGAGATATTGTTTCACACACTTATTTTTTCAAATTAGGGTAGAGATTGTGTTTTTACACCTACTTTTAATAACAAGTTTGAAAAAAAGTTTACTTTTAAAAGCAAACATTGTGTTTAGAAAAACTTATCGCCATGTAGTAAAACATAATATCCTTTTGTTATCATTTTATGTTTATAGGTTTATTATAATTGGTTGACATCGACATCATTAGTTATGAGATAAAATTATTGCAATTGAAGTGATTTGGACAACCTTCTTTGACAACTTATTTGTCAAAATATCTGGAATTTTGAAGCATGTGCAAAATAGTAAATTTTGAAATGTTTTTTATGTAAATAGAGATGGACTTAAATTATCTCCAACCATTCATAATTTAAGACATTATTCATTCTAAATTATAATAATGAGTTTTCAACGATCAAGGAAAAGTATTAAAAATTATAATAACAAATTGAGAAGCAGGATATGAATAAGCCAAGATTGCTCTCCGCATTCTGCTTATTTCCATCTTCGCATTATTTTTTGTATCTAAAATCCTCCAATTTCTTAGTATCCCCTCTTTTTCTTTCTGAATTAATTGAGAACCTTTATTACTGAGAGAGGTAATTGGTATATAATGGGCTAGAAAATATTCCAGTTGATTGCTCTTAATCTTGGAGGAGTGTCGGTAAGGGAGATGTGGATAATGTTATCAAGTACCTACTTCGGGGAGAAAAATAATGAATTACATTTCTGGTTCTTTGTTAATTTCATTCCGAGATGGACAAACAAGAAGGGAGATATTCACTAAAATTTATATTCGCTAAAGAGGCAAAGACGAAAAGAAAACAACTGTAATGCGATTCCAAATAGAGAAACTTCAATATTTTCAATTGTTTGGAAGGGGAAAATAGAGGAACCCAAACATAAATAAACATTTAAATTGCATTACACTACTAAAGTGTTGGTTCTTCCATATTTATATATATATATATATATATTGTTGATGTAAAAAACTAGATTTGACCTAATTCTTTAATCACAGATAAAAATAAACAAGACAAAAGAT
Source organism: Sambucus nigra (assembly GCA_949130495.1). Lineage (NCBI taxonomy): Eukaryota > Viridiplantae > Streptophyta > Magnoliopsida > Dipsacales > Adoxaceae > Sambucus > Sambucus nigra. The sequence goes on from OX422223.1 coordinate 336,949,986, forward strand.
TTTTAAAGTGGTTTATCCTTGAAAGAATGGCCTACATCCACTATATGTGTTATTGCTGACTGTTTGCATAATTCCCAATAATGGGTTTATCAAGAAATTTCGAGTCCCCCTCTAATGAGGAGGTTACAATGTATTTATAGCCCTGAGGTTGTACATGTGAAAGAATAATACATAGCTTCCCAATAGGCGTGTACATCTGTGTGATAATAATGAGAATTTAATGCGCAGTCATCCTCTTGATTATCCGGATATGAATGCTCTGTACGAGATGCAGCTCGGACCGTCTAAGCTGCTCGGACCGCCTAAGTAGCTCGGTATACATGAGTTGCTCGGTACAATAAAGTTCCTCGGAGAACACTTGTTGCTCGGAGCGCCTGAGTTGGTCTGGGAGGTTGAGTTCCTCGGAGTCAAGGTGTTTATTCAAAAAATGTTTGCGAGTGCCACGTAGATTGACACGTGTCTCCACATAAATTGTCCACGACATCAGAATAAATTTGGTATCAACAGAAGCCCCCAATGTTTCGTAGTTTGATGTTGAAGAAAAGTATGGAACATTCTGCTGCTTAGATTTTCGATTTGTATGGTTTCTAGGAAAGCATTCGTTGTATACAACTCCTTTATAAATGCACAGTATCAGTCTTTATAAATATTTTGAATTTCCATAGCCGCTTCGTTTTTTATGCCCTTTTTCTTCTTTTTAGCCGTCGGATACGCAATCGTCCATCCTGATAATCATTGTTTTTCTCTATTCCCGAGGTAAAGTATTTAAACACTTAAGAAAATTCGATTGTATTTTACTTTTTCAAATCTGCATCTTAGAACTTCTTTACTTCCTCTCTATCTTGTGCGTTCATTTCTTCCATTGTTCGTTGTCAACTGATCCAACCTTTTCCTGTAAGATCTTCTTCCTTCTTTTTTATTTTCTCTGTTCATCATGGTTTACCTTGTTGAGTCGCTTGATAAGTTTCGCTCTGATTTTTCTATTCCTTCATGGGTTACTTTGGAAGAACTTTCTGAACCTTCTGACTATTTTCGTCTGGCTGAGGGACATTGGTTCCCCAGTCTCTTTGTGGCCGAATGCGGCTTTTCTTTTCCTCCAAATCCTTTATGTTTGGAGTTCTGTCAGTTTTTTTATGTTGTTCCTGCAAAAATAGCGCCAAAAACTTGGAGAATAGTTAATGGAGTTCATAGGTTAAATCAAATTCATGGAACCCGTTTAGGAATTCCAGAAATTATGTTTTGTTATAGATGGGTTATCAGCGATAGTACTTTTTATTTAAAAACTAGGTTTTTAAACAGGGATTTAGTTGTCAATCTCTCAGATGCCAACATGGATTACTTCGAGCATGGGATTTCTTCGGCTGTTCATATTGACTTTTTTTTCTACTTGTTCTGTTTGCATTTTTATTGATTCTTTCTGTCTCTTTTATTTACTAGTTTATGGCTATAATGGAGCTCTTGTTAGCTCACGATACTGAACTGATGAAAAAATGCAATGACTACTTCAAGGCTGGCCATGCAGATCTAAATGAGGCTCAAATTGTTGACATCCTTGGTCCAAATTCTTCTGAACAAGAAGATGAAGCATATCAGTATTTGAAATGCCTGCTTGACCGAGCTGTTGCCAATAATGTGGCATACTATGAGATGATTGAAAGTATCCAGGGTATCATCGTGGAACTTCAGCAACAATACAAGGAATCTTCTGCCCTTTTGCATTAGGGGTATGAGAAAAAGTATCAGAAGCTAAATGCTGACAAAGGATATGATAAGTTCATCGCTGCTTATGATATTAAGGAGAGGACTTTGAAGACCGAGGTTGAAGAGCATAATCAGATCGCAAAACTGCTGGAGAAAGAAAATAATAACTTGCGAGGAGAGATATCCTAACTAAAATCTACAGCATCTTCTTCGGGAGCCTTTGTCCCTATTAACGATGAAGATTTCTCATTTTTGGAGGTTAAAAATGCCAATTTGAGAGATCAATTGGAAACCTTAAAAAGGACTACTTCTGCTCGCGTACGAGCAAGAGCTTCTCGGGGATGAGCAAGGGTTGCTCGGGTTACTATTGAAGAGGAAAGAACTCAAGAAGCTTTGGACAATCAAGTATTCCAGTTGGTGGTGAAGAATCAAGCATTAGCTGAGATGTCCAAAAAGATTTTGAACATCGACGAGCAACTCTCTGTACAAAGTTCTGCCTTGAAGAATAAAGAAATTTTAGTGAAGAACCTCCATGAGCAACTGGAGAGGTTGACCTATCAGTTTTACAAACAGCCCAGAGAGTTTTGGATGGCTGGATATAATAAAGCTGTTTATTACCTCGATGATCGGATCCAGAATTCAAATAACGAGGGTCACAAGCAAGGATGGCTGAATGCTCTGGGGGTGTTAAAGTTGGAGCAGGGCCATTATCTCTGGGATTACTATGACCCTGGATTGCTCGAGTTTCCAGTGCCTCCATTTAAGCTTGATATGAGTTGGATTCCTGCTCGGGCAATTCCTTAGTTCCTGATCTCAACGTATCTTGGCAACTACAGTCTTCATTCTAATTTTGAGATATCTCGCCTGGAGCACTTACTTGATCGGCCATCAGTAATGAATGTCAGGATGCTTAGAGATCTGAACTTTATAAATTCTCCTTACGCCTTAGATGATCCTCCTGCTGGAGTAGATCCTGTTTCAAAGGCAGAAGGGAAAAAACCAATAGAATAGTATTTTTATGTAATGATTTCTACTTTCCACAGCATATGTAATCCTTCTCGATTTGAATGAAAAGTTTTGGTAATGAAATACATTTCTCACATCATTTTTCTTTTGTCATTACTTTATAAAATATCTATTTTATTCTCTGATGAATGTGTATGCATGTCTTGTAAGCAAACAAAAATATACTCTGTTATTTTAAATTGCCGACCAACTGGAGTTGGTGAAAATTTATTGTTGACCATTCTGAGTTTGTGATAATTATTTGACGATCAACCGGAGTTGGTGATATTTTGTTTCCCGACCAACTTAGAGTTGGTGGTAATTTGATTGCCATAAGTAAAGAAATTTTGTTTTATTTTTTTATTATAGTGACTAATCACTTTTTAATTATAAGCCACAAAACGACTTCCAACCCATGATATTGCTTAAACAATTGTTTCCGACCAACCGGAGTTGGTGGATTTTTATTCCCGACCAACCGTAGTTGGTGGATTTTATTCCCAACCAATCGTAGTTGGTGGATTTTATTTTACCAACCAACCGTAGTTGGGGGGTTTTATTTTACCTACCAACTGTAGTTGGTGGACCGACCAACCCTAGTTGGGGGGTTTTATTTTACCAACCAACCGTAGTTGGTGGACCGACCAACCGTAGTTGGGGGGTTTTTATTTTACCGACCAACCCTAGTTGGGGGGTTTATTTTACCGACCAACCGTAGTTAGTGGACCGACCAATCGTAGTTGGGAGGTTTTATTTTATCGACCAACCGTAGTTGGTGGATCGACCAACCGTAGTTGGGAGGGTTTATTTTATCGACCAACCGTAGTTGGTGGACTGACCAACCATAGTTGGGGGGTTTTATTTTACCGACCAACCGTAGTTGGTGGACCGACCAACCATAGTTGGGGGGGGGTTTATTTTACCAACCAACCGTAGTTGGTGGACCGACCAACCGTAGTTGGGGGGTTTATTTTACCAACCAACCGTAGTTGGTGGACCGACCAACCGTAGTTGGGGGGGGTTTATTTTACCAATCAACCGTAGTTGGTGGACCGACCAATCGTAGTTGGGGGGTTTATTTTATCGACCAACCGTAGTTGGTGGATTTTTGTTCTGAACTTGATGCGTAGTGTGTAGCACTAATACTCCGAAAAAAATTCATCAAAAGGAGATAATTGGATAAAAACTTCAACACTTTATTCATACCGAAGAAAACTTCATTTACATAGGAATCCCAACTACTGATAACGCTTGCGTAGACGTTCTGCATTCCATTCATTCTTATATTCTTCCCCCTCCAAGGTTTCAATCCTGTAGGTTCCAGGACGAACAACTTTTGTTACTCTGTAGGGTCCATGCAAGTTAGCTTCCAATTTATTGTGCTTTTGAATTACTTTCTTTAGCACGTAGTCTCCTTCCTTCAAATCACACTTTTTTACCCTCTTGTTGTAAAACAAAGCTGTTCGTTGTTGGTATGCAGCATTCCTGATTGCTGCTTCTTCTCTAACTTCCTCGAGCATATCCAAGTCTAATCTTCTCATCAAGTCACTGATAGGAGAATTGAAATTCATCACTCTGCGTGTGGGGAGGCCTAGCTTGGCAGGTATAACAGCTTCACTTCCAAATGCCAGCATGTATGGAGATTCTCTTGTTACTGCTCGTGGTGTAGTACGATAAGCCCACAGCACAGAATGTAACTCGTTGCTCTAATTTGCCTTCGCATCATCCAGTCTTTTCTTCAAACCATTCAGCATCGTTCGATTTGTCACCTCAGTTTGTCCATTGGTCTGGGGATGGCATGGCGCAGAGTGGGTTTTCAATATGTTTGACTAATGACAATATGCAGCAAACTCCTCATTATCTAATTGAGTTCCATGGTCTGTGATGAATGCATGAGGAAGCCCATATCTACAAATGATGTTATTCCATATAAATTGATACACCTTGTCGTATGTCGTATGTCATATCAATAAGGGGCTCAGCTTCCACCCACTTAGTAAAGAAATCCACCCAGACCACGAGATATTTAAATCTTCCCCTAGTCATTGGAAGTGTCCCGACCAAGTTAATTCACCACATGGCAAATGGCCAAGGGGAAGTAATGAATGTTAACAATGCTTGGGGAGTTCTTCGGATAGAGGATAAGCGTTGACATTTGTCACATTTTTTGGCATAGGCTATACAATCAGCCCTCATCGTTGGCTAGTAGTATCCTTGCGTCATTATTCTTTACAAAAGCGTCCGACTTGCTACATGGGCTCCACAGGACCCTTCATGACCTCTTCAATCAAGTCTTTCACCTCAGAGGGATGCACACATCTTTGCAAACGTGCTATAATTCCTCGTCTATATATAATACCATTATTCAATACATAACGAGAAGCTTTAAACTTCAGTTTCTTGGCTATGAGTTTATCTGTTGGCAAAACCCCTTCTTCAATATATGCCCTGATGGGATCCATCCGAGATGGTCCTAAATCAAGGGTAATAAAGTTCATCATCAGATCTTCGTCAATGCTCCTGTTAGCCAACATTTCTATTGGGATTGTTCTTCATAGCTTGGTGCGTGTGGCTGAGGCTAACCGAGCTAAAGCATCTGCTCTTGCATTCTCCAATCTTGGTGTTCTAATTAACTATTCTGCGTTAAAGCTCGATACAATCTCCGTTACTTTCGCATAATACTTGATCATCAATTCTCCCTTTGTTACGTACACTCCCAGCATTTGATTTACGATTAGCTGTAAGTCACTGAATACAATGACCTTCTCTGCCCCCATGGTTTTTGCTAAACTAAGACCTGCAATCATAGCTTCATATTCAGCCTCATTATTAGAGGCTTTGAATTGAAAGTGCAGAGCATACTCCACATCGATTTCATCTGGGATGTTTAAAAAAATCCCTGCCCCACAGCCTGTACTGCAAGATGAGCCATCCACATACAGATTCCATATAGGTACTTCATCCTCAAATTTTTTATCGGATAGAGTTCCTCGGTGGAATATTTGTTTCTTCTTTATATCTTCCCCTAACACTTCTTGCTCCTCTTCGACCATCTCCTCTTGATCTTCAACCGACTTAAGTTGGTCGGAGTTTAAATTTCACGATCCTGTAACATCCACTAATTGGTCAGTATTCAGCTTTTGCTCCTCGGAGGTGTTAGGATAAGTGAATTCTGCGATAAAATCTGCTACTGCTTGCCCTTTAAGCGACGATATAGGCTCATAAACTATGTCATATTCACCAAGTTCTACTTCCCAGTAAATCAACCTCCCCGATTTCTCTAGTTTATGAAGAGATTGCCTCAATGGCATATCGGTATACACAACTATGGTATGAGCCTGGAAGTATGGCCTCATTCTTCTACTCGCTTCGATCAACGCCAGTGACAACTTTTCCAGTCTTGGATATTTGATCTCTGCTCCTCGGAAGACCTTGCTAGTGTAATAAATTGGATTTTACACTCCATCCTCCATTATTATCAATGCCGAGCTAACTGCATTATCCAAAACTGCCAGATACAAGTACAATATTTCTCCCATCACTGTCCTGGACAACAGTGGAGGTGCTCCCAGGTATTTCTTCAACTCTTGAAAGGCCTTCTCGCATTCATCATTCCACTCGAAAGTCTTTCGGAGTGTTTTGAAGAATGGTAGACATCTATCAGTTGCTCGTTATACAAATCTATTAAGTGCTGCAACTCGCCCTGTGAGACTTTGCACTTCCTTCTTCGTCATCGGAGATCGCAGTCCCAATAGAGCTTTGATCTTGTCAGGGTTTGCTTTAAATCCTCGTTGGTTGATAATATACCCGAGGAACATGCCTTCTTATACTCCGAATATGCATTTGGCAGGGTTCAACTTCATTTGATATTTATCTAGTTGATCAAAGGTTTGGCCTAAGTCAATTAGATGATCAACAACTTTCTTGCTCTTCGTCAGCATATCGTCAACATAAACTTCCATGTTGTAACTGATTTGCTCTGCAAATACCTTATTCATCAGCCGCTGATATGTTGAACCTGCATTTTTCAATCCAAAAGGCATAACATTATAACAATATGTTCCCCTAGGGGTAATAAAAGAGGTACTCTCCCTGTGCTCAGGCTTCATCTTAATCTGATTGTAACCAGAGTAAGCATCCATGAAGCTCAACAGCTCGTGTCCCGAGGTAGTATCCACTAATTGATCAATTCGGGGCAAAGGAAAATGATCCTTTGGGCATGCCTTGTTGAGGTCGGTGAAGTCTACACACATCCTCCACTTATTGTTCTTCTTCTTCACCATCACCACATTAGCAACCAGTCTGGATATTTGACATATTAAATAAAGCAAGCTTTCTGGAGCTTCTCGACTTCTTCTTGTATAGCTTGGTTCTTTTCGGGGTTGAACACTCTTCTTCTTTATTTTACTGGCTTGATTTCCTTGTTCACATTGAGCTCGTGACATAAGAAATTTGGATCTATCCCTGGCATGTATTCGTGGCTCCACACAAAAGTTTGTTTTCTTCTTTTTAGAAATGCTATCAGCTCTTGTTTCATTGACACATCTAATGAGGCACCAATTTGAGTTGTTCGTTCTGGATGATCGTCGTCCAGAACAATATTTTCAGTAGCCTCCATGACCTGACCATTAACGAGCTGACACTCATCTCTTGGGTCTAAAGTCTCAATCTCTGCGTCTTCTATCTCATCAACCTGATAAGTAGTAGTCTTCTTTCTGGATTCTTCACGCTCTTCTTGCTCGGCAGATGAATAGTAGCATTCTCGGTTGGGAATTTTAAACATTGATGTACTATAGATTGGACTGCTTCAAATTTCTTCAAACCTACCCTTCCCATGATGACATTGTAAGCTGATTGAACATTCTTATCCATCACAAAAAAGTGCACTCTTTCTGTTCCACAAGCAGTCCATGTACCGATGAGCATATCCAACTTGATCGTCCCAAGTAGAAAACTTTCTCGCCAGTAAAACCGAGGAGGGGCCTGTGATAAGGCTCCAACTGAGACAACTTTAAATTTAAGCTGTCAAAGCATGAGTAGAACATGATATCCACCGAGCTACCATTATCCACCAGTACTCTTGAAATCATCACTTCCTTCATCCTCATTTTGATCACCAATGGATCATCATGAGGATATAACACACCTGCGAGGTCATTCTTGGAGAAATCGATGACCAATTTTTCTTTATTTACCTTCCTCGGGCGATCATCCTCAGCTAGATTTATTCGCTGAATATATGAACAAGCTTGAGCCTCATTGAGTTAAGATTTCCTCTCTGCTGTAAGGTCTCCACCTCCAGCATCTCCACCTGTAATAATATTACAATCAAATGATCCAAAACGAATTAAAAATACCTCACGTTCTGGCTGTCTTAGTCTTTTGGGGAGATCGGGGTCATCTTCTGGATCATCTTCATGATATCTTTTCTTGTCATCTCTTTCTCGATGAGGAGATCTAGATCTCTGTCTCGCTCAGTCGTTGTTCTTGCCTTCGTTTCTGCGATTAACATACTTTGCTAGCTTTCCTCATCTAATGAGTGCTTTAATTTCATTCTGAAGAGCTATGCAATTTTTGGTCGTGTGACCATGGTCTTTATGGAACTCTCAATATTTGGCCTTATCCCTCTTGTCAGGATCTGTCTTCATTTTTTCAGGCCAATTTCACTCCTCGCTGTTCTTGATCTCTTCCATAACGTGATTTATATCTACCTTCAAAGGAGTATAGTTTCCAAATTTCTTCAACTGTTCCAATGCTTGCTTTGCTTTTGATAGCTTGTTACCACCATTATTCTTCTGCTCTTTCTTCTCAGCCTTATCACCCTCAATATTGGTCTCTTTGGGATCCATATTTTTCTTCGCAGCCATAGATTCCTCGGCGTTCATAATTTTGGTTGCCTTTGCCATTAGCTCTGCCATGGTTGTAGGCGGATCTTTGGCTAGAGTGTAGTACAGTTTATTTGGCAACAATCCACTCATCAGAGCAGTAATTGCTGTCTTTTCTTCGTAATCAATAACTTCGAGCTTCTCGTTATTGAAACAAGTAATATAATCTTTGGTACTCTCACCTGCTTTTTGTCTAACACTTAACAAGTGTGCTACTCGTTGAACTGGTTTTGCTCCAAAATAGAAATTTCTAATAAAGAGCTCGGTCAGTTAAAAGAAAGCTGCAATATTTCCTCGAGGAAGATTGGTGTACCATATTTGAGCAGATCCAGTGAGAGTTCCAGAAAATTCTCTACATCTCATCTCATCTGGCATGGCATAGATATCGGCATAAGCTTGGTATTATTCTATATGAAGGGCAGGGTCGGTTTTTCCATCATATTTAGGAGTCACAATAGGTGCTTTGAACTTTGCTGGTGTGGGAAAATCAACAATTGCCTGGATAAAAGGTGTCCCTTGGACAAAAGTTCTTTATAGAGGATTCTTGGCCTTAGCCATTTCCTCTAGTTTATTTTCCAACCTCTGAATAAATCCCTTCCATGCATCATTTCCCCTCTCTGGCCTATTGGTCCAAGCAACTGATCATGTTGAATTTTCCTCTTGGGATCTTTCACGATGAGCAACTGGTCGGGATTGAGAAGAACCTTCCTTTAAATCAGAGGATAATTGAGAGTTCCTCGACAACATCCTAGGGGTACTTTTATTCCTCCTAGGACCCAAACGATCAAAGGGAGAGACTCTACTCAATCTTTCAGGAGCACTGGTCCTTTCTGGAGATAGTGTGACGTTTTGTTGAGTATCTATAACTCGTACCGAGGAAGTCCTTCCAGGATGATAAGAAGGATCATTGGATCTCTCTGTACGATATGAATCGGTGCGTCTAGAATGATATTCTTCTGGGAGTGATGTTCGTCTAGTTCGTGAAGAAGACAATCGGGTATTTCTCTGAATGCTTCGTTGCCCTGACTGGGCGGGTGCTCCACCCTGGATAGTTTGCATAAGTTGTCGCATAGTTTCTTGCATGGAGGTTTGGCCTTGGGCTAGATTAGCCATTATTTCGGCCAGATCTTGGACACTTGGAGGAGTGGATGGATTTGGGGGAATCCAAGCGTTTCAATTATTGGATTCAGGATTATCAGCCATTGGTGATGAATTGTTTTAATGAAAAATGATAATTACAGTCGTTTCCCACAGACAGCGCCAATCTGTTGATGTAAAAAACTAGATTTGACCTAATTCTTTAATCGCAGATAAAAATAAACAAGATAAAAGATTTTTAAAGTGGTTCAGCCTTGAAAGAATGGCCTACATCCACTATTTGTGTTATTGCTGATTGTTTGCAGAATTCTCGATAATGGGTTTATCAAGAAATTCCGAGTCCCCCACTAATGAGGAGGTTACAATGTATTTAAAGCCCTGAGGCTGTACATGCGAAAGAATAATACATAGTGTCCAATAGGCGTGTAAATCTGTGTGATAATAATGAGCATTTAATGCGCAGTCATCCTCTTGATTATCCAAATATGAATGCTCTGTACGAGATGCATCTCGGACCGCTTAAGCTGCTTGGACCGGCTAAGTAGCTCGGTATACATGAGTTGCTCGGTACAATAAAGTTCCTCGGAGAACACCTGTTGCTCGGAGCGCCTGAGTTGGTCGGGGAGGTTGAGTTCCTCGGAGTCAAGGTGTTTGTTCAAAAAATATTTGCGAGTACCACATAGATTGACACGTGTCTCCACATAATAGGTCCACATCAGCAGAATAAATTTGGTATCAACATATATATATATATATATATATATATATATATATATATATATATATATATCGATATAAAGATATATTGCTAAATGGATATGAATTTGGTTTAAAGATCTATTAACCGGAGAGATACTAAATATACATATAAAAAATGAGATGGAAAGATAGTGTAAATCCATTTTAAGGAAGGTCACTAGTTGTCAAGAAAATGCTCTAATAAATCTTTATGGAAAGGATTGTTAGAGTTTCTTATCTTGACCCTTCTATTGAATGAACCCTCTGATTAATCCCAACACTCGATAAATGTTTTCGTAAATTGATATTGAAGTGTTATTCGGGAGCAAAATCTGTGAAAAATCCAAACTATGTTTGCACGAGTAAATATAAAATTATAAGCACCTACGAAACTACATTTATATATAGAAAAGATCCATAAAACTCATGTAAAAAAGCCTTACAAAATGTATCACTCGAACAAAACATTTTTGTGATGCACACCATCCATAAACTAAGAGATTTTATTCCCTCAAGAATCTGTGATCATGTCTAAGAAAGCATGAAGAGATAATATGTATATATTGAGTCTTGAACTACCTCACTGCTATAGAAACAATGCTAGAAATTCTTTGATGACATGTTTCTTTACGAAGAATTTGTGTATTAATACTCAATTGAACATCCATAACACACATAAAGGGGGTGAATAGGTTTTATGCAACCTAAGGCCAATTTTTTTAATTACACAAAACTACTTGCATTTTTAAAATACTCCACACATGATTTAATAAAAAAAATATCAAATGACTTTATTAACTTGAACAAGATGAAACTAAATGAATCTAGTGGTGAAACCTGGATCTAAAATAGTTAATTTAATTTTATGAAAAATCACAAGATGGAAACAAGATTTTTATGATGTGTGTGATAATTGTGTACAAACTAATAACAAACATACACAAGCAAGTATAAAAGATAAGATTTATGAAGAAAAAAGGCCTACATAGGTCCAAAAAACCTCGACGAACTCTGATTCTCATTTTTACTTGAAAATCAATTTTACAAACTACAAGAAGATTCCTCTCATATAATATTTATTGTGTATTTACCTATGAACCATTAAGCATTCCCCAATAGTTAATGAGAATACATCGCAAGCTCAATGTCATGAACGAAGAAGTTCATTCTCTTCTTTGTAAGTCGCACCACGTTATAAATTCTCTAGTAAATTGGAATTCCCCGAATTTTAGATCATGGAGTGGTTGATTACAGAAATTAAACAAATGTAGATTGCATTTACAAAGTCTAGTGTGAATATCTAATTAAATCTACTCTCAATTCTCTCCAAAACACTTTGGATCGAACATATATCAATGTTTCAAAAGTTTTTGACGAACAATTGCAATTTACAATTGAAGAGAGATCAAAGAGATCTCAACTTTAAAAATTCTCTCATAAGGATAATTTAATTGTGTAAATTTTAGATCTTGAAAAATGGGAGGAAAAATATTTTGAAAATATGGGGCTGTTGTGTGCACGGGACAAGTTATTCGTGCACATAATTTCTAGTAGAATCGAATCATTGTCAAAGCCATGAGCACTGACTCACTTTGTATAAATGTGAATGCCTTTATGTTCACAGGCTCAGTTTAGAGCCGTGCGAACGGTTAAGGCACAAGCACAAGCTTTTTTAAAAATGCCTTAATTTTCTTCATAACAATCGACCAACTCCCAAAATATTTTCAAAAAAGTTTAAAAATTCCTGACTCAATTCTAAGTTGCTTGTTCAACATTGTTCAAAATTTTCACACATTTTGAAATCAAAGTGTAACATTTAAGAAAACAAAGTGCATGTGTGTGTTTAGCCTTATACGATTCACAACAACATAAAAGGATACAATCTTCACTTTAACGAGAATGTATGATAACATAAGTCTTAAATTAACGGCATCCACGATCTTCAATCTTCAAAGTTCATCTAAATCTTGTCAAATACTAATGACCATGCCTCACGCATAACGAATCAAGTCTATATCACTTTAAGGACTCAACGATTCAAATATTTTGATAAGGGAATCCATCCAACTAATATTTATAAAAAAATTGCATTTTTAATCTCTCCGTTTGTCTATTCTATGGCAAAAACTCCCAAAAACCCAAAATGAACTTATTAACCCTAAAATAATCACACCTCACTATCCATATAGTGAAAGTGGTAGAAGCTCATGTACAAAAAAACCCACAAGACCAACGATGAAGCAAAAATCAAGTGTGAACAATGGGTTAGAGTCGTATTCATCAATGCTAAGCCTGGAACCACATCAAACAACAAAAAGCATCACGTAGGCAATATCATGCACAAAGGAAAATCCCCCCATTCTTTGGAATCATTCTATAAAAATAAATGAGATAAGACATGTGATAAAACATTGTGAAATATCAACACGTGAAATAGAAACATCATCTAATATCAAGACACCAAAATACCAAAAGTGATAATGCATGTGAATAACACAATTTAACAAAGATTCTCATCCTATATATCAAATTCCAAGATAAATAGCAACTCCCCACATCATATATGTTTCTCTCCCTTTTTGACAAAGTGAGAAACAAAATTCTCCCCCTTAATAAGTGCAAGGAAAATTTCACTCCCCTTTTTTTACACAATAGACAAATAAAGTAAATAAATTTCACACCCCATTTCTAATGCATGTTAAGGTCCTTGATTTGGATCTTTCGAACACATTGATTTTTTCCATTGATTGGGTTTTCACACACCAAGTTGACACCAACCCAATGATACTTAAATTCAAATTGGGCATTATCACAGTAATGATATCCATTGTCAATGCTTTCGAAACAATTAATATAAGAATTCAACATATAAAAATGTCACATTTCTCTCATACGGACAATGTATCACTTGTTAAAACTCACATAAGATTGATTTTCAATTAAGTTTACAAACGCTTGTAGAAAAGATAATTTAACATATAAATTGTGAATTCATGAGGTGTTAAGTGAAAACAAGCATTAAAGTCATCTAATACGAACTATATCCAATGTTTAAATGACATTATTGAAAAGCTTAAATTGACTAAGAACCTCTAACAATTTGATTTTCCAACACATCTTATAAGGAATCAAAATTCTTATTATTAAATCTCATAGAATAATTAACATACTTGTATGAGATATGATCAAAACTACCCAAAATACAAAATCTTTTTGAGTTTTTCAAAATATAAGAAAAATAAGCACAAAAATAAATAAAATCAAATGTGCATATATGAAAATATGGATGCAAAATTTACTCTCATAATCAAATGTATAACTCAATCTCAACCAATCCCAAATAACCCCTAAGCTATCGAAACCTACTTAGGTCTCAGTAGGTCAACTCAGTGGACGAGTTTGCTTCCTTACTTGTCGCTTTTATCTCTCCATAACGCATAAAATGGTAAGAACACAACATAGGGATGAATCACCAGAGGTACACAAAACCCCAAAATGTACTAGCCCAATATCATCAAAAATCCAACAAAATCACTTAAATAACTCCAAAAACACAATACTCAGCCTATAATCACTATAAACAAAAGAAATCAACAAAACTTAAAGAGAATCAAATACTTACCCAGTGAAATAAGGTGAAAACCCCAAATCGGTCAAAACAACGGCGCTGGAAACCACTAACCATGCAATAATTACTCAAAAGTTGATTAAACACGTATGAAATGGTAAAACATGGTTCTATGGATATTTTCACCTATGGTTTATGCTCTTGTATGGATTTCGAAATGAAATGAGCAAATGATTGAACTACCCCTATTTTAATAGCCGAACCCATGCAAACGATACATTATAATCGTGCAAATTGTTGAATGTGTGAATGGCATACTTTTGAAGTCATGTGCACAAAAAGGAAGGAATTTGCCAAAAAATCACCAAATCTCCATATGTTCCTATTTCATCTTCCTGAATCCCATCCCTCAGAATAAAAATGATATGAATGAATGCAAATGCATTAAAAATCATTCAGTTTGACTTTAATAGCACCAATTTGGGATAAGCATGTAAAAATAGTCCTAAAATCTGCAACTCACACAAACAATCATACAATTGCCAACACTAAGCGTGTAAAATGTGATTGCGATTAGGTAATTCATGATCAAATAATTTGATACAAATATTTCATTTAAATATTGATTATGTATGTACAAGTTGTGTGAAATCAATACCAAAGATTTCAACAAATTCGTCGATTATGATTTATCAAATGAATTTCAACCAAACATGAAATCAATTAAATATTTTCCTCAAATGGTTTAGAATTCACTTGTAAACATCATTCAAGTTGAATTAATATTATTAAAAACTTAACCACATTTCCCAAAAATAATAAATATAAAATCTTTTTAGATTTTTGAAACAGAATGACGTGTGAATAGTTACAAAATCATGTTTAGTAGAGAAACATAGTAACATGGAAATTGAATGCATGAAAAATGAACGTATGCATGAAAATTTCATGGGTTATATATCACATAGTCCCTCGAACATTTTTTAATACACGCTTAGTACAAGACTTTTTATTTTTCTCCTAAAAGTCCTTCGCCATGCCGCTGACTCGAACCTTTAAAAATAAGAGAATATTAGTTAAATGGGTGTTTGAGGGACTTTTTGGTACAAAATAAAATGATTGGACTATATGTGTATTAAAAAATGTTTGAGGGACTTTTTGGTATTAAATCCAAATTTCACCAACCCATAAAAAATGATACATGTTATCTTCTAAAACTAGTATATGGATTTGGGACTTAAGAAGAATATACTAATAATAAACTATAACAGATAAAGAGGTAATAATCAAAAAAATAATTATTTGGAGTAAACAATGGAAAAAAATGAGAAAAAGAGATGGAAACCAGAGTTTTTGTTGTTCGACCCAAAGTGATGCCTATGTCTACAGGTACAATCATAATGGTATTGATTTTAATGGGAAAAAAATCAATGGATATACATTAATAATAAGATCTCATGCTCACTATAGAAATGGGCCGCAAAATAGTAGGAAAATATATCTTGATCCTTACTAATGAAGGATTATGCGCTATTTATAGGATGTTAGAAGGAAGAAAGTGTAGTGGGATAGGTGGCATTCCTTTATAATTAGGCAATTACATCTTTTACATGCAAGAGGGGTGGATAATCTTAAGTTAGTTACACACACATGGAGGAAGAATACTTGAATATCTCCTACATACGTGCATGATGTCACTTCTAGTTATGTCATTTCATCACATGGTACATGCTTGCCTTGATGGAGTTAACTAACAGATTTAGCTAATGGTGAATTTATAATGGAAACACGGATCGTTGGGGGACTATCTGGACATACAGATTCAATACCGAGATGACCTTATTGTTGTGGTGACCACATTGATTATTTAGTCGACCTCATTATTTCAGTGGATGAGTTCACACGTTGTTGGTGTTCAACTAGAGAATCACATAATTTTAGGTGGCCATTAAGTTGGTTGGCCTAGAGTTTTTTTTCTTTTTAGGTCTTTCTATATTTTTATATCTAAGCAATTTTCTCCTTCCAAATTGATTAATTGATGAGTTACAAACCTCACGTTACGAGGTAGATAGAGTATTTAGTGAGTTAGAGAAAACTTGTCCTGGTATTATTGATAGGAGATTCCCTAAACCTCTCCAGGATGTTCAAACCTGAAGACGAATTCTAACATCCCGTACATGTTCAAACCTCTCCACATAACATAGCTTTAGTAGTCACATTTGTCCTTTTAGGGGGTGGAATTAGGAGGGTCATCGTACATTACCAAAGGATAATTGAGATCAAATCCAGTTTTAGAAATATTTTCAATCAAAATTTGTTTTACTTTATCAAGATAAGAACTACTCAGATTTGGTTTGACTTGGGTTCTATCCCTAAAAATATAGTAGGTCTAATACATGGATTGTTTTGAAATTTTTATTCGTAACCCAATCCATTTGTATTATAATCCTATTTCTAAGAGTCCAAAAGTTCATCATAATCAAAATCTTCTTTTGAGTTTTCAAAGTCTATTTATATTATCCTTTTAAAAATAACAACACACATTTCTTTAGATTTTTCAAGATCAACCAATGTGGCCTTATATTTTTGTTCAAAAATAGCAACCTTTTTTGTTAAGACTAGAGATCTCATTTTCAAAATCAGATTTTTGATTTTCAAAATAACTTATTTCTTTTACAAAGTATGATTTGATATCAGTTATCTCTCATTCAGTTTTTTAACTATCCGATACTGACATTCTAAGGCCACACTAAGTAATTTCACAAATTAGAAATCCTTCATATTTCATAGTTTTCTAACACATATTTCATCATAGTCATCATAGCTTAAAAATCATCAACCCAAAAAACTTCAGTGCTAGTGTGAGAAGTGTCATTCATTCCATTTAAAACAGAAATATAATCATCATAGAGAGCAACACGTTTAGCACCTAAAGAAGTAGTTAATTTACGCATGGATGGTTGAGTAGCTAACAATGATTTAGCACATTCAATTAAATCTAAAATCTCATCAGATTCGTCTTCATTAGAATCATTTAGGAAAATAATATATATATCACTACATCAGTCATAAATACTACCAACAAAATCAAGGCATTAAGAATCAGACTTATCCTGATCCTCTTCCGAATCATAAGATTCATTCCAAGTTTTTGTTAGATGGGCCTTGTGATTTTTATTGTGTTTGGTCTGCAATTTAACTCGATAGTCAGCAATGAGATGGCGTAATGTACAACAGTTATGACAAGTCATTTTAGATTTATCTGGTTTGCGGTTATTATTACTGGAATAACCTGTTTGATTTGTGTTTATGTGGCGAGGTCTCGATGACTGGCTCAATTGGAAGTTATATTGCAAACAACATTTAGCAAAATTATTTCTCTTTCTCAAAATCCTATTCAACTGACTTGACATGAGTCTAATCTCACTATCAATCTTTTCCAACTCATTAACCTCAACATCAGACACATTTTCACACTCTGATTGCAAGGAAACTGGTTTAAATTGTACTTTAACAACATGTGTAGTTTTGAATGCAACTTTAGAACTAATAAAAGAATTGAAGTCGCCCGAATTTAGATATTCTTTAAAAATAATTATTTCCTTTTTATGATATAGATGCGGAAGCGTTAGATGTGATGGTTCACAACATAAAAACAACAAATTTTCAATTCTTAACAAATTAAAATTAAACCGAGTGAAATTAACTCACAACACACACAAAATTCAAATTTCACTTAAACCAAGTTAATTAATCCAAGTTCTAGAATTTGCCAAAGTCATATTTATTAATATTTCCAAATTAGGCCAAACCAGTTTTAACAATAGACTTGAATTAAATAAACAATTAATCAAATTTAATTAACACCCAATTAAATTAAGTGTGACAATTAAAACCATTTTTATCTTGAATTATCCTAAGCATGAGTTCTAAGTCATTATGAAAGATATAAATAAATCAATCACACTATGCCGCGATGTACGAGGAAAAACCCAACACGGGAAACAACCTCGGACGGCCCTAGCGTCAAATCCACTAAGTACGAAATTACATTTACAAGACAGATGACTTACTTCCTCAACTCGAACCCTCTCTAGCCTTGATGCGTCTTCTTGTAACCACCTCTTCCTAGAGGATAACCACGGAGCTCCACCGTGATCTTGGACTCACCAATTGGACAATAGGTACACCGTTAACCACATGTGGTGTCTTTCACCACATGAGAATGCCGCAGCAAAACGAACTCTTCTTCTTTGAGGGATATAGAAGAAAACCCAAACTTCTCTTTAAACAAATGTAGAGATAAACCGGTGCCGAAATGATCCAAGCAAAGTATATGTATATATGAACTTGGAAGAAACAAATATGGGTGTAACAAGAGTGGTAAATGATTTTCTATTTTTAAATTAACACTCAAAACATGGTCTTTTTCTTTAAACAATTTTGCTCTCAAAACACTCTCTAGGAGTTAGAAGGATATGAAAAAGATACTTTCTAAAAATGGTTTCCCGCACATAATAAAGTATGAGAAAAATTAGTTAAGAAGCAAGTGGGGAAGTGGGAGAAAAATTGCTTAAAACCGCCAATAACTGTTCCCGCCTGGCTTCTCGTTCGAACGACATTTCGTTCGAACGAAATCTCGTTCGAACGAGACTTCTAACGAAGTTCCAGATTGAACTCGTTAGAATATCATTGGATATCTCGTTCGAACATAAGGTTCGTTTGAACGACATATCGAACGACATTTCAAAGGCCTATTTTGGGAACTTGTTGGCAAACTCGTTCGAACGACATCTGGTTCAAACAAAAAACTCGTTCGAACGACATATCGAACGAACTTCCAGAAATTCATAAATTTTTATTTTAGCCCAGAAACTTTATATACTTTTATTTTAAAGTTTGATAAAATCTTTCTGAAATTAAAACAACAGTTTTAAATAACTTAACACCCAAATAAACTTGTTCCAAGCTCCTATATATATATATATATATATATATATATATATATATATATATATATATATATATATATATATATATATATATATATAATGCATTCATACCTTGGGAGCATGGAACTACGGTTGATGACGTTGAAACGAGGCACACAAACCACGGCTTTTGATGAGGCTTTATACTTTTTGCCTCTATGTCTTCAACTAAACACATCATAGGCTTGAGTAGGTACACTTGAACACTATCCTATGACAGAAACATTTTTGTCCGGAATTGAGCCAAAACTACAAAGGACTCATTTGGAAATTTGCGTCCTTAAAATCTCCCCCTTGGCTATTCCGGGACAAAAACCAACAAAAATCCTAAAGGGTCGTCAAGCTCTACTAGACTAATAAAAAGTCCCACCTAAAACAAAAATACAATGCTTGACTCACACAACTTACGGATCACAGTCTTTGCCGGTGAAAGTTGCCACACTAATAATATGATTCCTGCACAGTTAACCAAACACATTACACGCATAGGGAATATCAAAATATTTAATGCAAGTAAACTAAGTACTCCCCCTAAATTAATTCTCTCCCTTTATCAAGTATGATCAACTTAGAATGACGTCTCCCCCTAAGATAAATCTCCTTAAACTAAGATACCATTACCATTACCATTACCATTTCTCCCCCTATCATTCTCCCCCTTTTTGTTCAGGAATAGACAAAGGTAAAAAAAAATAAACATTAACTTATCTCCCCAAAATAAAACATATATACCCTCTAAACTAAGAAAGGGATAAATATAATGGGATAACAAGCTAAAACCTGTAATTATGCATACAGTGATGAGAACGTTAAAGCATATGGGCAACAAAAATTACACTAATCCAACTAATAATAACTTAGACCAACTAGAATGCAATAAAATGATATAAAGATGATATATAAATTATTAAGCATGTGATATCAACAAAAAATGCACTATGATGGATACCAAGTATGAATTAAAGCATATATGGATTAGAAATCAAAGCAAAGACTAAACAAAAATATCAAATATATGTATGCATAATATATATCAAAGAGACTCAAGTACACATACATAGATATAAACACACAAATGACACACACAAAATATAATAAGAGTCTTTCACACTCGTATGACAAAAATGTGTCATATGGAAACGGAAGTGTTGGGGTGTGAACTAGTAACGATTAAGTTTAGACCCAATCACTTAAAAAAACATGTTCACGGAGTTCTCAATTGATTGCAAACTTCATCACATTTGAATATAACCTCATGTGACAATATAGATTTAACTCAATGAACAAACATACACAATGCATACAAGCCTAGCATATTGATGATTCTACAAATCAATAGAGTCATTACATGAAATACGCAACTAGGATAAACGGACATTGTGCAAACCGTTGATATACCATCCAATCTCCCTCAATAAGAATATATTAATTTTGAATGAATATATCAATCAAACATAGGCCTTGGCAAATTATTTTTCCTTTTAATGCCATATTTTCTGTTTTTAGGCCTTTGGACCACGTATTTCTTTTAGGTCCATTCAAAACGGTGGCTTACAATTGCAAAGGATCACTAAGTCCTTTCGGAGCCCTTTCCCGTGCACATTTTTATTTGTCATGTTTTCATTTTTCACACAAATCTCACATGCAACAGATTTTGACATGCACTAGTGCTCCTAAGTCACAAATATGTAGATGACAAGATTGGAAGGAAAACATCTCACATAGCTCAAATATACATATGAAGTTAAAATTTCAAAAGAGTTCGTGCATGTGTGAATAGAGGCATATAAAAATAGAATCCATTTAATCAACACAAAATCCAACTACTCCATAAAATATGGTAAAGAACATTATAAGGATTGATAATCTAAACCAAAGGTTCTAGCCACATGGGAGCGTTAAAGAAGGGAATTAAACACAAGTATATGCCACTTAAAGTGTGTCAAACCAAAATACACACAAAATAAAATCTTTTTGAGTTTTTGACATTTTTTAATAAAAAATAAAAATATTTACTCAAAAATCAAACAAAAATCATTTGAATTTTTCATTAAGCTTAAATTCCAATAGAAAAAAAAAATGATAAACAAAAATATTTTTGTATTTTTCATTTAATGAAAACAAAATGAAGGAAATATAATACAAAAGATAAACAAAAAAAATAATTCTATCATGAGATATGTGATGAAGTAATGACTAGAAAATGATTAAACAAACATACATTTAGCATGAAGAACAAACACTAACACATTCATCCTTTAGATTTAGCGAGGGAGGAAGTATGTGAAAGTAAATGAGAATCAACAACCCTATTTTGCAAGGAATTTTAAATACCTTGGTTGCTTTACATTGGGATTTTCTAGGAATTTGTTTAAGATCAAAACAAAATTTCCTAAGATGACCTTTTCGACCACAATGTGTACAAGTAAAAACATGTCGAAAAGATTTACCTACGGAGTGATCTCTAAAAGTTTTCCTAGTAGATTCTCCTAAAACGTTGGTTTTGGATTTATGAGTAGATTCATTACAAGTATTGAAGCCTAAACCACACATGTCATTTTTAATTTGGACCGTTCCTAAGATTTTATCTAATTTTTCCGAACGACACTCCAAATCAAATTTGACATTACTAGAGTCTTTTAATTTATTTCGCAATTCTAAAATGTTAGATTCTAATAAAACATTTCAAACTTCAAAAGCAAGAAGCTCCTTTTTCAAGGATTCCATTAAACCCCTAAGGCTATCTCTCTCGCCTTCTATATATTCAAGCTTCTCTAGAAGAGCTTTCTCTCGTGTCCTAAGGTATTCAACCAACATACTATTATCAACGACCTTAACACGTTCTTTCAAACTAGCTTCTAACTTCAAATTAGCTCTTTTCAATTTAATACATTCTTTATAAAGTTCTTGAAAAGCATTTTGAAGTTCACTCACATTAACCTCTTCTTCATTTTCACTCTCTCTTTCTTCTCCACTCTCACTATCATAAAAAACAAGGGAATCAAAAACTTTGACCTCGGAAGTGTCAGGAGTTTGAGTATCTTCATGAGAAGATTCACTTTCGGTGCTCACATGACTAGCCATAAAAGCCACAAAATTTGGCTTACTGGGGGAATCGGGTCCCTCTTCCTTATCACTATCACTAAGGGTCGCATTATATGAAATGGGTCGTTTACCCTCTTTCCTTAGTTTAGTGGGGCACTCAGGAGCCCTATGGCCATAACCCTCATAACCAAAACACCTATTAGACTCGTCCCTATTTAAATTTTCATTAATAGGTTTAGGGATCTTCTCGATTTTGTCATACTTTGGAGTTTTAAATTTCTTAAAATCATTTTTGAATTTATCTTTGTTAAATTTAAGAAATTTTCTAAATTTCCGATAAAAAAAAAGCCATGTGTTCCGAGTCACTATCACTCTCGCTCTCTACTACTTGTTTGACCTCTTTTCGGGCTTTTAAAGAAACGCCCTTTTCAATTTTCTTTTCAGTTTTAGAAGGAAAAATGTCTAGTTCATAGGTTTGTAAATCACCTACGAGCTCTCCTAATTTCATAGAGGCTAAAGTTGGTAAAGAATTTAAAACGATCACTTTTGGAATAAATCTATCGGGAAGGGACCTTAAAATTTTCTTTACAACTCGGTTGTTGGGTATTTTCTCTCCCAAGTTCAAAGATGAATTGACAATATCAGAAAGTCTAGCATAAAATTCATCAAAAGTTTCATTATCGTTCATTTTGATAGTTTCAAATTGAGTGGTGAGGTTTTGGAGTTTCTAAGCTTTAACGACACTTGTACCTTCGTGAGTGAGTTGTAAAATATCCCAAGCTTCTTTAGCAGTCTCACACGTCATAATACGTCAGAATTGATCCGGTGTGACAGCGCTAAACAAGGCATCAAACCACGGGAATTAAAATTTGAAAGTTTAAATTCACCCTCACTCCATCTATCGGCGGGTTTGGGAACACTCTCATTATCTACTAAATGAGTAGGTGGGGACCACCCGTTAATAACAGACATCCAAACATTCTCGTCGATAGATTTAATGCCGATTTCATACGCGCTTTCCAATACGCGTCATTAGAACCATCGAAAATAGGAAATTTTGAAAATGGGGAAAATTCCATTTTAGTCAAAAATATTTAAAGGATCTTAACAAAGTAATTTATCGTTTTTGGCTCTGATACCAATTTGAAGTCGCACGAATTTAAATATTCTTTAAAAACAATTATTTCCTTTTTATGAGATAGATGTGGAAGCGTTAGATGTGATGGTTCACAACATAAAAACAAAAAAAATTAAATTCTTAACAAATTAAAATTAAACCGAGTGAAATTAACTCACAACACACACAATTCAAATTTCACTTAAACCAAGTTAATTAATCCAAGTTATAGAATTTGTCTGAGTGATATTTATTAATATTTCCAAATTAGGCCAAACCAGTTTTAACAATAGACTTGAATTAAATAAACAATTACCAAAATTTAATTAGCACCCAATTAAATTAAGTGTGACAATTAAAACCATTTTATCTTGAATTATCCTAAGCATGAGTTCTAAGTCATTATGCAAGATAAAAATAAATCAATCACACTACGCCGCGATGTACGAGGAAAAACCCAACTCGGGAAACAACCTCGGACGGCCCTAGCCTCAAATCCACTATGTACGGAATTACATTTACAAGACAGATGACTTACTTCCTCAACTCGAACCCTCTCAAGCCTTGAAGCGTCTTCTTGTAACCACCTTTTCCTAGAGGATAACCACGGAGCTCCACCGTGATCTTGGACTCACCAATTGGACAATAGGTACACCATCAACCACACGTGGTGTCTTTCAACACATGAGAATGTCGCAGCAAAACGAACTCTTCTTCTTTGAGGGATATAGAAGAAAACCCAAACATCTCTTTAAACAAATGTAGAGATAAATCGGTGCCGAAATGCTCCAAGAAAAGTATATGTATATATGAACTTGGAAGAAACAAATATGGGTGTAACAAGAGTGTTAAATGATTTTTTCTTTTTAAATTAACACTCAAGACATGATCTTTTTCTTTAAACAATTTTCCTCTCAAAACACTCTCTAGGAGTTAGAAGGATATGAAAAAGATACTTTCTAAAAATGGTTTCCCGCACATAACAAATTCTGAGAAAAATTAGTTAAGAAGAAAGTGGGGAAGTGCGAGAAAAACTGCTTAAAACTACCAACAACTGTTCCCACCTGGCGTCTCGTTCGAACGACATTTCGTTCGAATGAAATCTCGTTCGAACGAGACTTCTAACGAAGTTCCAGATTGAACTTGTTAGAATATCATTGGATATCTCGTTCGAACATAAGGTTCGTTCGAACGACATACGAACGACATTTCAAAGGCCTATTTTGGGAACTTGTTGGCAAACTCATTCGAACGACATCTGGTTCGAACGAAAAACTCGTTCGAACGACATATCGAACGAACTTCCAGAAATTCATAAATTTCTATTTTAGCCAAGAAACTTTATATACTTTTATTTTAAAGTTTGATAAATCTTTCTGAAATTAAAACAACAGTTTTAAATAACCTAACACCCAAATAAACTTGTTCCAAGCTCCTATATATATATATATGTAATGCATTCATACCTTGGGAGCATGGAACTACTGTTGATGACGTTGAAATGAGGCACACAAACCATGGCTTTTGATGAGGCTTTATACTTTTTGCCGCTACGTCTTCAAAGAAACACATCATAGGCTTGAGTAGGTACACTTGAACACTATCCTATGACATAAACATTTTTGTCCGGAATTGAGACAAAACTACCAAGGACTCAATTGGAAATTTGCGTCCTTACAAGAATGTTGTTTACACAAGTTTGATAAATTCTTCCTAAATGCCAACTCTAACTCCATGGTACTTAACTTTGAGCTGATAAGCTCAGGTGTGAGTGACGGGTCATTAATTTCTTCAATTATATTCTTCTTGTGATTGAATCTTGGCTCTAGGGATGTGAGGATTTTAGAGAAGATTTACATACTAGTGTACACTATACCGTTTGCATGCAACTGGGTAATGATATCATTTAGTCTCATATAGAAGTCATCAAAGTCTTTATTATCTTTCAATACTAACATGTTATATTATTGAACTAGCTTCTGACTCTTACACTCCTTAACCCTCGCATCACCCTCATGCCTAGTTACTAGTGTGTCCCAAGAATATTTTCTAGTGGTTCACTGACATATACGCTTCAATTCATTCTCGCTCATATGAATATAAATAGCGTTCTTTCCCTTGTTGTTAAAGTTGTTGATTTTATTTTGTTCATTACTTATTTTAGTCGTCCTAAGCTTTCTAAGTATAGAACTACCTTCAGTGATAGGAAAACTCGAATGTATATAACCGTTTTCAATTAAGTCCCAAACATCATCACCTAATATATCTTGTATAAAGGTTGTCATACGAACTTTCTAGTTGGGAAAGTTAGAAGCATTAAAAACTAGGGGTCAACTTAAATTTCCGATCCTAAGTAACTGACTTGAATCTTCCACTAAAAAAGGTAGAAAGAGTTTAATAATAGTTTGAAAATGATCTATTAAAGTCTAGCTCTGATACCACTGAGAAGGAGACTAAAGGCGCATTAGACTATGATACGGAAGTAAACTACTATTGAATAAATACAAAATACCTACGAGTTTTTACAAATTATTCAAGGGGGACCAATTTAAAATTTACATAAATTGTTATCTATACTAAAAATTGAATAAGGTTTAGAAAGTTAATTAAAGTCCTAATTATTATCTTGATTAAACTTGATGATGAATAACATAATTACTAATTCAGTTTATTGAGGTGAGTTTCTAGACTTAAATCCTACTTTTCTAGTTAAGTTATCAATGCCAAAAATTTACAGCAGGCAGTGAATTATTTTCGTCTAAAAAATCCTTCCTCTGGGAAAAACGACGGACCCTGCACCTAATCTACCAAAGTTCACTAAAGCAAATCAATACAGAACGATTTACAAACATGTAACGATACTCAAAGTAGGTTAAATCAGAGAGTTATTACCTATCTTGACTAAGCCTCTCTGCTCTGTTTGCTCTTCTGCAATTAGCCTTACTATGCAGCTCTACTTCACTTTGCTGTAACACCCTGTATTTTTATGATATTAAATAATTAAGAGATTAATTATTATTATTGTTATTGGATTAATTAAATTAAAAGGTGAAAAAATTTATTTATTAATTAATCTGAATTAAAATAAATATTAACTAGTGTGACAACGGTTAATAATTATTGTTGAGAATTATGGAATATTACTGTGTGAATACGTAATATGGAATTATGAAACTTTATAAATTGTCGAGAGTGGTAAATACGACAGTTTGGTACATTAAGTCAGGACGCGTGCATGAGTCATGTCGGGAGTAATTTAAGGACTAAAGAAGTAAATTATTTGAAGTAACTCGTATGGTGCGCCATTGAGTCCGAAAAGGTCTAGATAGTCAGAAAACTCTACTCGAGTATTTTATTTGGACTCCGAAGTATTTTTAGGCCTATTCGGCACCCTATAGGGGTATTTTTGTCCTTTTGATTTTTGAGGAAATAAAATGGATGAAAATTAGGAAAATAAAATAAAGTGTACGTGGGTTAGAGGGGAGTCTGTCAGATCTAAACCTACGAGAGAGCAATAGAGGACCATAGAGAAAGGAGGAGAGAACCCATAAGTGTTCTTGGTGCAAAACCCATCATCTTCGACCACCGTAACCATCTTTCCGTAGATCAGAAGACGAGGAGCAAGCCTATACCAATTTCATCAATAGATCAGAACATCAAATCGAGGTACGTGTTTATTACTTGCTTTCCTTAGCAATAATTGTGTTCATGTTAGACTAGGTAAATTCCCTTTGTTATAAAGATTAAACTTGGTGAAAAATTTGGGAGAATTAGTCATAAATTGGGCCTGATTTGAATAAAGTTTTATTCCCTTATGTAGATAGGATTATGTCAATGAATTTGTGATAATTTTCGGATTGAATCTGGGCTTAATTTAAAGTTTTGCATATAAATTTTATAACTAGGGTTCTTGACATTTAAATTTGGGGATTTCAAATATTGATGATGATTAGGGATGTTTTAATGATGATATAATGATGGAAATCATATACAGATATTAGTTATTAGATTGGAATTGAATAATTTGTGTTTGGGCTGATTATTTTAGAGGTTTTAGGCTTAAACATAGTGGAAAACGAAATTGTTAATGATGTAGAACATAACAGGTCTGGTGGGGAAGAATATTGCCAAATCCCGTTCGAATGAGATTGATCTTGGTTCGAATGAGATCTCACGGGATTTCATTCAAATGACATCTGACCTCATTCGAACGACAGGTCCAAAACTTGGAAAATTGCAATATTTGCCCAATTAGATTTACACAGTTATTTTGAGATAGGAAATTGTCATCTGGTGATTCTAGCATTATGCAGAATTGCTAGGGAGTATTCGTAGAGTAATACTTTAAATATTTGGAAAGGGGAATTAACCTTGGAAATTTTGAGGGAGTGAATAACGGAAATAACTATATTATAAGTAGTAATGAGAGAATACTTTGTATGGAAAATACATGTCAGGGTTGGGTGAATACCTTAAATTTTAATAGGATGTGGGAATGCCTATTATATGAATATTATTATTATGTGTATAACATACCTACGCGTCTTGCTATCGGGAGGAGGTTTTCGCTTAGTGGATAGTCTTATCCTGGGTGACCTAGGGGGGATATTTGACTTGTACCCAGAGTATATAAATTTTGCTACGTGATATCTGAGATGTAGGATAGTTTTGACGGCTTAATGGGAGCGTAGGTATGTGCATGACCCATTTAGATGGGGAATATACTCACCTCCAATATTTTTGTTTTGAATTAATGGTTCGTGAGAGATTGAACCAGCTATCCTTTATGCAGTGGTTGATGCACCGGGACATGATAACAGAGTATTGAGCCAAGTGGTCTTAACCTAAGGGTGCAGGATATATATATATATATATATATATATATATATATATATATATATATATATATATATATATATATATGTGTGTGTGTGTGTGTGTGTGTGTGTGTGTGTGTACTCGGGAATAAATTCAACTGTGTGATATTAGTAGACATGATAATATTGATAAATAAATAAAATCTGGTGGGTAATATATTAACTATTAGAACAGCGTATATGAAAGGTGGTTTTGGGATAAGCGATTTTATTAACGTATTGTATGGGCGATACGGGTTACTCCTGCGAGATATAATAAGAAGTATAAATCTATGAGCTAGTTGGGAAATTTATAGATAACTAGGTTTGGTTAGATGTACGTTAGGCGTGGATAATAGTGGAGAGAGGTGAGGATCTCATGTGAGAGTTCGAAACTAACATGCACATAATAGTCGCTTTACTGCAGTTTTAAATACTTGCTAAAACAAATATTTTTACAACTTGGTCTCTGACTCATTTCTTTATATTATCCTCTCTTTTTCTATATATATGTATTATATCAGGTGCACAACCACAAGGTTACCAAGCTTAAACACGTGGATTATTTAGCAAGCTGCAGCGGCTGTGGGAGTTGTAGGTCCTTACATTTAGACGCCTATATCATTTCCTTCAATCTTATTCAGACATTTCTCTAAGGGCATGTTTCGCCCATTCTCAACTATTTTATTAGAGATTGTACTTAGTTTACTTTAGTAGTTTATTTGTGTTGCACTTGAGTATTTTTTGGTTTGTTGGTTTGAGACATTTAACTGGAATGTTTTATCCAGTCTTATTTATTTTATTATTTTATTCATGTCCAATATTCATTATATTTATGTGGAATGTAAATAGCTTATATCTTAAAGAATGGAAATTTATTTAATGGATTATTGGAGTAAAATTAAAATTAAATATTTTGACACTTAGCTTAATTATTTATTAGGTGATAAATAAAGAAAAAATGTTTTTCGACAGTGATGATAAGAATGAACCAACTGGTCACTTCGAATTAATTTAATAAATGGCTGATCACTTGATATTTAATTAGGTGGGGTGTCACATGTGGTATCAAAGCATCAGGTTCTAGTGTTCGTAGGATCTGTACGGCCTATTATGCTTTCTGCTAAGTGTCCTTTGATTTAGAGCCCTAATATTAGGAATGTTGTATTCATCCTTATGCGTTGGAAATTCGTACTTTTTGCAATTTATTTGTATGGATGATAAACTTATTTAGTCCATTTCAACTTTCAGATGGCACGTCAAGAAGAACAAGCTAACACTGCTGGTGATGTCAATGAGCAAGGTCAACTAATACCTTAGATACCCTCGGAGAGAGTATCAGTTGTCGAAATTGCAGGTATTATGGCACAGGCAGTTACCACTACAGTCTTGCAGTACCATGATCGCAATATGAAGCTTATAGGAGGCAAAAAAATAAGAAAAGATAGTCAATCTGACATGACTAGGGTTAATAGTTGTGGGAAGGCACCAATACCACAACAATAAGTTCCTCAGGGTCGTAAAGACCACGAAGGTAATAGACTTTGCATGAAGAGCCAAAAGCGTCAGGACCAACATAGCCAGGGACAAAATAATGTTATAAAAAGGTGCTTTAAATGTGATAGAGATGACCATAAACATCAAACTTGTCCGAATTAGGCTGTAGAGAAACCCCGACCCAACCAATAAGAACAAGACCAAAGAAAGCAAATACTTTCAGGACTATGCTATAAGTGTGAACAATAGGGTCACAAGTGGAGGGAATGCCTCAAACTAATATTATATTTCATTAAAATGCTCAACAGGGCCAACATAACCAAGGAGGAGGTGGAACTGAGCAACAGGGCCAAAATCAACTGAGTCGTAATGTGACACAGTTTGCTGGTAGATGCTTCAATTGTGGCAGGATGGGTCAAAGGAGGTAGGATTGCCCAGTTAAGGGAAAGATACCTCACCAGAAGGGACAGATATCGAATGGCCGTGTGTACAATATCCAACAGGCAACCGTTCAGCACCCACCACCCTCCATCGACGATATATTCTCTATTTTGGTATTATGGGATATATTTTGCTTGATACTCGGGATTCACATTCGTTCATAACTGTTTGATTTGCACGGGCCACGCGATTGTTAGACACATCCAGCAGTATGAGTACATGGGTAGTCTCACCGATGGGTAATTGGGTCATTGATTTTCTTTATATTCAGGGGAGTAAGTATAGATATTGAGAGTCTGATTTTGCCTGCAGAGATGCTAGTCTTAGATATGCATGAGCATGACATCATTCTTGGCATGGATTGGCTTGTTTCTTATAGAGCCATGACATACTGTTTCAGTAGGAGCATTATTTTGCTATCCCGGATGAGGAGATGCTTCTGGTGGCGATGCCTCATCCGGAGAAAGGACCGTCCACCCCCTTATATTACAAAGAGGAGGAGAAATCTAAGGAGACATTAATTCCCATTGATTCGATCCCTATACTTCACGAGTTTTTCGATGTGTTCCAGGATACACCGGGACTACCGCCTAGCCGATAGATAGATTTTATTATAAATTTATCGAGCACTCGGTCAATAACCGCGCACCCTATCGTATGGATCCAACTGCAGCTAAGACTTCCGGACTGAGGGAATAAATTTCCAAAATGTTCAGTTAGGCCGGTGATGGGAAATGTCTCGGGAAGTTTCCCTATGTGTATAGAGTGGGACTACCCGTGTTGAATGTGTCCACATTGAGGAGTTCAACCGATAAGATTTTAGGATGGTAAACCATGCCAGGTCCAAAACTTGGAAAGTTCCAATATTTGCCCAATTAGGTTTACACAGTTATTTTGAGATTCGAAACTGTCATCTCGTGATTGTAGCATTATGAAGAATTACTAGGGAGTATTCGTAGAGTAATACTTTAAATATTTGGAATGGTGAACTAACCTTGGAAATTTTGAGAGAGTGAGTAACGAAAATAACTATATTGTAAGTAGTAATGAGAGAGTACTACGTATGGAAAATACATGTAAGGGTTGGGTGAATACCTTAAATTTGAATAGGATGTGGGAATGCCTATTATATGAATATTATTATTGTGTGTATAGCATACCTACGCTACTTGCTATCGGGAGGAGGTCTTCACGCAATGGATAATCTTATCCTGAATGCCCCAATGGGGGGATATTTGACTTGTACCTAGAGTATAAGAACTTGGTTACATGCTATCTGAGATGTAGGATAATTTTGACGGCTGAATGGGAGCATAGGTATGTGCATGATCCATTTGACTGGGGAATATACTCGCCTCCAATATTTGTGTTTTGAATTTATGGTTCATGAGTGATTGAACCACTTATCCTTTATGCAGTGATTGATGCACCGGGACATGATAGTAGATTACACATTGCGCCAAATGGTCTTAACGTAAGGGTGCATGATTAATATAGTATAGGGATGTTGTGACTATTTGTGTGTGTGTGTGTGTGTGTGTGTGTGTGTGTGTATATATATATATATATATATATATATATATATATATATATATATATATATATATATATATATGCGCTTGGAAATAAATTCTACTATGTGATATTAGTAGACATAGTAATATTGATAAATAAATAAAATAGGGTGGGTAAAAGATTAACTATTAGAACAACGTATATGAAAGGTGGTTTTGGGATAAGAGATTTTATTAACATATTGTATGGGCGATACGGGTTACTCCTGCGAGATATAATTAGAAGTATAAATCTATGACCAAGTTGCGAACTTTATAGACAACTAGGTTATGTTAGATGTACATTACGTGTGCACAATAGTGGAGAGGTGAGGATCTCATGTGAGAGTTCGAAACTAACATGCACATATTACTTGCTTTATTGCAGTTTTAAATACTTGCTAAAAAAAATATTTTTACAACTTCAGCTAAATGGGGCGGATAGTCTCGGGGGACTCGATTCGTAAATCTCTTCTACGTGAGGCTTTTATGATTCGACGGATCGACGAGATTGATGGGCTGCAGGTGAGGTAGATGGACCGCTTATTATGCTTCAGTTGTTGGGAGTGTTTTAGGTGGCATTGAGCGAGGACGTCATCCACTCGTGGTTTTCACAATATTTGAGGGTATTTTTGAATATCCCTCTCTTTGACTGGGTAGCTTGACTTTGCAACCCTTTATTTTTACTTGGATGGTTTAAATCAGTGCTGCTGGCAGACTTTTAGTGGAGCTATGTATATTTTGGAGATATATTTCTTTTTGCATTTTTCCTTTATGCATTTTCTTTTATTTCTTTTGATTGTTGACTCTTGTCCTTGTGCAGACGTGGTTCTACGAGTTGATTGGTTTCAATGCTCATTTGATTAGTTTGCATGATGAGTTAGGGGGAACTTCTGTGGATGTACCATGGTAGAAGTCCAACTGTAAGTCGAAGTAGTCTCACTCTTTGGTGGCAAAATGTCAGGTCTTGAATGTCCTGAAGAGCGATCATATTATTTCTTCTTTTCCCTTTTGAATCATTTTATTTTGCGTTGTCTTTACTTGGGAAAGTATTAACTTCATCTTTGAAAAGTGCCGGTGACCTTCTTTCCCTGGGGGATGGAGGACGTCCTTCAGCCAGAGGTACATCTCTTCATCTCTTTGTCATTTGTCTTTTAGATTTCTCTTTATTCTTCAAACTGAATGATTTTCCTTTTTATTTCCCTTGTAAAACTTCCACATGTCGACTACCTAGTAGAGGGACATCCGATCTTGGATGACTTCTGTGATGGCTCATATTCAAGTATTTGATCCCCATTTCTTCCTATCTTCTGCCATCTGCTTCTTCTGAGGAGTGATCTGGTTTGGGTTGCGAAGTCTTTTCAGCACGTTGCTAGGGGAAGCCTACGCGTTACAGGGATGGGGGATCCTAGGGGGTGGAAAGAGAGAGTTGGGGCTGTAGGCATAGTCCCGTTGTTTTTTTCATAAAAAAATATAATGATGGCAGTATATATATGAAATAAATGGGATTTTTATTTATTTATCTTTGCCTTAAATGACTTAATCTACATGCACTTTTTACTTTGTTCGCTAAGACTGTAATAAGGATTAAAACTACTCAAGAGAAAATTTATTTTGAGACAGAATGAGTAAAAATATAGGAAGAAAAATATTGAATTCTTTGAAGTAAGGATGTATTTACCTTTTTTGATTTATTGATTTTGACAAAAAAGGAAAGTTGGAATTTTTTAAAAATAGGGGATGCCAATCGGCATGCCCTTTATCCTGCTTATCGGCAGGTCAGTATAGTCAAATCACTCCAAAGCTTTGATTACACTTTCTTCAGCTACTAGTACTTGATGGTGTAGACTGTCATTCGGATTTCGCTGGCTTTTTCTTTTTAGATGAACTTTTCAAGTATAAAAGGTATAAGGTAGGGAGTTTTCTTCACCCATTCACATTTTCTTTTGCTTTCTTATTGTTGCATTGTGTCTTATTAATTCCAAAATGGACCTTCCCATAAGTGCGGAATTTGCCTCTTATCTTAAGAATTTAGAAGTTATGTGTTCGTATAATGTAGACTATGATACCTTTTACCTATGTTGGGTATCTTTGTGGTGCAACCAGCCTATTCACTGGAACATATTGATGGCGGAAGCACAGTTCTGTTACCTCAAGGATCATGTTTTTCATTTTGTCTTGGAAGAGGTATGTCCGACCTATTAGGATTTTTTTGCTATGTTTGGGGTAAATCCCAGTGTGGTGGGGGCCAAGACTGAAGTTTCTCGATCTTCTAAGTAGTTTTATCAGGACTTCTCCACATCTCTCCTTCAATGGTTCAGCCATTGGTCACTTGAGAAATGATCTCCCTCCCAGCTTTAGTGTACTCAGTGCGCCTGGGGGATGTTAATGATGGGGCCATGCTAGAGTCATTGCCCTAGGATAACTTCAAAGTTACTTCTAGTAACCCGTGACCTGATGGTAGACCCTCAACTTGCTACCATTACTGTGTGGATGTCATATCGTCGCAATCCAGCGGTGATAATACTAGCAGAGTCCCTAAACAGTCTAGTTGCTTGGCTGGAAGGTCGTTCTGATTTCCTGAGAGGAAGCCTGGTTATAATGTTCATGTAGTTGGCTGAGCGATTTCGTTTAGCGGTCCCCCTGAATATCCCTTAGTAGCTGTGCCAAATTTCTTCACCTTCTATTTCATCATCATTAGACCGTCCATTAAGAACTTGATAAACTTGTTTGTGGAACATGGAGCTTAATGTCTGTGATGATCAGTGCCCTGGTGGGGAAAATTGCAGCCTATTCTAGAATGGGGGAAATACCATTATGTTCGATTAGTTGGTGTCCGACAGACCACCTTTTATTTTTCTATCAGCTCTTGTGACAAGTCATATGGGAGAATATTGTGCCTTTCCTATAAAGGATTTGACGGAAGGAATGCAAAAGCATTTGGGCTCTTTGTAGGAGAGTCATCGACTGTCAAGTATCCTTTTTAATCTATTGGCAGGGTTTGGCATGTGTCCGTAGATTATATAAAATGGGTATGGAAGAAGTTAGTGGCTAAGATGTCGGTAGAGGAGATCGGGCAGAGATGGTTTGCCATGTTTGACACTATGCAGGTGGGCATCGTGATTTTCTCCAGGATGGTTTGGGCTTATTGCTCCATGGAGCACCTTCGATATATCATCCAAGCAGTGAAATTTTTGGGGCCTCATGATGATGATGATGGGGATGGATCTTTTGATAGCTACGGGTAGGGTTATTTATGAAGCTTTTTTGTGGTTGGTCATATATTTGGTTATGGGGATAAACTTGGGAAAGTTTTTCATGAGTTGTTTTGGTTTGATTTATTTTTAGGACAGTTTGGTTGGCGGGGGTAATCGTTTGACTCCCTACGCTGATATTTCCTATAATCATGCCGAAATTTCTCACAATGGAATGAAAAATTATTTTAATTATATTGTTTTGACTCTTGATGAGTTTTACATTTTAATTATCTATACCAATCGCTAGGCATACATAATCCTTTTGTTCATGTATTGATAAAGTGAACTGTCATGCTTGGAGGTAAGAAAAGAATAGTATTTTATGAAAAAGAAGGGGATCGTGCCCATGTAAAGTGTATGATCTTCCTACGTACCTCTACGGGTTTTGAAAAATTTTTGAGTTTTATTTTGGAAAGTAAAATCTTTTTTAAAGTATCAGACCCCACGTAGTTTTGAGTAGAGGGAAATGAAGAATTTTTTTTAGAATAGAAGGGGAATGAGAGGAGTCGTAGCGGGTCGAGATTTTGGACTAGGGATACAATTTCTTGATACGATCTAGGTTGACTGGATGGTCCATCTCTTCTTCGTTAAGGTCAGTGAGCATAGCGGTACCACCAGGCATGATATTATTCATGATGTAGAGGCCACTCCAATTTGTTTTGAATTTTCCTTCGGGGTCCTAGACGGGTTATATGATTTCTTTGAAAGCTAAGTCCCCTTCTAGGATACCACGTTCCTTGACTCCCTATTAAATGACCGTGCTATCTGGCAATGGTACCCCTATATATAATATAAATCCTTTAGTCTCCTTTCATCTTATAGCGATAACTCGTCGAAACGACTCTGACGTCAGTCTTCTTTGTTGACTTTATTTTCAAGCATGATGCATAGCGAAGGTATTTTTAAATCAACGGGAAGGACTCCTTTCATGTCGTATACCATAAAGTAAGGGATATCCTCAGTAGATGCTCTTACTGAAGTGTGATATCCCGAGAGGGCGTAAAGGATCCGTTGAGCTCAATCTCGACAACTCTCGATCTTCTTATTGATGATTGCTCTGAGGTTCTTAATAGCGGCTTCAACTGCACCATTGGTTTGTGGTCGGTAGGGTGAAGATTTGTGTCTCTGAATCCCATACTTGTTAACCAATTTTAGGACTTCTGCCTCAAAATGTAACCCGTTATATGACACTAGCTTGTGCAGAACCCCGTATCGACAGATGATGTTCTTCCGGATGAATTTGCCTACTTTTTTAGCATTCATTACTGGGTATTACTCAGCTTTGACTCATTTAATGAAGTAATCAATGGCAACTAAGATGAACTCAGGTAGAGGTCGTGTTAAACAATTCTTAGGGAGGTAAGTGTTGGAGATTGGAAAATTATTGGCATTAAAGGCATCTCCGAAATAGGCAGTGTAATCCTGAACCATGGTAGTCCAATAGTAACCATGTCAAATAATCTTCTTGGCGAGCATATGCCCATTCATGTGGGGTTTGTATTTCTCTATGTGGATTTTTTGCATCATATATTCAATGTCAGCCCCTACGATGCAGTGCAAGTGGGTTCCAACCAATTTTATCTTGAACAGTGTTTTATTGAAGATAATGTACTAGGCAACCGATATACAGAGGGTTGCTCGATCTTTCTTATTTTCATCTCGGGGGTACCTACCATGCTTAAGAAGGCGCCAAATGTTGTAATACCAGCACTCTGCCATAATTAAGTTATCTTCTATTACGAGCTCAATGTGGTAGCAGTTGGGTTTAGCTTGCTTTTGGACTAGGAAAGGGGACATTATATTTCCCTTGAGCATGTGAACCAAGAAGCCAAAGATAGTAAGGGCATCAACTAAGTTGTTCCTTACTCGGGGCAAGTAGTGGAAGGTGATATCTCGGAACTTGGAGGCCAGCTTTACTAAGTGGTCATGGAAGGGTACGAGTTTTTTGTCTTTGCCTTTCCATCTTCTAAGGACCTAGTCGATGATAAGAGAAGAATCCTCATAGATATCTAGGCACTAGATTCCTTTCTTGAGAGTGACTTTAAGGCCTACAGTGCATGGATCGTATTTGGTCATGTTATTGGTGCATGGAAAATCTAATTTGATGGAAATGGGATTATGAGAGTCATCAGGGTGATCAAGAGTATCCTAATGCCACATCATTTTTATTGGCAGAGTCATCAAAGAACATTTTCCACCAAAGGTATTCTCGAGAGGTGAAAAGGATATTTTCATACGAGAATTCAGAGATCCAAACATCATCTTCTTCCATAGGGTAATAATCAAGGTAGTCGGATATGGATATTCCTTTATTAGCTTTTTGCATGACATACATGATATCGAATTCAGATAGTAGCATCAACCATCCGTCCATCCAGCTAGACAAGGAAGGTTTCTTGAGCAAGTATTTAAAAGAAACCATTCTGAACACAAGTCTGATGGGAAAAGTGAGCATGTAGTGCCGTAATTTTTGAGTGACCCAGATAAGGGAAACACATGCTTTCTCCAAGACAGTGCAGTTGACTTCATACCCGGTCATTTTGTGACTGGCATAGTAGATGACCCTCTATTTGCGAGATTCTTCAAGGTATTGGGGTAGAAAATCTCCAATTGTGGTGTCTGTAATGGTTAAGTATAGGAGTAGAGGAGACCAGGCTATGGTGTCATGAGTACCAGAGGTCGGGTTAGATATTGCTTGATTCGATCAAAGGCTTCCCAACAAGATTTATTCCAGACTTTGGTTGTATCCTTTCGAAGAAGTTTGAAGATGGGTTCAAAAATATAAATGAACAGGCTGATGAACCGATTCATATACTTTAACTCTACCAAGAATCCCTAAACTTCCATCTCTATTCGGGGTGGTGGAATTTCGAGTATGTCTTTCAGTTTGGCAGGATTTGCTTCAATCCCTTTCTCACTAACCACGAATCCCACAAGCTTTATTTTGGTGACACATAAGACACATTTTTGTGCCTTCAGTAGCATCTGGTATTGCCGTAGTAGACTTAATGATCATATCATCTACGTAGACTTCGACCTCTTTATGTATCATATCTTGTAAGATAGTTAATGATAGCCCTTTGGTAGGTAGCCCTTGCGAGATTGAAAGGCATAACTGTGTAACAGAAGGTTCCCGAAGGGGTGATTAGTGCAGTTTTTTCTTGATGATGACGGTGCATCTTAATTGGAGTGTATCCAAAAAATGAGTCAATGAATGACTTGAGAGCGTGACTGGTCATGTTGTCCATGATCATGTCGATATTAGGTAGCGAGTAATCGTCTTTTGGAGTGGATTTCTTAAAATCATGGTAGTCAATTCACATGCAGACTTTTCCTCCTGATTTTGGTACATGTACAATATTGGCTAACCATGTGGGATATTGGATTACTCGAATGAAGTCTATGTTCAACTGTTTGACCACCTCTTACCCTGAGCGACCATTTTATGTGACATTTTTGCAATTTCTGTTTCACCAATTTACATTCCATAAGAGTTGGAATCTCGTGTTGAGATATCTCGAGATCAATGTCGGGCATGTTATCGTAGTGCAAATAAATTCAAAAATTCCTTTAATAGCTCTTCAGGTTGCACGCGCTCCTGATCTTCAAGGGTGGACCCTATCCTAATCTCGCGTAGTTTGCTACTATAACCGAGATTATTAACAACAGTTTCATCTTAATTTATTTGAACGCAGTTATGTTCTTTGTTGTTAACCTTATTAAGATAAATTAAGAATTGTTCATTTGCAAATTCATCATCATCTAGAGTTTGATTATAATAAAGACCATTAGTGTAAGGCACAATAAGATGCTCAAAACCTTTATTTATTTGATTCTTGGTAATAACAGCATTAGGAACTTCATCGAAGGAGGTATCGATTACATTGTGATCAGAACAAGGAGGAACAATAAAAGAAATAGGATAAACATTTGGGTTGGTTTTCATTTAAGAGGATGGAACTAGTATAACATTTTTAGTTGAGGAGGGGTGAATTAGTAGTCTTGATCATTGTGGGTGGATCCAATGATGTAGTTCCTGAGTGGATTATGCAGAGTGTCAGCCCCAGTATCTGCAGATCGAATGATTTCTCAAACTAACTTCCTTCGAAAACCTCGATAACTGTTGTAGTCTTCTTAACAAGCGGTTACACATGATGATGAGAACTTTCATACCATGATATGCTATCTTGGAAGAATATCTCCATTCCTGGTTCCATCTTATAGTCCACATGATTACACCACAGTTTGATAAATCCACAAAAGGGAAAATCTTCACCCTCTTTGATGAATCCCCCGTTCAAGGAATCTCCTAAAATAATCTTGGAATTTTCTAATCTACTCTTAAACCAGGGTTGGCAGAGCATTCAAGGTTCCTCAGATGATGGTTGATAACCCATGACACATGGAGGAAAGGCCTTTTTAAGTACTACGGGTTCTAGTATTCCCTTTTGTTGTTGTACCATCCCTAATCTGAGCATGAATTGCATACTCTTGAACATTTGTATTACGTTGACATTATCGCTAGGGTTGTGCTCTAGATAGACTATGTATATGTCTTTGAAATTATCCCCTGTTGGGGGTGGAAGTGGTTGGAATCAGAAACCAGATAAAAGAATATCATTTTTCCCATGTTGTATCTCTGGTACAATTTACCGGTGCCTTCATTCTCGGTATTATCATCGTCACCCAAGATAGTGACGACATGCACCTTGGCAAAGAACTTTAGTTTCTGATGGAGAGAGGAAGATACCCCTTGATGTTGTGAAGCCATGGTTGACCAAGCAGTAGATTAAAACAAGTCGATTGGTCGATGACCTGGAACTCAATAATGGGATTTATATGGCCATCCCCAATTACAAGATTTATGGATCCCATCACCTCTCAACGAGTATTGTCATAAGCACGCACTGGGATGAAAGTTGGAGCAAGGTCACTTACTTTCAAACCTAAGTAGTTGAGTGTACTTAACGGGCAAACATTAAATGTTGATCCATTGTTGATGAGTGAAAGTGGGATTGCCTTCATTATTACCTCAACGGAGATATTGAGAGCATAATTATGATTAAGACCACAATTAGGGATTTCTTCCTCAGAGAAGGAGAGCATTATAGTATAAGTTAAAGATCCAACTAGGTTCACTGCTTCTTCTGAAGTGGTGGAAGAAGGGACTTTGGGCCTGGTAAGTAATTTAATCAAGGAATTTCGGTGTAGTTGTGAAGACATGAAGTGTCCCCACGAATTAGACCGAGTTTTCTTTAACTGGTGGAGAATCTTGCTCTCCTCAATGGTTATTTCTGACATCAGGAGTTTCTTGACAACA
The DNA here is from genome assembly GCA_949130495.1 of Sambucus nigra. NCBI lineage: Eukaryota > Viridiplantae > Streptophyta > Magnoliopsida > Dipsacales > Adoxaceae > Sambucus > Sambucus nigra. The sequence continues at coordinate 336,990,058 of OX422223.1, forward strand.
CCTTTCCTTTATTTATCATTATTGATTGAGGGCTTGGACTTTGCTAGTGCCTCCCAAATCTTATCATATGGTTCATAGAAGAGGGGAAGAACTTAAATCCTGTTTCTTCATGTATCTGGAGTTATTCGGAACATTTGTTGATCTCTCCTAGAAGATCTTCAAGTGATATCATCCCACATAAACAGATCATTGGGCGAACCTTATGTAACACCCCGCATTACTGTGCATTTAATATTTAATTAATTCAAAAAAAATTTAAATTGCTTGTGTGTCATCATTTAATTGAATTAGTTATGTTAATATTTATTTAAATATTGATCGGAGAGAAGATGGTCAATATTTACGGAAATTAAATTACTAAGTGAATAGTAATAATTTATTTACGTCATAACGTGTATAAGTGACATGGCATTTATTTATCTCAGCCGGAAGTCAGATATAGACTAAGTTGGGTGTGAGATAGGGACTTTTTATAAATTAATTCGGATGTCAATTCTGAGTGCACGGTTGAGTCCGAATGGGCTGAAATAGTCGAAAAAGTGTACCCGGGGGTGGTAAATGGGTCACGGAATATTTTTAGGCATAACCGACCCCACTTGGTGGTATTTGGGTCATCTTAATTAGGCACATATGATTAAAAACGGGATTTGGAAATAAAAACCTAAGTTTTGGAGTTGTGGGCAACCATAACTCATTTGGGAGAAATTTAAGAACATAAGGGACAAAGAGGAAGGACTCTTGAGAGCCAATCAGACACTATGGATTTATAAGGCAAGTGGTTAAATTGCTTCAATGTAAATTGAGGAATTTAAATTCATATCATAGTAGGGGTTATACAAATAATTTTTGGATTGGGTTACTACAAATTGGGTTTTGATTCGGGGAAGTTACAAATCAAGTTATTGGGACTAGTTTTGATTCGTAAGGATTTTAGTGGATAATTCTGGGTAAAAAGCTTCACAGAAGCTGTTAATGGTGATTCTGTCCACAATGTCCTTTAGAAAATGGCGTTTTCTAACTTTCGTTGTCTAATACGTTTTTTCCAAAATGGCCCCAAAACGGCATTTTAAAAATCTGGGCAGATTGAGTAAATTGAAAACCTCAGATTAATAATTGGGAAAACTTTGTTGAAGAGAATTTTGAATAATTAATTGGGGATATTGTATTATGGACCAAGGGGGTGTCCGAATATTTTGGTTGAGCGATGTCATGATAATAGATTAATTAATGAGGCATTAATTAATTAAAGCTTATAGCTGGAGTAATTTATTATAGGATGATATAATAAATTGTTAAATATTATTTAATTAGGAGTGTTCTCTTTATAATGAAATTTTGAGGAGTACTTTCTAAGATATGCAAATTCGAGCCAGGTGAGAAAGTCTGGGTACATTGGTTGTGTGACACGAGGGAGATATTAAATTAATTAATGAGTGTATTAATTAAATTAGACTCGGACCATAGACTCGGGAAGATAATAAGTTAATTGATGAGTATATTAATTAAATTAGAGTCGGACCATAGACTCGGGGAGATATTAACTTAATTAATGGATAAATTAATTAAATTAGAATGGGACCATAAACTCGGGAATATGTTGGCTAGTGTTACGAACTTTGTACACGATAAAGTCGGGATTAATTTATGTGTGTGTATATATATATATATATATATATATATATATATATATATATATATATATATATATATATATATATATATATATATATATATTGTGTGCTCATAAATACCGGCGGCTAATTATTTATTTAGAATTATATGATCTAGTGTTATCGGGGGAGATTGCGCGATGTGGGTGAATCCCCTAGCTTGAGGAGTAGGGCGAGTATATCCCCAGGTCATAGCGTCCAAATATAGGTGGGCATTGATATGATTGTCTTCATACTCGGAGGAATATGACCGCCTCCAATACGTTTATATTTCTATGTTCTGATTCGACGATGGCTAGCTGTCTCGAAAATCCAGGTGGGACTGAGAAGACCTGGGAAGATAGCACTTTAGAGAATGCATCCAATGATGTATTACGGAAGGATGGTTTTAATTATATTCAACATATGTGTGATTGTGGAATATAGTTCTACGTATATAATGGAGTAGATAATTATATACGGGTGATTAAATACATGAAGAGAATTTGTATTACTTATATAACTAGTGAATATTATATGACTTTTAAGAGCAGTTTTATTTATATTCAACATATGTATAAGTGTGGAATATAGTTCTACGTATATAATGGAGTAGATAATTATATATGGGTAATTAAATACATGAATAGAATTTGTATTACTTATATAACTAGTGAATGTTATATGACTTTTAAGAAATTATTAATTAAGTTAATGCGATAAATAACTTACAAAGTAAAGATAAAAATTACTCGGGTTAGAGTAGAGTTCAAGGAGTTTCATGACAAGGCTAGTTAGACGGGGGAGTGAGATGTATCTCAAGGGAGTGCGACACTGACTTAAATATGAAGACCATTCATATATTTTAATTGTTGCATTTTAATTCACTTAGAAAATATTTTCGAAAGGACTTTGGGCTCTGACCCATACATGAAAAATATTTTCAAAATCTTTTAGGTATCCAGCCACAGGAATGCCAAACTTAAAGATCTGTTCCAGGGATGCGTAGCTGTAACAGGTGTGGATGTTGCAGGATTTGGACATAGACGCTTCAGTAATTTCATTCCTAGAGTAGGATGCAGCTTGATATTTCTATTGGCCATATCGCCCCAGCTATTTTCATTTCAGTCGAAATTTGTACTAGTTACTATTCTTTGTTGGAGAATATTAGTGCATGTTGGTTTTCTGTCGATGGTTTATTCGGTCGATCATTTATTGATTTATTTAGTATTGCTTTAGATTCATGGTTTGTGTGAATGGTTCATATGTATATTTATATGGTTGTTGTTGTTATTAAATAAAAATATTAAAATTTTGACATCAACTTTTGAATACTAGGTGGTTAGTAAGTTTTAAAAAGTTTTCGACAGTGATGCTAAGAATGAACCAGGTGAGATTCCTGTTTTAATTTGATATAGGACTGATCACCCGGTATTTTATTGGGCGGGGTGTCACAGATGGTATCAGAGCATCAGGTTCTAGTGTCCTTAGGATCTGTCCGACTTTTCACGTTTCAGCTTAGCGTTCTTTGATGTAGAGCCATGTGATACGATTGTTGTATTCCTCTACGTTTGCGAGTTACGTTCTCCTGTTATCAAGTATAGTGAGGTGATTCATACCCGAGTTCGGTTGGGCTTTGTATACCGAACATTCTTTGGGACTACCAACGAGGGCCATAGAAGAATTGAAGGAGGAGAGGCTCAACAGAAGCATAGGGTATTCTAGAAATGGTGATTGTGATAGGAATCACCTTGATTGTTGTTCAGGCCAGTGGGGATAGAATAATCACCCAGGAGCAATAGTCTCCCAAAGCACTGTTGTAGATAACGGTGGTACAATTTCAGTCTCACCCAGTCTAGTAAACAAAGGGTGGGAGAATTATGGAAGGACCCTTTTGGAAGGGCTATCTATAAGGATTCGAGTAGCAGAGTAGCGTGATAAGTCAATGGGAGGAAATAACCCAAAGACAATTGTGTAGGGTGGTGTGCGGTGGCACCCGGGACTAAATTTTAAATGAAATATTTGGCCCAGTGGGGCGGTGTTGTAGTGGTGGGAGTCATTCACCACAACCATGGAGAAATACCATAAATAATAAGAAATTTAGGGTGCTGTTTCATCGCAAAATCTTCGCATCATCCATTTGAACCGGTAGGCAATGGATATTTCAGTACTTACTTCAGAAGGGCCGAACATAAGGGAAAGTTGAATCATGCAACAAACTTCGTACCCAACGAGGTGGATGCAGAGGTCAATAAGGGGTCCATGAGTTAATAATGGACTCGTGAGTAATACACAAACGTGGATGGAAAACAACGGCTAGGATGACTGGGGCTATAGTCATCAAGGTAGTATATTTTCGATTTGTTATCAATACTTCTGTGAGAAGGAAGCCAAGGGAGGTGGAATATCTCACCAAAAGGAAAGATCGTATTTAGTAGTGCTAGTGAAGCACCACGAGGGGATACCCAGTAAAGGAACCCATTTATATGATTTAGATCAGTGAAATTCCTACCAAGTGACGGTGGATTCAATCAGGGTCGTCGAGTCTAGCCACAAGTCCCATGGGGCCTGCGAAGCCAAAGGGACAATGGGGGTAGCAATCATGGTAAAGTCTACCAAGTACGCGAGAAGGACAACCCCCACATGGCTAGTGGCGCCAGAGACAGGGGATTGACATAGGGAAGTGTCTTATGTGTGGAAAGTGGGACCACAATAATTGATTATGTCCACAGTGAATCAGGGGATAGGAGAGGGATGCCTAGTAGGGACAACAATTATGAAGTTTTGGTTCGATTGGATGAGAATATTATGTCCAGGAACCATTTGGACCACTAGTATATAGGCGAGTGGAAGTATGAGTTTTATCCTCGGATATATGGGGCGAACTTTGTGACACGAGTGGTCACAATATTCTTCTTAACACTATATTCGCAAGGGAGACGAGTTTAGTGGGTTTATCGTACTCTTACTATTAAGTATATGTTTACCGCGGGGTAACGGGGCTCTCTTTTGTCTTACCTGCAGAGGAGCAGGTGTGAAAACTGAGAGGGTACATTTATAACGTTAACTCATTTTGAGAAGTGCTATGCGAGCAAGATTTTATCCTGGGTACATATTGGTTAGCGACGGGTAAGCGACGATGGGCGGTTACAGCAAGACTATCGTATTTGCTATTCCAGGTCAGGATGTGTATTCTTTCCGAGGTTCCACCCGAAAGAAGGTTGGGTTCGCGGAAATAGTTTATAAAATAGACTTTAGAGGATAGGGTTGTCTAGTATATTATATCCCAGTGCGTAGGGATTTTTACATATATGATTCGAGGCATGGCGGATTAACCATGGAGAAAAGAGATTTAGCTCATTAGTGACTTAGAACTGAGGACTTAGTGATAGTGTGAGTGCGGCATTACTTAACTCCTTTAGAGATGTGGGAGTCAAAAATTAGACCTTTGAGTATAGGGACAGAGTTTTGGGTGTCCCAGTTATATGCTCGGGTCTACGAAAATTAATGAACGACAATGCTACTGTTTAATGCATTGGGGAAAGATTTTTTTTTGGCTTTGTTGTGAAATATTATGCGCATAATCCCTAATAAACGTCAGTAGTGGAAAGACGTTATATGATGGTAGGACACCAGTTTAAAGGGTGATTTTTGAACGTGTGGAGTTACACTTTGAGGTGAAATCTATTACGTTATAAGGCGAGTATAGCCGGATAGTGCTGCCAAAGAAGCACCGAGAAAACTTTTGCACCGTAAGTTAATGGGCGGGGCAATATAGAGAAGATTAAATTGCAATATGAGGAAATATTGAATGTAATCATATGATATAATGTGATATGTGGAATAACCTTGAAAGTAAAATATTACGTATGTGACGTCTGTGATGTTGTGCAAATATGCATGGGATTTAGGGTGTATGGGCTCCCTGGTTAGTGTGATTTCAGAGTCATCTTAAATAAAGGGATGTGTGAATGAACATATTGAATGTATGTCTACTAGGCAGTCAGAAAACAAGTGGGAAAGTGAAGTGAACTGAAATCCGTTTGAAAGAGGAAACAATCCGACTATATGCGTATCAAGGTGAACTATCTCCACCGTAAGGAGTGTAAAGACGGTGGAGGCGCATGTAACAAAATATCTTAAATAAAGAAAGAAGTCACGTTTCTGGGAAAATAGAAAATAGTAACACTTAGTTATATGCTTATAGTGGTCTTACGCATAGACAAGGTGTAGATTCATATCTGACGAAAGCAGCACAAGGAATATAGTTCTTGAGCATGGGAATTGGTGTTGAGTGAGATATTGTGAATTTGTCTCCGGATAGACCATTTATAAATATGAAAAAGTTTGATTTGAGGGTATCAACCAAGAAGTTTTTGAAATTTTATGGTTCCATAGATGGAATTAATGCTCAGGTTGGTAAGAATTGTGGAGGGGTCAAGGTTTCCATCGGGTTGTTGAATGGATTAACCTAAACACGAATTATTGTCGCGGAATTGGTTATACTATCGAGTAGTATGCCCAACTTTACTATTAATGGTAAGGAGTGAAACAAAACAAGGTGTCATTCAATATTGTTGGGAATTTGGGTGAGACCTTTCAGTCCCACCTCTGGTAAAAAGTGTCAGGAGGTGATAGGGACAGAGTTACATATTGGGTTGAATGTGTCGCCCATAAATTAATGGGTAGACGGGAAGCGAGGATTGTGCATTCCAGATTTTTGGGTAATTCAAGAATAGTAATTACTACAAGCAAAGTTACGTGTGATGCCTCGTAACAGTTTAGTATCATCGTGACACCTTGGGAGACTTTATGGGAAATGTTTCATTATCCACCTTTGGTTTATAAGAGGTGGGGAGATAACATGCTGCTAGGACCCGAAATGGGTTATAGTCCAGCAACGGGAATTGAGTAAGTTGTATCCTTTCTTATATTTCAGGGACGTAAGGAGGGGAATTTCCTAACATAGATATAGTGGAGTCGGTGGAGTATAGGCTCATCTTTTGGGGCACTATGTTATCAGTGGCCATTGAGTTAAAGATTTGTGACCAGGTATTGGTACAGGTGTCTCCTATGAAAGGAGTTATGAAGTTCGACAAGAAAGGGAAGCTAGCATCGAGGTATGTGGGTCCTTTCCCTATCTTTGAGAGGGTGGGACCAGTGGCTAATCGACTGGGTTTTCCAGAACATCTTCAGTGGATACGTGATGTGTCCCATGTGGCATAGCTAAAGAGATACGTGAGGAATGATAGGGATTTTTGGGCCCGTTCGACTTGAGGAGCATGACTTGAAATAAAACACCTCATATGAGGAGAGACTAGTAGCTATGTGAGCAAGCTGCAGTTTAAGGTAGTGCTACCAGTTAGAGTGTAATAGAGAGGGGTCATCATTGTATTGATGAGTATACATGGGAGAGGGAGTAGGATAAGTGAGAGCATTATCCAGAGATATTAATCACAGTTATGACCAAATTTTGGGGATAAAATTCCTTTGTAAGGGGGTAGTATGTAACACCCTGCATTTAATATTTAATTAATTCGGGAAAATTTTAAATTGCTTGTGTGTCGTAATTTAATTGAATTAGTTATGTTAATATTTATTTAAATATTAATCGGAGAGAAGATGATTAATATTTATGAAAATTAAATTACTAAGTGAATAGTAATAATTTATTTATGTCATAACGTGTATAAGTGATGTGGCATTTATTTATCTCAGCCGGAAGTCGAATATAGACTAAGTTGGGTGTGAGATAATGAATTTTTATAAATTAATTCAGATGTCAATTCTGAGTGCACGGTTGAGTCCGAATGGGCTGAGGTAATCGAAAAAGTGTACCCGGGGGTGGTAAATGGGTCACGGGATATTTTTAGGCATAACCGAGCCCACTCGGGGGTATTTGGGCCATTTTAATTAGGCCCATATGATTAAAAATTGGATTTTGAGATAAAAACCTGAGTTTTGGAGTTGTGGGCAGCTATAAATCATTAGGGAGAAATTTGAGAACATAAGGGACAAAGAGGGAGGACTCTTGAGAGTCAAAGAGGAAGAACAAGGAAGGTGTTCTTCATCACACAACGATATCTACACCAAAGGATAATCAGACACTACGAATTTGTAAGGCAAGTGGTTAAATTGCTTCAATGTAAATTGATGATATTCAATTCATATCATAGTAAGGGTTATACAAATAATTTTTAGATTGGGTTAATACAAATTGGGTTTTGATTTGGGGAAGTCACAAATCAAGTTATTGGGACTGGTTTTTATTCGTAAGGATTTTAGTTGATAATTCTGGGTAAAAAGCTTCACACAAGCTGTTAATGGCGATTCTGTCTGCGATGTCCTCTAGAAAATGACGTTTTCTAACTTTTGTTGTCTAATACGCTTTTTCCAAAATGGCCCCAAAACGGCATTTTAAAAATCTCGGCAGGTTGAGTAAATTGAAAACCTCAGATTAATAATTAGAAAAACTTTGTTGAGGAGAATTTTGAATAATTAATTGGGGATATTGTATTATGGACCAAGGGGGTCTCTGGATATTTTGGTTGAGTGATGCCATGATAATAGATTAATTAATAGGGGATTAATTAATGAAAGTTTATAGCTAGAATAATTTATTATTGGATGATATAATAAATTGTTAAATATTATTTAATTAGGAGTGTACTCTTTATAATGGAGTTTTGAGGAGTACGTTCTAAGATATGGAAATTCGAGCCAGGTGAGCGAGTCCGGGTACATTGGTTGTGTGACACGAGGGAGATATTATATTAATTAATGGGTATATTAATTAAATTAGAGTCGGACCATAGACTCGAGGAGATAATAAGTTAGTTAATGAGTATATTAATTAAATTAGAGTCAGACCATAGACTCGGGGAGATATTAAGTTAATTAACGGGCATATTAATTCAATTAGAGTCGGACCATAGACTCGGGGAGATATTAACTTAATTAATGGGTAAATTAATTAAATTAGAGTCGGGCCATAGACTCAGGAATATGTTGTCTAGTGTTACGGACTTTGTACACAGTAAAGCCGGGATTAAATTTTATATATATTTACGATAGTGTATATATATTGTGTGCTCATAAATACCGGTGGTTAATTATTTATTTAGAATTATATGCTCTAGTGCTATCGGGGGAGGTTGTGCGATGTGGGTGAATCCCCTAGCTTGGAGAGTAGGGCGAGTATATCCCTAGGTCATAGCGTCCAAATAGAGGTGGGCATTGAGATGATTGTCTTCACACTCGGGGGAATATGACTGCCTCGATTACGCTTATATTTCTATGTTCTGATTCGACGGTGGCTAGCTGTCTCAAAAATCCAGGTGGGACTGAGCAGACCTGGGAAGATAGCACTTTAGAGAATGCATCCGATGAGGTATTACTCGGAAGGATGGTTTTAATTATATTCAACATATATGTGATTGTGAAATATAGTTCTACGTATATAATGGAGTACATAATTATATATGGTTGATTAAATACATGAAGAGAATTTGTATTACTTATATAACTAGTGAATGTTATATGGCTTTTAAGAGCGATTTTATTTATATTCAACATATGTATAACTGTGGAATATAGTTCTACGTATATAATGGAGTAGATAATTATATATGGGTAATTAAATACCTGAAGAGAATTTGTATTACTTATATAACTAGTGAATGTTATATGACTTTTAAGAAATGATTAATTAAGTTAATGCGATAAATAACTTACAAAGTAAAGATAAAAATTACTCGGGTTAGAGTAGAGTTCAAGGAGTTTCATAACAAGGCTAGTTAGACGGGGTGGTGTAACAAGGAGGGTCAGGAAGAAAGCGTTAGGTGTGCACTTTAGAGGAGGGGTGAGATGTATCTCAAGGGAGTGTGACATTGACTTAAATATGAAGAGCATTAATATATTTTAATTTTTGCGTTTTAATTCACTTGCGAATATTTTCAAAAGGACTTTGGGCTCTGACCCATACTTGCAAAATATTTTCAAAACATTTTACGTATCCAGCCACAGGGATGCCAAACTTGAAGATCTGTTCCAGGGAAGCATAGCTGCAACAGGTGTGGATGTTGCAGGATTTGGACATAGACGCTTCAGTCATTTCATTCCTAGAGTAGGATGCAGCTTGGTATTTCTTTCGGGCATATGGCCCCAGCTATTTTCATTTCAGTCGAACTTTGTACCGGTTACTATTCTTTATTGGATTATATTAGTGGATGTTGGTTTTCTACCGATGGTTTATTCGGCCAGTCATTTATTGATTTATTCAAGTGTGCTTTAGATTCATGGTTTGTGTGAATGGTTCGTATTGATATTTATATGGTAGTTGTTGTTAAATAAAAATATTAAAATTTTGACTTTAGATTTTGAATACTCGGTGGTTAGTAAGTTTTAAAAAGTTTTTGACAGTGATGCTAAGAATGAATCAGATGATATTCCAATTTTAATTTGATATAGAACTGATCACCCGGTATTTTATTGGGTGGGGTGTCGCACCTTTTCATGCATTGGCTCTTCATTTGAACTATCAAATTCATCGCCCGATCATGTGGCACTGATTTCATCATTCCATGAGAAGTCAATGCATTTCACTACTTCCATGGCTTCTTCATATAGATCCCCCCAGTCAATGGGGAGATGAAAAAGTGAAGGGATCAATCTCCCTAGTAGTTTCAAAGCATTAAGTAACTCAGATATAATTCAAATCTCATCGGTGTGTCAGAACTAGTCTGCCATAATCTAAACTGCATCGTCTAAGATGACTTCATCAATGGGCACTACCCAATTATCTGACTCGCGAGCCCACTTTCGGGCTTCCATGAACACGCTGCTGAACTTCTGGCAGTCAATGGTCATTTCTAAGGGAAATTTCAGCCCGAACTTTGGAAGCCCGTTCAGTATCGCTGATAATTCCATATCTTTCCCTCTAAAATGAGTAAGAACGACAATGTGTGCTCCTGTAAGAAGCGAAAGAGCCTGGTCGGCAAAATAATTAGGGTGTAGGAGGTAATATGAGCAAACTGTAAGGGGTTTAAGTGAATATATGGGTATAATGGGTGATTCATTGGGTGCAATCTGGGTAGATGGGTCAAATTTTCAGTTAATTTCCAAGAAAATAGCATTTGAATGATTCGAGAGTGGATTGTGAGTAGTGTTTGTCTTAGGATTGACTAGTTGGGTGATAACACCCCAGTCAATCAGACCTTAGATTACATTTCAGAGATGGTGTCCACTTTCCCCATCCACCCTGCTATAAAATTACTGACTATTTCTTTGAGAATCTGCCTGAGAAGTTCTAAATCACAGCCTGTAACCTTCAACTCCTCGTTGTATTTGTATTGTGACATGAATTCACGATCAACGTCCTCCCAGTTATGAATTCTAAATTCATCGAGGGATAGGAACCAGTGAAGAGCGTCGTCCTTCAAAGTCTATTGAAATATTTAGGCCATTATTTTCTCAGAGACATCTAGGAGAGTTATGGCTCAGTGGTAACTTCGGAGATGAATAATTCAGGACCCGCTACCCTCAAACTTCTCGATGTTGATTATCTTAAACTTTTTCGGTAGCCTTGTTTTAGGTTAGGGAGACATATGGTTACAATCCATGTAGTTCCCAGAGATTCGAACCTAGTCAAATTTCTTGGTCAACCGCTTAAGGTTCTCCTTGACCTTGTTCAACTCTTCTTTCGTCGAATCAGTAGATACTGGTTGGTTAGTCCCTGAATGGGTAACGCTTGACATAGGGATCTAAGCTGGCAGTGGCCCATTAGCATGAGGGGTATATGGAGTGTGTTGATATTCTTTCAGGATCAAAATAGGCTCAGGTGCGGGTGGCCCCATAGCATGGGGGAAGAGAACCTCAGTTTCTTTGGGAATAGGGACCTTATTTCGTTGTATCTCATCAACCTCTATTTTAAGGTTATAAATCTTGTTGGTAAGTTCGACTAGAATCGTCATCAAATCAGGCTGCACATTCGGTACTTGATCCGTCTTCTCCATGGAAAGTTGGTGAAGGTGGATTCCAGAATCGGAGGAAGTAGAGGGAGAACTGACAAAACTTCGGGGTGATTCAACGGAATATCGAAGCCAATAAGGAGTCAGGAGAAGCGTCAAGTATACGATCGACCCGAGAAGAAAAAAATATTCGAATTTATTTTTGAAGTAGAAAGGGAAGAATCTTCTCTAGGAGAAGAGGGAATTATTTTTGACATTTTTTTGGAAAAAGGAGGAAAAAATGCTTTGGGGTTTTTTAATAAAAGAGGGGGAAAATGTTTATGACACTTTGGTACGGACGAAGGAAAAACAAGAGAAGAGTCTCAGCATTATTATTATTATTATTATTATTATTATTATTATTATTATTATTATTATTATTATTATTATTATTATTATTATTATTATTAGGTTTATGTTTATGTTTATGTTTATGTTTATGTTTATGTTTATGTTTATGTTTATGTTTATGTTTATGTTTATGTTTTCACTTGTATTAGATTTACCTAAATGCAAAAAGAAATGTTGGATGGGACCCAAGCCTAGGAAAATTGGGTATGAAAAATATGTAAAACATTGTTTGACTTGTTGGCAGGCTTACGGACGGGGTTCCGTTTAAAAAGACGAAATCACGAATTTGGGAGGCGTGTCGACCTGAAATTTTGGTATTATTTTAGGTAGTAACCAGCAAGAAAAATATGAGTTCCCTAGGTTTGACGCCTATATGAGGGTATGCAGTTGTTAGGTTAGTGTAAAATTTCCCCCTTTAGCATGACTTCCACGATAAACATCTCGCTATTGAGGGGAATCGGTACCTGCGGACAAGACATTTGATACACCTGAGTGTATGTCAATGGCCTCACTATATACCTCGTGGGGACAGTACGTGTGCGAGTAAATTTGATATACTAGATGTACCTAAACGAGTTCCCTGATATATACCTCCCGTCATGACTTCGGTCAAGCAATATGCGGGCGGAACTGCTTAATATACATCGAAGTGAGAAATCTGTGATCGCTTAAATAAGATTTTATACCAATTTGTTAAATGCGCGATGATAATGATTAAACTGAATTTGTAAATTTTTTAGTTAACCTTATTTAATCGGTGTCAATTCTTTAATCAAATTTTATTCAGCCCTAAAACATGCAACTACGTGTGGATAAATTAAACAATCATAAATAAATTGTTGACACACATATTTTAGAAATAAAAAAATGTTTTGAGTAAAACCTTTTATTTCACAAATAATTAACTCAATGATTAGAAGGAAAATCTGCAATGGATTAACCGCAGTAAACCAACATAGCCACAACCAAAATCAGTAATGAAATTCCGCAGCAACTCCACACGAACCACAGTTCAATAAGCCTAAGAACACCCACGAGTACTCCTTTTGACATGCATTCACGTCAGCCCAACAACTCCCTCAAGTGGCACCTGGGTCAGCATTAGAGATCTTCCCTACAAGAGAAACTTCATAAACCCTTAAAATTGAGAAGATAAGTATTTCTGCCAAAGAAATTTGTAGGTTTAAAAAACGCAGGTCTTCTGAAGAAAAATGAAGTTGTTTAATATGCTATTTATAAAAACGTTAAGGTAGCTCATCACTCGAACGAAAAGTGCATCTCCCTCAAACGAGGATAGTTGTAGCTCGAACGAACTTCACTCGACATAAAGTTGTCGCTCAAACGAATCATTTAAGTCGCTCGAACGAGATTTAATAAAAAAAATTATTTCATAAAAAAGAAATTCGCCTCAACACTTAGAAAAATATTTTTGACGAAAAACTCTTCTCCAATACTTAGAAAAAAAATTAGAAAAATTATCCCAAGACTCTAAGTTAACAGTTAAGGTATAAAAATAAAACCTTACCAAACTAGGTGTGCTCTCATGATCGCTTAAATAAGATCTCATACCAATTTTTTTAATGCATGGGGATACTAATTATGACGAATTCACAAATTTTCAAGTTAACCTTATTTAATTGGTGTTAATTTTTAATCCAATTTTATTCAGCCCTAAAACATGCAACTACGTGTGGATGAATCAAAAAATCTTAAATAAATTGCTGACATGCATATTTCAGGAAAAAAAACCTTTCAGGTAAAACCTTTTATGCCACAAATAATACTCATAATGATTATAAGTGAAATCTGCAATGGATTAATTGCAGTAAACCCACATAGGTCGCAACAAAAATCAACAATGGAATTCTGCAGCAACTCCACAGTACACAAACCATAGTTCAGTCAGTCCAGGAACACCCATAAGTACTCCTTTTGACACCCAGTTACATCAGCCTACCACCTCCATCAAGTGTCACCTACATCAGCAGTAGGGATCTTCTCTACAAGAGAAACTTTAAAAAGTTGGGTTATTGGGTTCCAAAATAATTCACATAAAGATTGGTATGTTTTGTGAATTGAAAACAATGGATGAAACCCTTAAAATTGAAAACATAAATGTTTCCGCCAAAGCAGTTTCATAGGTTTAAAATTTGCAGATCTTCTGAAGAAAAATGAAGTTGTTTATCATGCTATATATAAAAACGTTGAGGCGGAGGGTCGCTTCAATGAAAAGTGAATCTCGCTCGAATGAGGACAGATGTCACTCAAACGAGCTTCACGCGACATAAGGCTGTCGCTCGAACGAAATACCTAAGTCGCTCGATCAAGGTTTAATAAAAAAAATATTTTTATTTTCGTCAAAGAAAACTCCTCCTTAACACTTAGAAAAATATTTTTGACGTAAAACTCCGTTACAACACTTAGAATTGTTTTTTAGAAAAATTATCCCAACACTCTAAGTGAACCATTAAGGTATAAAAATTCAACCTTACCAAATTTAATCTCACATAGGCTTGAATGTTAAAGAACGTTGATATTCGGATCCGTCTTGACTCATAATTGAACTTCAATAAGTCTTCAACGGTTGTAGAGGTTTACGGCATACTCAACTCTAAATAGAACATTAAAATAATGTCCTTACATGAAGGTAATTAGACAATGGAAGGTAAGATCCATATTGCTTAGGCTAGCTACGACCTGTCGAACCAACATCCATCACAAAAGTGACCCCCCAATACGGGATAAAATTTTGTTCAATATCCATACTCTTGGTGATGTAGTGTGCAAAATGCATGATTATTGATTAATATATTATGGAGAGAGTATTTTATTTGGCATGATGAGCAGTATATTAATAAGGGAGAATGTACAAGTATTATGAAAAGTAAATCTAGCATCGAGATTATATCAAGCATGTATACGTGAGAATGGGTAATTTGTGAATATCTATAAGTGGGTGCGTGGTAGTGTACCGAAGCATGGATCAATTACAAGTGGTGTGTGATAAGTGTGAGTGAGCATGGAATATACAAGTGCGATAAGTGGAGGTGTGTTCTAGTGACACCTAAGCATGGATTTTCTAAGTTGTGTGTGCAACATGTGGATATAAGTGAACTTATATTTAAATACAAGTAGTGTGAGGTGTACATGCAGATTATTTACAAGTGTGTGAAGTGAAAAGTGAGTGAGAGGTGATATAAACATGATGTAGATATATACAAGAAATAATATAGGAGAAAAAAGGAACATACAGGTAGGTGCACATGAACACAAGCATAAAATGATAACACCCATGCAAACAGATTATATCCCTCTTGAGTAACTCCTCCCCAGCAGAGACGCCATTGTGTCCATCTTAATATCTTCCCCCTCCCTGTCTACTTCAAGGGAAAAAGTGTGAGAGATAAATGTTTCGCGCCCCTTTATACATCGTGGGATGCTTCGACCATCATCGATTTTGGGGTGATGTAAAGAGATAGAGTCGACAGCCTATTTTACACAAAACAGGTAAAAGAACATGTTGCCTCCACGAGAGAGCAACATCAAAGACAACCTGATGCTTGGAAAACAAATAGTTCAGAGGTTCATGGGCTAAGTTATGAAATGGGAACCTTTTAGGCACCTAACCCACCATTTAGGTCTCTCATGGGATTATGTCACTATTTTCCTTAATTTCTCCGTGAAGTGTGTGTGCGTGTATTCATAAGTGGAGATCGGAAGCGCTCGACTCGCATCATGGAAAGGACGAAGTGAGCTCATCCATATGAATGTTACCAAAATAATAATTAGAAAAAATATTATGTGTGCGCTTATCGATATATTGATCGTTATGATGAAACGATAATATATGTTTAGATAAGACATAAGTGTGAATCAAAAGTATGATATATATGAATAATATATGGATGGAATAGGAAAATGATGAAAATATGAAAAAAGAAAATTAGCACTCGAGTCTCATATTTTAGCCTGAGAAGCCTATGTAGCCTATAAAGGCATCAACGTTCATGTAGTTCGCATCTGGCACAAGGGTGGCGTTATCCCATAGATTCAAACGGGAGTTTTATATGCGTGGGTTAGAAGAGATATTTTTAATTTTGATAAAATATGATGAAGAATCCCATCGGAATATAGGTGTAACCCTCTTTTTCTTTTTTTTGGTTTTTTATAGAAGATAAATTATGTGCAATATAATTAATAAAGAATGAGATATTTATGTCTATGATCTAAAGTAAAAGCAAAATTGAGAATTTATATAACTAATGTGGAAATAAAGAAATCTAAATATAAAATGATGTTTGGACATTCTTTGGCGCCTTGAAGCTTGACCTTGATCCATGATGAGCTTCTTTGCAAGTTAGGATGAATGTTGAATGAGAGAGAGAGGTTTTCGCTAAATTGGGTATGAGAGTGACGGGAATCAAAGGTGGAGAAGAATTTCACATAAGGAAACTTCGCTAATTGCAGAAGAATGTTGCTGAGATCACTGAAATTGATGGATCAAAGGTGACATTCAAAGTGATCTCATGCTCTTCTTATATAGGGGGGATTGCAGATTGGCATAGTCCTTTCCTACCTAAAAACAGGTAACCAAAGACACATTGCCAACAGGTAGGGAAATGAACCTGCCAATTGGGAGTCTCGTGTAGATTTTTTGAAAAAACGTTCATAAAATGCAATTCGTAAGTCCAAATCTTGAAGGGCATACCATTAAAAAGGTAATTCAGATACCTTTAAGAATTCTTTGGGCCATTCTCGAGTCTGGAAGTTGACTTTGGGTCAAACGGGGCTGGAAAGCGCCCGTCGGTCCTTTGGACAGGAGATCGTCGGATGATAATGTATCATTCATTGAATCGTATATTCATATTACACATAGAGCCGACCATTGGAAAGATTTTCTAAGGTACTTAGATATTCCAAAGAGCTTCTCTCGACTCGGGGACTTGAGTTTGGTCAAACGGGGTTTGAAACAGCCCGGTGACCCGTCAGATTAAAATAACTAGTTCATCCGTACCGTGCCGCCCTTGGGTAGGCTATTGGAAAGCATATAAGTTTCCTTTGAATATTCATTTAGTGTCATTCGATATGAAAAGTAACTTTGGTCAAATGAAGCCCGCGCCCAGTGGCCTCCGGATCAGTTTTAGGGGAAAACGGATCGTTCGTCCGAATGGTTATGTCATTTCACACACAGGGTGGATCGTTAAAAAGGTGTTTTATTGTTATTAGAAGATCCATTGAGATTTCTCTCTAACGATGAAGTTGATTGGTGCCAAATCGGGGCTAGAGAGCTCCTGGTGGCCTCTAGATCGATTTTCGGTGGTAAAATGGTCCGTTCGTCCTAACCATTATGCCATTTTGTGCAAGGGGTGGACCGTTGGAAAGGGGATTCAAAGCCCTTCTAAGATTAATTGATATTTATCTCTAACGATGAAGTTGATCGAAGTCAACTGGGGCCCGGAAGTTCTCGATGGCCTCTAGATTGGTATTCGGAGTATGAACTTGGATTTGTAGTGTATTGAGGAGGTGCTAGGGACTTAAGGAGAGACCCAAGAGGGTTGTATAATGTGGTCTCTACATGGATCGTCCAACCCGCCTCCCCAGTAGCTCTTGCATTTGGTCTTTGATGTTTGTTTGTTTGATCCTTTATGTAGTTCTTCTTAGTACCTTATTGCTGATTTTTTGTTACAGAACTATGTAATGTTCTATCCTATCTTATCTCTTGCAATTGCTCGTTATATTAACACAAGAACTGTGCATTTTGCCATTTGTCTATTTTTGCACGCACTCTTCTTTTTGTTTAAATTTTAGTCCTTTTTATGAGGACATTGCAACATCTATATAAGGGGGTACACATGCGTTTTTAAGATTTCACAAATTTCAAAAATGCCCCAAAACATAAAAAAAATGTCAAAAAGTTTATAAAAAGTAGTAAATTCCAAAAAAATATTTTTTTCTTCAAAATAAATAAAAAATTTAATTCAAAATTTTCAAAAATATCCTAAAATTTTGTTTCAAGTCTCAAATTGTAAAAATCCAATGCACAAAGTCGAAATTAACCAAAAACGAAAATTGACAACTTTACGATTAAGTGAGGAGATTAATTAACCCGGTGAGATTTCGAGCGTATCACTTTTATGACTTTTTAAATCAATCCGAGTTAATGGTTAACCCAACATTTGATTCAGTTTTTAAAAAAGTTATTGATGATCTCCAATTCATTGTCTTGGTCGGTTATGAAAAATGAGTGAGATGTTGTCTTGAAATACGCAAATAATATCCATAAACTAAATTATTCACGAGATGCATATGGTAAAATAATGAGTAATTTGGATAATGAAATTAAGCCCTCGTTTAGTTGCCTAAAAATATTAGCCAAAAAAAGTTATGAAAAACACTCATTTGGCAATCCATTTTAAGCCGAATAAACCTTTCCCATTTTTGTTTGATAATCTGAAAAAGTCCTAACCGAGTCTGAATAAAAAAATTAATTCCACATGGAGAGCCTAAGAGACGAAAAGATAATAAGAGAGATTAATTGGTGTGAATAAGAAGCGATATTTCCCGCTATCCAATGATCGTATTCTGTTGAAGAGATCTTTTAACTTAAAATAATCTTGTCTTTCAAATTGTGTGCGTGGATTTGTGTTCCAATATATTTACTCTTATAAATCACGTACATCAAGAGAAATAGCGACTTTTCGAGTGATTATTTTGTCATTGCATCCATGAGAACTTGAATCAAAATGAATTTTTGAAAAGTAACGTAGTGATTAATTGGTGGAGGTTAGCGGTTTAATTTTCGGCTTCGCATACACACACATTAAAAATTGAGAATATTGAATATAAATTTAAGGTGATTGTTTTTTGGGGAATTTAAATTATACAATTTTTAAGTATTTTGATCCTTTTCTTTGAATCGAAAAACGAATTTTGCGGGTATACTCGCTGCAAACCCCCACGAGACACCATTTGTCCTACTAGGGTAACCTAGGGGTTTAACGATTTATTTCATATACTAAATGCAATCGTTCATTGGAGAAAAAGACATTATATCCCAACAAAATGTTTTTCAAGTGTTTTGATCTTGCTTTGATTCTTTTACATTACTCGGGATGATCAAAGTTCTAAGTTAGGGGGTTTGATTAGGTAGAAATTCTTTGTGTTTATCCCCATACTTTATATGATTTTATCACTTCGTGCAATGTAATTGAAGTGGAGTTATCTCCTATAATTGTTATTAACCTCTTCCTGCAAGTACATTGTGTTTCATGTATTACTCTTACATTTTACACGTATTACATGCGCAAAAACAAGAGGGAAATCGGAATAAATAATTAAAAGAAAATAAGGAAAGTCAAGCACAATATTGTAATTACACAATAATAATTCGAACGCAAAACTTAAATAGAAGTTGAGGACCTTGAGCTCACGAGCACATAGGAAGAAACGACAACCACATCTGAGCCTCGGTTGAGAAGATGTGATGAGATGAACATGAGAAGAATTCAAGGAAGAAAAGAAGGAAATTTTGAGGTCTGGAGTGGTTTGGTTCCTAAACAAACCGGTTCGCTCTTGTTCACATAATTTTTCTTCGTTACTAGAATTCTAAATCGGTTTTCCCATATACAAAGACCATACCGAACTGGTTTACTGGTATCTGAACGAAATCTTTTTTTTTCACTTAGAAATTAGAGTTGTACAAGATTAAAACTCTTAGAAAAAAATGTGGTATTATTATTCATTCAGTATTCCAATAGAAAATAAGTTTTATTGGACCTAGAAAGGGAGAGAATAAGAGGCAAGAAGATATTTTTTAATGTTCTTCATCAAGCTTACACTTTTATGGATCAATGTTAAAGATTTTCATTAAAAGAGTTTTCCTTTCTTCTACCTTGTTCTTGAAGTAATATTATAAGCATTCTTTATTTATTTTTGGAGATACCAAGCTTTTCATGCCTGTTTAGACCTAGTTTTCTTATGGATTTGATAACATGTAAAGTCAAAGTTTTTGTTATTCCACAAGTAGCTATGTCTGGCTAAGTTTTTGGAGGGTTGGGGTACATGAACCCAACCTAGGTGTTACGAATGGATTTTGAAGAGAAGAAAATTTGATTATCAATTCTAGGGCCTGAATTATTATCGAAAAAAAAATTGTAGGTATTTTAAATCCATTTACCCTATGTAACCGAAATGTTTAAGGGTGCAATACAAGTTCCGATAATTTTTCATTCTCGTCAAATATAATTTTTGATTTGATATTGTGAGGTGTAAAATTCGCATATGTCGAATGCTTAGAAAGTATTTGATGTTTTCTTGAATTGAGAATTACGTTTTTGAATTTTTTATGTCTTGAGTAATCACCAATGGTTTGGGGGAATGAACCCTAACTCCATATTCCCACATTGATTTAAAACTCGCGTACTTGTTCTTGCATATGTAGTTCATTTACTAGTTTAATTAAATTGCATTAGTTGACAGGAAAGTCACAAATCATCATCTTTTCCTTCTTTCTCTGAGTCAACCATAGGGTTAATCGTATCATATTTCCTACTCGCCATCACATTTTGCATCCTATTCCCTGACTTCGACACCCGATTTATCGGATTATTACTTGAGCGACCGACCTAAACTTGAATCGTAAACACATGCATTAGACACACACTTTTTAAGTCGCATCACATACCTACCCCTGAGGAGGTTACCTCTTGAAATTTTAACACTTGGGATCTAGCTAACATTAATGCCTTAAATCATGGTTGTGATATTACTGAGGAGGAACTTGAGGATTTAAGGTATAGGTACGATATCCTTATTTGTATTTCATTGAGACTGCTAGACTATGATAAGATGGTCTTTTATCATCCCAATGTCGATGAGATATTCTTCCTTATTTAGGAATTACAAGTGGGAGTTCATATGCCTCTTCACCCGAACATAAGGTCTATTATGAGGGGTTATGGCATGCCTCCCATCCGCTTCCACCAAATTCATTTAGGTCCATTAGTATATTTTTAGATTTTTGTATGGTATTAATGATAATGCCAAGAACAATATGTACTATTACTTTTCTCCACAAAAGTGTGACCAAAAGATGGTGAAGTTTGTTCAGACGAAAATCCATACTTATAAGAATGAGTTTTAGTACATAAAGGGTGATTGGGAATTTTGATCTGACGAGAGGGACAGTTCTTGTAGTTTTCTTTATGATTGGAGTAGTCCTAATAGTATTGGTATATATCTTACCATTTATTTATTTTTTTATTTTTTTGATTTATTAGTGCTTACTTTCCTTTTGCTCGATCTTTTATATAGAGAAGAGGGCTCCTAATTTGCCTTTCGTTTTGAAACAGTTGGTGTGGGACACTTGCACTCCAAAACCCATCAAATTTAAAAAGCTTTTTTCTATTCGTAGATTTATTGAGCTTAGATATTATATTCCTCTTAGAGGTACTCCCCTTAGAGAGGATCAAATAAACTTGGTGGTTGAGGGAAACACTCTTGTTGAACAAGGAGGAAGAACTCACGAAAGATTACTCGATTAGGAGGTCGAAGAAGGTACAAGGATTTTCATTATCTAATCTTCTTGTTGTCAGTTAAACATCACTTTTCTACTGAACAATGAGTTTTTGTACAGTTTTCACTCCTAACTCATCCACCCTTTGCATTGTTCAAACATCTACCATGGACCCTCATATTCTTTCACCGTACAACCATGTAGATTTCCCAATAATGAAAATATGAAGATGTGGCTAAGAAAAAAAAGGGACAATGCTGAGGACCAAGATAAAAGAAGGCACATGATGAGAAGAGGGTCAATGCTGATGCTGGAAAGAACATTGACTATGCTACGAAGAGGAAGGATGACATCATCCTGCTGCCTTCAAGTCCAAAGGAAAGGGGAAGGAAGTTATTTCTGATGATGGTACACTAGCCCTAAATAAGAGGCCCATGAATGGATCCCACCTCAACCTAACCACAAACAACAAAAGATAAAGGCCCATAGTAAAAGGGTCTAAATTATTAGAGCTCCTACTCGACATTTGGTCTGAGGTTAGGGTTATCCAGTCCTTATGGTGAAGTGGACCCGTTCACTTTTGATCCCAAATGGATGATGACTTTGGAGAATCTGAGGAACAATAAGGAGTTTATCTTTTATCAGAGAGGCAATTTTTTAGATGTGGTCAGCTTGCACGGATATTCTCTTAATTTCAAGTATCTCAGGGGTTTTAATACTGATGACCTTTAAAATATGGTGAAGCACTGGATGCTTGTGGTAATTTCTTAAAAACTTTTACATTTTATTGAATTTTCCATATTATTTTTTGTATTGTGTTGATCTCTTCATCTTCTTTAAGGGTACAATGGTACCACCATTTTTGAGCAAACGGGTTACCATATACCAAAATGTCTATAATGAGGTGAAGGTGTCCAATATTGAGATCCTTAAGCACTATAAGACACTGTTAGAGGACTTAAGACTGATAAGGATGACTATGATAAGAATCGTATCGACTTTATGAAGAAGGACAATCATCTCGTGGTGAATGTTGAGACTTTGAGTCTGGCTGAGGATGAGAATAAAAAGTTGAAGGAGTAGGTCGAGATCATTAGTGTGAAGATCAAGAGTTAATATGAGGTTCTTACTAAGGGAGCTAAGGATCCTCAAAAATCCAATAATGACGTTAAGGTAGCCATTGAATCCCTTGAGAAGGCCAATATAGCTCTTTCTCATGCTAAAAAGGAAGATTTTAGAAACTACAAAGCTTTGTCCAAGCACAACATTGACTTGTTGACTATCTCCATGGAATGCTTTGATGAGTTAAAGAAGAGGATCATCGACCATTTCCCTGACATTATCGAGGTTATACACGTATGGAAGGGGGATAATGACGAGGCAAAGTCCTTAGCTACTGAGACAGATGCAATGAAAGTGGATGTTGGGGAAGA
The DNA here is from genome assembly GCA_949130495.1 of Sambucus nigra. Classification (NCBI taxonomy): domain Eukaryota; kingdom Viridiplantae; phylum Streptophyta; class Magnoliopsida; order Dipsacales; family Adoxaceae; genus Sambucus; species Sambucus nigra. The sequence continues at coordinate 337,013,012 of OX422223.1, forward strand.
TAAAGTTACGGATGATCAGTTTGAGGTTGAAGTTGACCACATCACTGTCGTTGGGGTCCTCCCTATTTCTCTTGAAGACATTCTAATGGCTGAAGGTAGATGATGTACGCATTCCTAAAGTTTAGAATCTTGATGAAGCTTTTGTATACTCTTTAAGTACTTTGCAATGAATATTTACATTTGTGATTATTTAACTTTGAGTTAAAATTTGATTTAATTCTTATCTTCTTGCATGCATGTGTTTTGACTTTCATTTCTTGCCAACTATTTTGCTCAGTTAGGGTTTTAGCCACCATTTATAATTAGTGTTTGTGTGAAACAAATTAGCAAGTAAATGTGTTCGGATCTCATAGACCTTCCAGTTAGTTCTAGTCTTATGGACTCATAATAGGATCTTATATATATGCCATGTCAACTTGCTAGATGTTTGATGTTGAGATAAGCTTGACAATAGTTTAGTCCTATGGTGTTGACATGGTGTTGACTGAGATAAACCTGTGTTGTTTGGACATAGGATCTACCCATGCTTTTGCTAGCTCACTAGTCGTATGGATAGATCTTTTCATCCTGACTATGTGTTAGAATTGGTTACTAGAGTCGAACGAATGTACTGTTATCCATCCTTGCATTAGTTAGTTATGGTCGAATCTTATCACCCATAAGATTGCACTTGATTTCCCAGATTTGGTTGGAACTTTTTATCATGACTTGTCAAAGACGTGGTCATACATGGATCTTGGTTTTGATCGTATATTTTGATATGCTCGATTCTATGTTGTCTTTGGCATAGGATTTTTGCACATCTTACCCACCATTGAAACAAACATTTAGTAATGTAGAAAAACTTGAAATAAAAATATATGTGGAGAAGGAAATTATTATTCTCATTCATTACTGAGTTGAATTACAAAAGTAATTAAAAAACTTTACATATTTGATCTTAGTCTAACTCGTATTGTCATTACTATTGCAAGTATTTCCTCAAATTCTCATCAAATCAAAAAATTCTTGAACTATTTGCCTTCTATGGTTTCAATCTAACAAGGTCGCACGATGGAAGATATTATATACGGTCCATGCCATTTTGGATCCAATTTGTTCCCTTTTTGGATAAACATTTTTAGCATGTGGTCTAATTTCTTTAATTTTCTCTATTTTACTCTTTTATTGTAAAATAAAGTAGTTCACTACTGGTAACTTAGGTGTTGCATACTCCCTGACCACTTCTACTAAATCAAGATCCAGTATTCTCATTAGGTATCTCCTTAGTGAGTTAAAATTAAGTACTAGGTGGCTATGTAGACCGATCTCCATGGGTGCTACTATTTTAGTTCCCAATGCCAACATAAAGGGAGTCTTGCCCGTTTTCATTCTCAACATCGTCCTGTATGCCCAAAAAATAATATGTAACTCGTTGATCTAGTACTCTTGGCATCATTAAGCCTTTTCTTCATTTCATCCATCAAAGTGTTACTTGTCACCCCTATCTGTCAATTCTTCTATAGGTGACCTGGTGATGATTTTAGCTTCTAGATCTTAGAATGTGCACAATAATCTTTGAAATCTTAGTTGTCAAACTGGGTACCATGATGAGTTATGAAGGCATACGGCATCTCGCAACAGAAAATAATATTCTTTCAAATGAAATGAAAGATTTTTCTTAAGGCATCTCCACCAGGGGCTCGTCCTCCACCCATTTGGTAAAATAATCCACTGTTATGAACAAGTATTTAAATCTTCCCCTCATTTTTGGAAGCGGGATAACTAGGTCAATTCCCCACTTAGTGAAGGGCGAAACGGAAGGGATCGGCGTCAATGAGCCTCCTGAACTTTTATTGATTATGGAATACTTCTGGAACATGTTACATCTTCTTGCATAATTTTCACAATCTTCTTTCATAATGGGACAATAGTAGCCTTGAGTGGCCACTCACTTCACCAATGATTTACTCGCTTAATGGTTCCCACATGAACCCTTATTCACCTCTTTTATCAATTCATTGACTTTATTAGGGGTGGACACATTTGAGCACCAATACAATAAATCCTCCTTGGAATATGATTCCACCTTCTAACACGTACCTCACTGCCTTGTATTAGAGTCTCCTTACCTCCTTTAGATTCATCGAAACTACGATGATCTCCAGATATGCTCGTATAAGATCCATTAAGATAGTCCCAGGTCTAACTCCATCACACCAATGTTATCTTCACCAATACTATAGTGCATCACTATTTCCACATGCAACGTTCTTTTCATCTTTGCTGTAGTGGTTAATGTAAAATGAGCAAATGCATCTTCCTGTGTGTTTTTAGATCTTAGAATTATGACCATTTGGACAGTCAAAAATTTCGACAATAATAATTTATCCTTAGCTAAGTACTTCATAATGGATTTTTCTCTTTCCTTATAAATGCCTAGGACTTGGTTTATTATGAGTTGGGAATCATTGTGTGTCGAAAGCTTCTCGGTAATAATGATCCTACTCCCAAACCTTCTACGTGGACTTCATGTTTAGCCTCATTATTAGAGGCCTCAAAATGTAAAATGAGTGCATACTCCACATTAGCCCCATGAGGTGTTATGATTATCAAACCTGCCATATTGACATTAGCACATAACGATCTGTGTACAAACTATTTCCAAACTTGGCATTGCTCTTTAAAGCTTCCTTCAACCAGACATCCATCTTTGAATATTTTTTTTCATTTGGTTAATATCTCGAGCCATTTCTTCTTACCGAGGCGATGATTCTATTATGTTTATAATGTGGTCGACTGGACTTTCCATTGAGATATCTTCTTTAGAAGTTTGCTCTATTGGATAAACTCTTGATCTCTCTTCTGAAGAAGTTTGCTTGGTTAGTTTTATGGATGAGCACTCTTCCATATAAGTCTACTCTACCATTATTATTAATGAGTTGTTTGTCGTAGAAGTCTCCTCGATGGTATTTTCTTCATAATCAAACTTTTATATAAAATTGGCCACTACTTGGCCCTTAATTATTGTCGTGAGTTCTTAGTGAATGCCATACTCTCCTAGTTCCACTACCTAAGTCATCAGCCTTCCTGATTACTTAGGTTTGTGGACAACTTGGCACAGAGGAAGGTATGTATTAAAGACAACAATATGAACCTATAAGTACGAATCTAGTACAGGGTACCCGATTTTTGCTCCATAATAAGCATTGCTAGTGTAATAAATAGTCCTCTCTACCTCATCTTCTCATTAAAATAACGTCGAACCGATAACCAACTCTGACATGACTACGTAAAAATAAATTTTCTTGCCTAGGATTGCCCTGATCCTAAATATCTCTTTAATTCTATGAACATTTCCTATCACTCATCATTCCACTCGAAGGCCTTTTATAGAACCTTAAAGAATGGAAGATATCTGCCACTAGATCTTGACACAAATTTGTTTAGAGCTTCCACATGTCATGTTAGCCTTTGAATATCTTTCCTTCTTGAATGAGGATGAATATTAATTAGTGCTTGGATCTTGTCCAAATTGGCCTCAATTCCTCTCTGTCTGGCTATGAAACCCAAGGTTTTCCCCTCCTTAACCCCGAAGATACATTTTATGGAGTTGAGTTCCACCTAGTGATTTTCTAACTGATCCAAGATCTTTATATGGTTGGCTAGTTTCTTTCTCTTTATCAACATGTTGTCGACGTAGACCTCCATGGTTTTGCATATCTAATCCTCAAAAACCTTATTCACCAACCACTAATACGTTTCTCTAACAATTTTGAGCCTAAATGGCATAACATTATAGCAGTAAGTACCCTAGATAGTGATAAATGAGGTTTTCTCCCAACCCTCAAACTTCATCTTAACCTGATTGTACCCCTAAGCATCCATAAAGTTGAGAAATTTATGCATGGTAGTAGCATCGCCTGATTGGTCAATTCTCCCAAAGGATATTGATTCTTAGGACACTGTTATTTCATGTCTGTGATATCAACGCACATGTGCAAATTATCTTTCTTCTTTTTAACTATGACCACATTTGAGAAATATTTTAGGCTCTTGACATCCTCAATGAAGTTTGCCTTCTGCAACTTATCAACCACCTCCTATATTTCCATGTTTTTCTCCTGGCTGAAAACACGGTGTGTTTATTTTACAGCTTTGGTGTATTTTATTATGTTGAGCTCATGGAAGATGAACTCCGGATTTATACCCATCATGTCCTTCTATCTCCAAGCGAACATATCTTTAGAGTTCCTAAAAAAATCTGCTAACTCTTTCTTAAGGGGTTGGGCCTAGTCACAAGTCGATCTGGGTTGTCCTTTTTAGGTGCTCATCATCAAGAATGACTGGTTATATGTCCTACTTATTTATCCTTTTACTAACTTATCTTCTTCTTGGGGGGTTATTGTCTCGATCTGATATGTTATGGTGATTTTATTTTCTTCTTATTCGGCTGATGTGTAGTAACACTCCCAAGCTTCGACCTGATTTCTTCTACCATGACAACCCCATAGTTCGTGGGGAACTTCGATCATTTATGAATAGTGTATGGGATAGCTTCGAAATTCTTCAATCCTACACTTAGAAAAATAATGTTGTATGATGAATTGATGTTCTTGTCCAAGATAAAGAAATGGATCATTTTTGTTCAGCAAGTGGTCCAAGTGTCGATTACCACATCCAACTCAATTATTCCAATAGGGGAACACATTTTCCCTTGAAAACCCAATAAAGGACTGTGGTACACCTCTAGTTTGATATTTCTCAACCTTAGGTTTTTGAAATAGCTATAAAATAGGACATCGATTGAAATTATATTGTTAACTAAAAATTTTCCCACCTTGCACTCATGCGCCATCATTGTGACGACGAGACAGTCCCCGTTCGAGTAGAGAACACTTGATAAGTCATCATTAGAAAAACCAAGTATAAGATGATATTTGTTTACATTTTGGGGCAAGTATCCACAACATCCGTCAAGTTGATACGTCTGATATGAGAATAAGCCTTCGCCTCATCGAGGTTGGCTTTCCTTTTCCCCGGTTCATCTCTATTTCCAGCATCTCCTCCTGCTATAAAGTTGCACCCAAAGAAGATCATATTAGCTGCATACATAGGCTTCTTAGGCCTCCTGTGAAAGTCTGGGTCATCCTCCAAATCTTCGTCCCTACCTCTTTTATTCTTGTCCTCCTTCTTATAAGGGAACTCTGATTTTCTTCTAGCTTTTTTTTATCATCCCTCCTATCTAATCGGTCACCTTTATTAATGAACTTTGTTAGGTTGCCTCGTCTGACAACATTTTTCAACCTCATTTTTCTGAGAAGGAAGTTATTAGTGTTATGACCGTGATCCTTATATAACTCAAAGTATTTTTTTATCCCCCATATTTGGATGAGCCTTCAACTTTCCTAGCCATTGCAGATCCTTACTCTGTTTAGTTTCATCAAGGATCTGGTGCAAGCCTACAGACAATGGGATGTACTCATAAAATATCTTCCACCTATCATGCTTTGTGTATTTGGACTCTTTCTTTTTCGAGCTCTTGCTAGTATTGGCCGTGGAGTGGCTCAACTCTTTATTTATCTTGGCTTTTTTAGTGTTCTTGATCTTAACATCTTTTAGCTAACAACTCAAACATTGTTCGTAGTATCTCTTTATCCAATGTCCAATACAATATTTTAGGCAATAAACCACTCATCATTATTTTGATTGTGGCCTTTTTATCATAATCAATTACCTCTAACTTCTCTCTGTTGAATGGATGATGATTATATCATTTGTTTTCTGGCAGACACTTAGCCGGTTAAGCCACCCTCCTACCTAAAGCAGATGTTTTTGATGAAAAGATTAGCCAGCTACTTAAAGTTGTAGATATGTCCTCTCGGTAGGCTGTTATACTATATTTGTGCCGATATGGTGATTGTACTAGAGAATGCTCAGTAATGTATATCATCGGGGATGGAGTGAATATCAGTTGTAGCTTATTATTGCTCTACATAAATCACATGTCAGATTTTCCATCATACTTTGCAGTGATGACATGTGGTTTAAACTTCACAAGTGTCGAATAACCCACGATTAATGAGGTAAATGGTGAACCTTGTACAGATCCCCTCTACGAAGGATTCTTAGTCCTTACGATCTCGCTTAAGTAATGTTCCAACAATTGGATGGACCCATTCCAGGATTGTTCTTCTTACTTGGTCGTAATCGTGATTGACCTTCCTGCTGAGCCTCGTCTTTTAGTTGAGCTCTTTTCCTGAGAAGTCAGTTGGCCTTTGGTCTGACCCACGCATGCTTGTCCTAGATCTAGACGATCACTCTTTTCTTCTACTTATAGACTTCAAGGGATCTTCCTTATGCACTTTGTGAAAAACATACCACTTAAATCATTTAATTCAAGATTAAACTATCTAAATGGATCCGAACAATTTGTTGAAGAAAATCTTTTCTTAAAATAATTCTCTTAACTAAAGATGTGTAAAACAGTATGAACGAGTTATTTAAGGTATATGTTTACCAGTTTTGAAAAATGAAACTTATAAATAATTAAATCAACACAGCCGCAAGAAAGGAATGAGAGGAAGAGAAAGTATACAAGTATAATTTTTAACGTGGAAAAACCCCATAAAATTGGGGAAACATCCACGGAGGTCTCTACACCTCAAAAGTAAAAATCCACTAAAATAGAGTAACATGTTAGAAACTATATAACAATCAAGACACACAATCAAGCCTAATCTAAGTTCAGAAATTATACCAACTCCTCTGGCATTTTCTGACTTCTCCCAAGGCTCTGATGTTGTTGATGTTCTCTAAGCTTTGTAACTACACTCATTTTAGATTTACGTCAACTCAAATGTTTAGAATCTCTATATCACCATTGTTTAGTGTTGTAGTGCAAAAGTGTAAGGGGTAATGTGCTCTAAATCACATGCATGCAACCCACACACAATTATTACAGACCAAATGATTATTAAATTACAAACAGATTCTAAAATGCAGTTAAGATTTCTAAAATCAGTTTGAACGAAACTTAAGACTTCGGACCTTTCAATTTATCCATAGATCAAGAGGGAATCTTGTTGTACAAAAGAGACGAGATCCTAAACAATTTCATGATTCAAAAATATTTACAAATATTTCACAAAATGTGAAATAATTGAAAGTGTAAATCCACAATCAAGATCTTAATTAGATCTAAGTCTAAGTATTCTCAAAAAACTCAAATCAAAAATCATTTTGTTGGTTTAGGGTTTGAACAAAAAATAACAATTTAAAACAACCAATAAAATTGAGATTTCTCGAAAGAAGAAATCAAAACTAGCAAGATAAAATTTGAAATGTATCACATATTCACAAATCTCAGGTTTCTATGAAATAAAATGAGATCTTGAAAATGTAACTGGTTGGACAAGATATTAAGAACAAGAGAGGATGGATCTTCTCAAATCTAAAACAAACTCAACTCTCATAACTATTTTTAGGTGAGATTTGGTTGGAGTTAGGTTAGGGTTTTTATTTCTCTCTCTATCTCTTCTCTCTTCTCCCTCTTTTTTCTCTCAAAAATGAGGTAAACCAAAAGTTAGAATTAAAGGACGAAGTATCCTTTTATAGAAGGAAGAGAAGGATCTGGAATGTCTCAGGCAAATGAACGGCCAGGATTCAATCGAAGGAAATCTAATGACTACTAACGCACAAAATTATAAAGGCTCTTATTGGTTTAAATGTAGACAGAAGGATCAGGTAAGAACGCATGCACACCATAGATTAAAACGATCCAAGGGTTCTCAATTACTCTCATGTCTATGAGTGTAAAGCAACACTAATCCAACTGTTATAAGTCCAACATGTGTAAGGATGTGATGAATTAAAAATGCGTGTTTCTTGTCTTACGGAAATAGAAATTTTACCCAAGCAAAGTTTTAACAACTTTAATTAATTTTAAAACATCCCACAACATTTTTAAAATCCAATTTTAAATTTCTAAAAATTGTTTAAAAAAATCTTAGAAATTATTTAAAATATCCCAAAATTTATGGAAAAATTATTTTAAGGGGATTTAAATCACATACACCCATATTATGAAGAGTGCAACACATGACTGCAATCATAGGTGAGGTGTTGGTTTTCTACCTTTGGGAACAATTTGAGGAATTCAAAATGAAGAGTTTGAAGGCTTTTTGGTCAAACTAGGATACGACTCAACTTTGTCACCATTTCCAAACTAGATGAGCACCTATATAATATAGACTCAAGTGAGTCAAAGATATAGGGTGATTCAATCTCCCCTTTTGGAAATATGAGGAAAAATCTCCTTTGAGTCATCGAGGACTCGTAGGGATACAAAAGAAATAAGAAAAACCTATTCCTATACAAAAATTCTATCCACCCACTATCCTAGGAAAAGAAAATGACATAACTCAACTAATTACAGACCAATACCCTATCAAAATTCTTATGTAAATGAAGGTACTGATTCCTAAAAATGAGATAACTAATATAAAGCTTTTTAGTTGAGAATGAAGCAAGAATGTCCAAGAGACTCAAATTTCTCCCCCATTATGTCTCAAATAGACAAAGGGCAAAGAAAATAAGTATGAAACAATAAATCCTTATTCTGCCATAACCATACCAATAGATTTTTGCAAAGATTCAAATCGAAGATAGTCCTATGGTTTAGTAAACAAGTCTGCTAATTGCAATTCAGTAGGCAGGTGATTAATTTCAAACTCCTTAGATTCAACTAACTCGCGTATGAAATGATAACTGATTTTAATATGTTAGGTACAAGAGGGATGAACTAGATTTTTAGAAATATTAATCGCCCTTTGATTGTCACAATAAATATGTAACTTATCTTCAGTTATACCATAATCTTTCAGCATTTGTTTTAGCCAAAGTAATTGAGCACAGAAATTTCCCGCAGCAATATATTTAGATTCGGCAGTAGACAAGGAAGTACAATTTTGTTTTTTACTAATCCATCCTACCAAATTATTATAAATGTAGTAACATGCGCCTGAAGTACTCTTACTATCGTCGGAATAACCGACCCAATCAGCATCGGTGTAATCTACTATATTACTTGAAGTGTCTTTAGTGTACCAAAGTCCTAAGTGTAGAGTGCCTTTAATGTATTTGATAATTATTTTAACGCATAATAGATGACTCTCTTTAGGATTGTTTTAATATCAGGCACACATGCAGATAGAGTACATGATATCAGGATGGGAGGCAGTAAGGCAAAGTAAGCTTCCTATCATACTACGGTATAAGGTAGAATCAATTGATTTACCATTCTCGTCTTTTGAATGTTTGATAGAAGTACTCATAGGAGTCCTAGCTTCTTTTGTTGTTTCTAGGCCAAACTTCTTGACAATATCTAAAGTGTATTTAGATTGCGATACAAATAAGCAATCCAAATTTTGTTTAAGTGGGAGCCCTAAGAAGAAATATAACTCCCCCATAAGTGAAATTTGAAATCTTTGTGCATAATGTTCTAGAAGGTCTTAACTTCTAAAGGGGAGGTGGATCCAAAAATGATATCGTCAACATATACTTGGGTTATAGTAATATTTTTGTTAAAATGTTTGACAAATAAGGTTTGGTCATTCCCTCCTCTCCTAAAATCGTTGTCTAAAAGAAAGTTGGATAGTTGTTCATACCAAGCTCTAGGTGCTTGTTTTAACCCATAAAGAGATTTTTTAAGATGATAGACATAATTTGGATGATGAAGGTCAATGAACCCTTTGGGTTGTTCTACGTAGGCCTCCTTAGTCAAGATTCCATTAAGGAAAGCAGATTGGCCATCCATTTGATATAGTGTGAAATGAAAATGACACGCTATTGCAAAAAGTAAGCAAACAGATTCGAGGTGAGTGACAGGTGAAAAATTTTCCTCGATGTCTATTCCTTCAATCTTAGAATAGCCCTGGGCAACTAATCTAGATTTATTTCGAATAATCATCCCAGATTCATCAGTTTTTTTTTTAATAATCCAACATGTGCCAATAACCCATTTATTTTTAGATCGGGGTACAAGATTTCGTACATCATGAATGACAAATTGAATAAGTTCCTCAAGCATAGCACTTATCCACAAAGTGTCATTCAAGGCTTCATTTACAGTCTTTGGCTCAATAAGAGACATAAAACATGAAAAGTGAGCAATGTTACGAAGTTGAGATCTTGTATGAACTAGCTCAATAGGATTACCAACTACACTATGTAAAGGATGATCGTTGGAAACCCAGTTAGGTACTTCAGGGGTCTCAGTTGGTAAGGATTCAACTATTTCTGGAGAGTCTTAATTTAAAATGTTTTCGGACTCATTCATAATAGTTGGTTCTTTGATCCTACTTTCTACATTAGTGTAACCTACAACCACATTAATGGATTCCATCATGGTTTTGGTATAAAGATTGTAGACACGATAGGCTCTACTATTTGGAAAATATCCTAAGAAAATGGCTTTATCTCCTCTAGTTTCGAATTTAGAAAGATATTTTTTATCCTTACAGACATAACAGGTGCTACCAAAGGTTCTAAAGTATTTTAGGTTAGGTTTATTCCCATACCAAAGCTCATAGGATGTTTGTTTGGTATTTTTACTTAAGTAAATTCGATTGATTATATGACAGGCTGTACGAATAGATTCTACCCAAAAATATTTAGGTAGGTTCTTCGCATGAATCATCACACAGGCCATTTCCTGACGAGTGCGATTTTTACGCTCAGCAATTCCATTTTGTTGAGGTGTCTTTGGTGCACTAAATTCATATATGTAACCATTATAGTCACAATATTCGATGACACCTGAATCTATGAATTCTCCTCCTCTATCACTACGGATTCTATCTACTTGGGAATCCTTTTCATTTTCTATATGAACTAAGATTTTCAAAAACTTAGGGAAGGTTTCTGACTTGTGTTTTAAAAAGGCAACCCAGGTAAATCAAGTGAAGTCATCAACCATAACTAAGATATAACTATTGTCGCAAGGACTAAAAGTACGAGAAGGACCCACTAGTTCAATATGGATGAGTTCTAGAGGTTTAGTTGATAGAACTTATTTAAATTTCTTGTGAGGGGCCTTAACAATTTTTCCTTCTTGACAGGGACCGCATATGATATTTGAAATTGGTTTGATCTTAGGAAGACCTCTAACTATCTCTTGGGAGCACAATTTTCTAAGACTATCATAATTAATGTAACCCAACCTATTATGCCATATCTCATTGTCATCCATTCTGGCAATGTTACAAACCTTTGTACTTGGATCGACTGTGTGACAGTTATCTGGAGTACGGAGTCCTGTCATAATACAATCACCTTTTTCATTTAATTTTTTGCAATTTTTCTTTGAAAAGGTGATAGTATGGTTAGAGTCACAAAAATGTAGTATACTTAGTAAATTGGCTTTAAGACCTTTTACCAATAGATAATAATTAAGAATGGGTAATCCTTCTTCATGGAGTGTTCCTTTACCAATGATCTGGGATAATACCCCATCTACAAATAAGACTTTTCCTCCGGAGAAGTTAGTTTTGTTTAAAAGATCGAAATCATCCTCGGTCATATGTTTGGAACATCCAGAGTCTAAATACCATCTGATGTCGTGTTTTCAGCTTTAAAAGCACTTATCACAATCTTGCATTTCAACTGGGGTAATGGATCATCCTTTCTGACCCAAATTGCTCTAGTTTTCTATCTGCACTTATTACCTCGTATTTGATAAAACTTGTGAGCTGCTGTCTTTTCTTTAAGAGATTTTTACGTAGGTTTATGAGTATAATAGACAGTTTGAGCAATTGGTTTAGAAAAGAATCTAGGATTCCTTCTTGTTGATTGTCTTTTAGTATTAGTCCTTCTCTTTCTATTTTGATAGTTAGAATTCTTAACTGGCTGTTTAGGAAGGACATAGTTATTTCGGCTTCTCCTTGAATAGTTGAAGTTATGGTATATAAGAAAGTTATAGACTGGATTACATAGACGTATGGAATAGAAACCATCAAGGGAATGTCCATAGACATCACAATAGGAGCAGTAAAGATGGCACATAGAACTCATAATCTTAGGAAAATTGTTATTCGAAGGCTTGTCTAGGTTTTGAGCTCTAGTCTTGTTCCTAGTTGGCACAAGATGAAATGTCGAATAAGCTTATCGAATAGGATGAAGCCGTATTTAGGCTTATGTTTAACATTATACTTAGAGTTACTTGATTCACCAATGTCTAACTTTTGTTGTTTTATATCAAACTAAATTTTCAAACCTTGAAAATATGGACAAGTTTCAATAGGTCTTTTGCCACCAGACATAAACTTTATTGTTTCAAAGTTTTTAGTTTAGGTCTTAGAGTTAGGACACAATCCTATTCCAGTTTTGTCATTAGAATTGGTCTTACTTGCAGCAACACAGTCTTTAAAAAAATTAGAATTATTTTCAAATTTTGCAAACTTTTTTAAGACTCTTGATGTCTTTTATTTTGTTTGTTCCAATTCTAACAACGTTCCTTCGTATTTCTTTTCCAGAATTTCATTTCAGTTAGACAATTCTTTCAGTCTTTGTTTAAAATTTTTGGTTTCATTCTCATGAGTTAAACATTGAGTAGTATATTGTTCAGCATTCTATTTGATTATATGAATTAGGGTTTCTATCTTCTGGGTAAGGTCTTTCATAATCTTTTTAAGTCTAGTACTTTTCTTGAGAGTTTTTGTGTACAGTGTGTGAATGTTAGGAAGGTCATTGTTGTTGGAGTCACTAATTGTGCAGTGTGCAGTGTCCCTTAGCGGTTCATTTTTAGGACTCACACACCCATTGACATCAATAATAGAGTGTTCCCTTTGACTCACACACACAGCATTTGAAGCATTATCATCATTCTCAATTAATAAGGGAGATAAACCAATATGAATAGTAATAGTTAACATAGCATGATCAGATTCCTCATCATCATTGTAGATTATCTTAGCAAAAAATTACATACAAGGGCAAAAAGAGTTAGATGACGTAGGTTCATCATTTTCAGATTCACTTGAGTCATCCTAAGTCTTGCATAAATGAACCCTATTATGTTTGTGAATTTTGTCTAAGTTAACTCTACACTCACTAGCCATCTGTCCTAACTTCCCACATCTATAACATTCAACATTTTTAAGGTCTCTCTAAGGTCTCTTGTGATTATCAGTCTGGTGTTTATCTTATTTTCTCTCATGAGGCCTATTATTATATAGGTTTGGATATGTAGGTTTGCCTTGTCTTTTTGCTATTTTATTTCAAAAGTTTATAATTTTCTTAAAATATTTGGACATTAAGGCAAGATGATTATCTAGACTATCTAAATTACAGTCCTCATCAGAGTCTAGGTCAATGTTAGGTATACTAAGTTTAGGTGTGGTCAACATAGATGAAAAAACAAGATTAGAACTAGGTTGTCTCTTTTGGGACTGGGTTAATTATTTCTTAAATTCTAATTCCATTTCTATGGTTCTTAATTTGCTACTGAGGAGTTCAGGTGTGAGATTTAGATCATCCATCTCCTCAATTGCATATCTCTTATTCTCAAATTTATGTGGAAGTGATCTTAGTATTTTATAGACAACTTCCTTTCGATTATATATAATCCAATTCTCATGATATTTGGTTACAATATTTGTCAATCTAATATAAAAGTCATCAAATGACTCAGTCTCAGTCATGATCAAGGAGTTGTACTGCTGGATTAAGGTTTGTGTTTTAGTAGCTTTAACTCTGTTGTCACCCTCATGTGCAGTCACTAGGTTGTCCCATGTTTCCTTAGAGGTAGTATAGAATGATATCCTCCTAAATTCTTGTTCATTGATAGACATGCATATGACATTTTTGCCTTTGTTATTGTTAAGGGAAGTCTGTTTCTCTTCTTTTGTGAATTCACTTAGTAACTTCCTAATCCTCACTGTACTTCCTTCAGCGATTGGTTTAGTAGGAAAAGTATAACCATTTTCAATAGCATCCCAGACATCATCTCCCAATGTCTCTTGGATGAAAGCATCCATCCTCACTTTCCAGTAAGGTAAGTTGGATCCATCAAAGAGAAGGGACCTGGACAAGTTACCTAGTCTCTCAAATTTCTCGTTCATAATTTGCTTTGAGAAAACAATTTCAGAAACTCAAGATCTAAAGAATTTGAAAAACCAAAGCTCTGATACCAATTGAAAAACTTACCACTTAATTCATTTAATTCAAGATTAAACTATCTAGATGGCTTTGAACAGTTTGTTGAAGAAACTCTTTTCTTAAAACTAATTTCTTAACACAAGATGTGTAAAATAGTATGAACGGGTTATTTAAGGTATATCTTTACCAGTTTTGAAAAATAAAATTTATAAAGAAATTAAATCAACACAACCTCAAGATATGGATGAGAGGAAGGGGAAGTATAAAAGTATAATTTTTAACGTGGTAAAACCCCACCCAATTGGGGAATTACCCACGGAGGTCTCTACACCTCAAAAATAAAAATTCACTAAAATAGAGTAACATGTTACAAACTATATAACAATCAAGACACATAATCAAGCCTAATCTAAGTTCAGAAATTATACCAACTCCTCTTGCATTTTCTGACTTCTCCCAAGGCCTTGATGGTGTTGATGTTCTCTCAGCTTTGTAACTCCACTCCTTTTAGATTTACGTAGACTCAAATTTTCAAAATCTCTCTACCAACACTGTTTAGTGTTGTAGTGCAAAATTGTAAGTGGTGATGTGCTCTAAATCACATGCATGCAATCCACACATAATTATTACAGACCAAATGATTATCAAATTACAAACAGGTTCTAAAATGCAATAAAGATTTCTAAATTCAGTTTGATCAAAACTCAAGACTTTGGACCTTTCAATTTATCAACCGATCAAGAGGGAATCTTACTATACAAAAGAGACAAGATCCTAAACATTTTCGTGATTCGAAAATATTTACAAATATTTCACAAAATGTGATTCCCTAACCTCTAACAATATTGCTTAAGGTTTTATTGAATTACTTCCTAACCTCTAACTAGGCTCAATGGGATTCCCTATTGGTCTCCCATACCAACACGTATTGAAGGAGCGATTCCTTCAGCTGCACTACTGTTTTCTATGTTTTCATCAATATTCTTAGAATTTACAAAAAATAGTGTATCGCAAGTGTAAAAATAGAGTATACCAAAATAGAGACAATAATCGCAGGGGGTGAATCCATGGTGGAGGAAATAGATGAAAGTGAGGATTAAAGAAATTTAGTGAAAATCGAAAGGAAAATGTAGATCAATTGACTCTAACCCAACGAAATACATCTAATTCAGATTGTGATTCATTGTCTTCTCAGGTTTGGATATCCTTGAGTTATAAGAATGAACAATGATATAAAAAAACAAACCACTTGTCATTTCCCACAGACAGTGCTAATTTTTTATCGTCTAAAACTAGTATATGGATTTGGGGCTTAGCAAGATTATACTAATAATAAACTATAAGGGATAATAGATAATAATCACATAAATGTTATCTAGTGTAAACAGTGTAGAGAGATGAGAGAATAGATGGAGATCAGAGTTTATATGGTTCGGCCCAAAGTGGTGCCTATGTCCAGAGGTGTAGTGATGCTCGTATTGCTTTCAATGAGCATAAAGCCATGGATGTACAATAGTAACAAGATCTCGTTCTCGCTCTAGAAATGGGCAACATATATATATATATATATATCATAATCCCTAACAATGAGGGATTATGTGCTATTTATAAGCTGTCAGAGAAGAGAGAGTCCAGTGGGACAAGTGGCATGCCTTTATATGCAAGTGTAGAGGATAATCATGAGTTTTTTACATGCACATGGAAAAAGAATATTTGTATATCTCCAATATAAGTACATGATGAAATTTCTACTGACATCACTAAATCACATGGTATATGTTTTTCCTTGATGTAGTTAACTAACAGAGTTAGCTCACGATGAACTGATAGTGGTAAGAAAGATTGTTCGGGCTGTCTGGATGACCAAATTCATTTATGGGACGACCTTTTCTCTTGTGAGTGACCACAATCATTACTGAGCTAACCTCATCGTTGCAGTGGATGAGGACATAGGTTAAGAAATAAAAAATATTAATTTCAATTGTCTCGCCCACGTTGAATTTCTCCTTAGAAATCAAGAATAAACTTTAAATGGAAACCTACAAGAAATGAGAACCTAGTCAGCCTAAGGAATTTATCTACCTAAATAGCATGGGTGTTTTGTCCCCCGAGTCAATGTCACTCATAAACTTGACCTCTTTCACCTCAACTTCCTTTTGAGATACATTACGCTCAATCTTCTTTTGAGAACCAGGCATACCTTTACCTACTCTAGGTATCCATCTATCTTCCCTCCTAGGATTCTTATGTAAAGTCCTTGGAAATTGAGTTTGGTGCCTAGGTTTAGGAATGTTACCTTTAGCCTCACCGTTGCCTTGCACTCGAAATGATATTTTTCTTACTAATACATTAACTTAGCCTCTTAGCTCGTCAATAGGATTCCTATGGAACATGTTTCTCTTATTTCTAATGAACCTTTGATTTCTCATCTTCAAGCACCAACAGGATTTATTTAAGTGACCATGTACTTAACATATATTACAATAAGCCACTTCCCTTCTCTTAAACCTTCTCACATTTCTTCTCCGATCTTTTTTCACATATTGTGATTTTTGACGAACTCTTTTAAGTATTTTATTTTTAAATAAAAAATCACAAACACGGTTTGATTAACCATAAAATGTACAACCAAATCAAATTTTAGCAATCTAGAATTTGGATTTAACCTCCTTCTTTTTTATGCATGGGAATTTTTACCTTATCCTCTTTTTGAGCACTTGAACTTTCAACATTCAATTTTTTTTCCAGTCTTTTTATTAAACTTTTAATCATTGCAACTAACCCCATGATTATTAGGTTTTGGTTGAGCATTACTCGATAAAATGCTACCTAGAACATTTGTTCTATCATGTATTTTAATTTTCGAATCCTTGGCATCCTCAAGTTCAAGTAACTTTTCAAAGTCAATTTTGAAAACTGATTTCTAAATCTCAAATTCTTCTTTATCTTCTAAAATGATTACATTTTGTGATTTCAAAGACTCATATTGCTTAGTCAACACTTAAACAACTTTTTCAAAATCAAAACATTTTGATTGAATATTTTCCAACTTTTCTTCTTTCTCATCATATTCATTTTTCTAAATCCTTCAATATTGACAAAAATTTTGATGTTGAACTTTTAGAGTTTTAGAGACTCTTGTACTTTTAAAATCTATTGAATGTAATCTACATCATCATCACTTTCACCTAGTTCTTAAATCGAAGTGTGTGAATTCTTGATACTCACTAAAAACGAGTCACTCATAAAGATAAGTCACTCAAAGTCTTATCATTCATATCTCTCTCATGATTCTTCATCCCCACACTATCAAATGAACCTCTCTCATCACCACACTCATAACTTGATGAACTATTTTCACTCTTGATTGAGTCACTTAATTTTACCTTATACACTTCCTTGATCTTATCTTCACTACTATTTTTCTCAATATTTTTCAAGTGAGTGGGACACACATTATTATGATGACTTATGCCACCACGACCAAAGAACTTGTCCTCATCATTGGACTTTCCTATTTTGAAATCACCTTCTTGATGATAGAGTTATGTTTAGAAGAATTATATGGATTTTGTTTAAACTTCGTTCCACTTTTGGAAAACTTTTTATTAGTTTTATAAATCTTGCTAAATAATTTAACAAAACTTTCATGTACACTTCAACATTCTATTAATCTTTTAATTACTTTCTCAATAACATTTTCACATGATGCAACAAAAAATCGCAAGTCCTTTTTTGCTTTGAGAATAATATCTTTTTCCTTTTGATTAAAAAAATTGAAGTGATCAAACAAGCTTTTCATATGTGTATGTGTCCTTTACTTCATTCAAAATATGAACCTTAGTATCAAATCTACAATCTAAGATTCTAAGGAGCCTTTTCATAACATTATTTTCCAAAATCTTCTCACCTAATTGAAAATATACATTCACAACCTCTGTAGACTTAGTATAGTAGTCATTCAAAGACCCACCCTCTTCCACACTTATGGTTTTGAATTTTTTTATGATATGTTAAAATATTTCACGTTTCACACTTAACATTCCCTCATTAGTTACTATAAAAATATCCCACACCTCCTCAGATTTCTCACAATTGAGAATGTAGGTTTACTCTTGAGTACTCACCGAGGCAAAAAGAGAATTAAAAGTAACCAAATTGAAATTACAATCAATAAATTCAGCATTCGTCGATAATTGTAATACCCGTGCTCTATATTTTATTATTCTTCCAGTGTAAATTATAGTAATATGAAAACACTTGAGATTGGATCACTATAATTGGGTTATATCTGTAATTGATTATTTATGGAGTCTTGATGATAATTATATAGAATTTTTAGGTAAAATTTGAGAAAAGTGAAAAAATTCAGGAAGCCAATAATTTGAATGAGTTGAGGGTCATTCAAACGAGATTGGAGTTTCGTTCGAATGAAGATATATCGTTTAAATGAGGAGCCCTAGTCGTTCGAAGAGGATATCGAACGAGACCCAACGGCGAACCTAAAAAGACTTGTTAGAAATTCATTGGAAGGCTAGTTCAAATGAGAAACCATTCTCGTTCAAATAAGAGTAATAGAAATTTTTAAATCGAGTTTCCCTTGTGTTTCGTCAAGTTTTGGGCCATTGGATTGATGAGGTGTCGAGCTCTGGTGAACCCAGATTGGGAAAAATGGGATTTTGAGGCTTGGGAGTATTTTTATAAGGGTTTGTGGATTTATTTGGGAGAGTTAGAGTTAGAATAAGAGAGGGGGTGGGGGTTAGGTCTTCCCCCACCATTTTCAGCATTCCTTTTCTCTCCCACCACCACGAACCACCTTAAACCACCATATATCCAACTTGTAGAACCATATTTCATAAGTATTCCACTATATTCAAACAATTCATATCCATTTCCTCCATGGATGAACAAATACGAATTTTAGAAGTGTTGTTGGGTTTTTTTTAGTGAAGAAGGTGGAGGAGCTGTGTGCGGTTTTGGGGGGGTTTTAATGGGGCTTTAATGGATAAAAGCAAACTCTTTAGAGAGAACTTAGGTGCTGAGAAGTTTCCATCTTATTAAAAATTTCATCCTACCATTGTTGGAGCTTCATCTGAGGTGGCAAAAATCTAAGGTATTAAGACTCTATTTTTCATATTAGTTGTCTTATTGTTAGAACTATAAGAGTAAGATGCATTTATAATTTAAATATAGATTAAAAAGGAGATTTCAAGCATGTTGAATAAATTATTTATTTTGGAAGTTGGGTAATAAGCATTTCATGGAATAAAATATTTAAAAATGGTATTCGTCGCGCTAAAAATATTTTCGTGAAATGATGTTCAAAGTTTCTTGCAAAAATAAATATTTTATAAAGTTGGACATTTACTTGAGTTTTGATGAATAAAAATCTCCCTTAGTCTTAAAGGGTATATTTTTTGCATGTTTTATGAAATTTCTAGAATGAAATTTATGTTTTACCCATTTAATAGGATTTTTGGAATTAAAATCCATCTTCTCGTGCATATAAGCTTGTATTATTTTGATAATGAACATATAAAAAGTTTTAATGAAGGTTTTATTGAGTTTAAACATGAAATAAAGAAGATAAAAATTTCAGCCCTTTAAATTGTATGATAAAGATGTTGAAAGCATGATAAGTGTAAGGTTTTGACTACATGTATTAATAAAGAAAAAATGGCATTTTCTTATAAAGTAGTCTGCATATGTAATTGGGTTTCTTTGATAACGAAAGGAAAGAAATGTCTAACTTAGAAAATGGATAGAAAAGGTGTTAAATAAGTGTTAATGGGCAAAAATATTAAGAAGTTGGTGTGTATAACTTAATAATATTTTTGGGAGATCGACAATTATAAAATTGGAAGAATATGACAAGTTAGGAAACAAATGAGTAAAATGTTAATTTTACGTAAATTGAAACGTTTTTATGAAATAAAAATGTTGGATAGGGTGTTACACAAAAAGGTCCTAAATGAACATGATTTTGCATAAAATCAACGTGAGAGTAATAAAGACACAAAATTATAATTTTTAATCATGTAAAACGAATTGGGGTGAAACCCCGGGTTTTGGCTTCGATCGAAAAATGGAAAGGGGAATAATGGGGACATTTAAAAAATATTAAAACACATTAATAATGACTGGGATGAGACCGGGATAATTAAGGAGGTCCCGGATCCCCGGGGTAGAGACCTAAAATCATTGGCCAAAGTAGATTTTATGCATAGCCGACGAAGTGGATGTCGTTAAAGTATGTGGTTATTGGAAGAATCCGAGATGAAAGATAATGAAAATGAAATATATCAAGATATGGGTTGTGTGGTGAATATGTGAAAATACAACCTAACTTGAATGGATTAAATAAATGTTCAGGTAAGGGGTAAAATGGACAAGTGATGTGAAATTGATTAATGTCCATAAAGTAAATGAATGGTAAAGTAAAGTGACTAAATGGGTGATAATCAACCTAAGGAGGCTTAACCCATAATTAACACAAGGGTGTGCCCATGAAAGGTTTTCAAAGTAAAATATGTATTTTCTAACACGGTGTTTTCGTGTGTTGAAAAGGTGATCTTCAAAGAAACTACTAACGTGAATTGGTATAAATAAAGGGGCATTTAAGGGAAAAGGAATGATTTTCCTTTAACAAGGGTACTTGGTTTAAGATATTAAAAGGTTGTGCTAAATCGAGAATTAAAGGTCAAGTCAAGTAAAAGTGATTTCTTTGTAAGATTAAGATAAATTAATCGGGGTGTTGATGTAAAAAATTAGATCACTCTAATTATTCAATCACAGATAAATAAATGAGACAAAAGATTTTAAAGTGGTTCAGCCTTATAAGAATGGCCTACGTCCACTGTTGTTTTATTGCTGAGTGTTTGGGAATTCTTGATTACAAGAAAATCCGTTTTGGATTCGGTCCTTCCACAATGAGGATTGTACAATGTATTTATATCCCTGAGGCTGTAATGTGAAAGGGTAATACATTAAATGATATACATATGAAAAGGTAATACATTTAATGCCCTCTTTGCGTGTGCGTCTGAATGATAAGCATTTAATGAATCAGTTGAACTGTTGGTTATCCAGCTATTAATGCTTTGTTCGAGATGCAGCTCGGACCGCCTGAGTTGCTTGGACCACCTAGGCTTCTTGGTATTCAAGAGTTCCTCAGAGAGGTCTGTTCCTCGGAGCGTATGAGTTCCTCGGAGTAACATGGTTCCTCGGAGCGTGTGGGTTCCTCGTAAGTGTTTGTTGTTGCCATGTAGATAGCCACGTGTCTTCATATGATTGGTCCAAGTCAGCAGATTAAATTTGGTATCAATAGAAGCCACCAATGTTTCATAGTTCAAAATTTGAGGAGTATGGAACATTCTTTCTCGGAATATGGTAGCTTTAAATAGTCTTCCGGAATTTTAGGAGCATTTCCCTTGTATTTATTTTTCCTTCCCAATTTGTAGAATCATGCTTTTTCCTTCCCAAAGCATTTCCCTGAATTTTAGGAACATTCTTTCTGCGTGCTTCGATTCCTGCATCACTTTTCGTATTTTTAGCCAATGTTGTTCGCTTTGATTCCCGCGCCAATATTTAATGCCCTTTTAGCCGCCGGTAACGTAATCATCCTTTTTTGTAATCATTACTTCACCATTTCCCAAGGCAAGGTATTTAAACTTCACAGACACTCCCATCGTCATCTATCTTTTCAAATTTTCGTCTTTTGAGTTTTACGTCGTCTCTTCCTACTCTCTTGTGCGTTCATATTTTCCGTTGTTCGTTGTCAGCAGATCCATTTTTTTCCTGTAAGATCTTCTTCCTTTATCTTTATTTCTTTATTCACCATGGTTCACCCTGTTGAGTCTCTTGAGAAGTTTCGTTCTGATTTCTCCATTCCCTCTTGGGTTGTCTTGGAAGAGCTTTCTGAGCCTTCTAATTACTTCCATTTGGCTGAAGGACATTGGTTCCCCAGTCTCTTTTTTGCTGAGTGTGGATTTTCTTTTCCACCAAATTCCTTGTGTCTGGAATTCTGTCAGTACTTTGACGTTGTTCCTGCACGAATAGCCCCCAACACATGGAAAATAGTTAATGGGGTGCATAGGTTAAATCAAGTGCATGGAACTCGTATAGGAATTCAAGATATCATGTACTTCTATAGATGGGCAGTCAATGAAAATATTTATTATTTAAAAACTAGATTTTTAAATAGAGCCTTAGTAGTTAATCTCCCTGATACCAATAGGGATTATTTTGAACATGGGGTTGTCATAAAAAATTGGCAACACCCTCCAATAACTGGAGATGAGGTTTACCAGGGTCCCAGATGCCCTCCTTATGGCAATGGGATAGGTTATTTTTATTTCATTTTATTTTGAAATTATGCTTCTTTTGTGTTTGATAAAATGTGCCACTGATAACAATGTTTGTTTATTTGCAGTTGATAACAAAAGAAAGTGCCCAAAAGAAGCAGATGTTAATATAAGACATTTGAAACTTATCTGGAGTCTGCATCAAAGTGTTGCCGATGAACACATTAGATCAGCTTCGTATCTGCTCCAGTACAAGAGCTACACTACTTCTTTCACTGCTCGTCCAGTGATAGGTGAGTTAGATCCAGTACCAGCCTCTGCAAATACTTTGCCCGAATCCCATATTCCTTTGAGCGAAAGGATGAAGAAGAGAAGGCCTCCCACCTTATTTGAGAAAACTGCCTCTGGTTCTAGAGAGGCAAAAAGGAGTAAAATTGACGTCCCAAAGGAGGGGACAAAGAAGACTGATGCAGCTCCTCCAGCTGCTCCTGCTAAAGTTATCGAGAAGCCCGCAGTGTCTCCGAGAAGGTCTGCTGCTCCTGGAGAGGTGATTGTGATATCACCGACCAAGGGTTCTTCCTTGATTGAATCTGTACCTGTTCCCCCGAGGACGCTGAAGAAGTGCTCGTCGGTTAATTTGGCTGACACCTTTACTCAGCCCCCAGCTGTTGGGACTGGAGTTCCCACTTTTGTTCCCCCGAGCTCTGACATGAGCTCGGTAAAGTCCTTGATCATTCTCGAGGTTCAAGGTACTGAAGAAAACCTTACTCGGGACATAGTTACCTCACTAGCTTCTCGTCACCTTCCTTCTGTAAGTATCTTTACTTTGAATTTTTCATATTTCCTTTGTCATTTCTGTTTCTAACTTGCTTTCTTTTTCTGTTAACAGTTGACGAGCTGCTTTAAAATAATTCTGAAGAAGGATGAAGCGATTAAGGCTTCTTGCTCCTCGTCCAGTGTGGAGGGAGCTCTGGAAGAAGCTACCAAGTCTCTGGCAGATTCTCGCCAGAAATATACTGATGACAAAGCTGTCTGGGAGAAGAAACTTGCCTCCTCCGAGCAAGAAAAAGCTCGGACTATTGATGCCTCCAAGGAGTTGGAGAAGAGAATAAATGCCTTCGAGAAGGCAAATAAGGAGCTTGAAGAGAAGCTCAAAACTGCTAGAGAGCTGGAAAGTAAACTCAAAGCTGCCTAGGAGGAGTTGGCTAAACTTCAGGAAGTAGGTCGACAGAAGGAGGAGGCAGAAAATAAATTAAAGGCTGCTGAGAACCTGCTGTCCGAGAAGCTTCCCTTGGAGAAGACCAAGAGGAAAGCTGTTGTGAAGAAGTCTTTCAGCTCTGGCTGGGACAAGGGGTGGAATAAGGGGTTGGATGCCATGGTATCTCAAGTGGACTATGGCAGTCTAATGTACTTTAGGGATGGATGGGTTGCTGCCCTTCAGGAAATGAAGGTCGACGAGTCATCCGAGCTCTTCCAGAGACATATCCCTGGTCTCCCTCTAACTCTAGAAGAATTAGAAGAGGACGAAGCTACCTCTGAAGAGTCTTCGATGGTGATAGGAGATCATGCCCTAGCCATTCAGCCTACTGCCGAGGAAGATCAGCAAGTCATTTCTTCCTCCGAACAACTTCCTACTCTACCCGAGCAAATATCTCTTCCCTCCGAGCAACCTACCTCTTCATCCCAACCTCCCGAGAAGGTTTTGGGAGATAAGGAAAAGGTTTAGTGTTGTTCGGTTTTCTCTTTATTTTATTTCTCTTTATCAAATGTAACTCAGAAGATGTAACTCTGAATTATGATCTAATAAAACTTGAACTTTTTTCCATACTGTTGTTCATCTTCTATTCATACTCTGCCTGTTTTTGTTATTGATGATTGCTCTTTCTTTCTCTGCTAGTTTCTGGCCAGGATGGAACTGCTATCTGCCCATGATACAAAGTTGTTGCAGCAATGTAATGAGTACTTTAAGGCTGGTCACACAGACCTGAGTGTTGCACAAGTTTCCGACATCCTTGGTCATGATGCTTCAGAACAGGCAGTTGAAGCATATCAGTACTTGAAGTGTCTACTCGACCGAGCAGTGGCCAATAATGTGGCTTACTATGAAATGATCGAGGATCTCCAGTGTATCCTCGAAGATCTTCAGAATCAATACAAGGAATCAACTGCCCTGTTGCACGAGGGTTACGAGAAGAAATACAAGCTGATCATGGCTGACAAGGGCTACGAGAAGCTTTTTGCTGGGTATGATCTGAGGGAGAGAACTTTGAAGGGTGAGGTTGAGGAATGCAGACAGATTGCCAAGCTACTGGAGCAAGAGAACAATAACTTGCAGAAAGAGCTATCACAGTTGAAGTCTGCAGCTTCTTCTTCAACATCCCTAATCCCAGTGACTGATGAGGGATTTTCGTTCTTAGAGGTTGAGAATGCCAAGTTGAGGGACGAGTTGGAGACTTTGAAGAGTTCTGGCACCTCTACATCTTCTCGCGGTCGAGCAAGAGCTCCTCGGGGATGAGGAAGAGTAACTCGGGTTCTTGTCGAGGAATAGAGAACTCAGTCTGCGTTAGAGAACCAAGCTTTCCAATTAATGGCGAAGACCAGGCTTTGTCTGATATGTCAAAGAAGATTAGGGACTTGGAAAAACAGCTCTCTGCGCAGAAGTCAGTCTTGGAGAATAAGGAGCTTTTCATCAAGAATCTCCACGAGCAGCTAGAAAGGCTAACATATCAATTCCACAAACAACCCAGGGAGTTCTGGATGGCTGGATACAACGAAGCATTATTCCACTTGGATGATCGTATCCAGAATGCCAACAATGAGGGCTACAAGCAAGGCTGGTTGAATGCCTTAGGTGTGTTGAAGCTCGAACAAGGTCATTATTTGTGGGACTACCATGATCCTGAGTTTCTCGACTTGCCTGTGCCACCATATAATTTGGAGATGGATTGGATCCCTGCTCGGGCCATTCCTCGGAGCTTAATTTCAAAGTACCTCGGTGACTACAATCTTCACTCTCAAATCGAGGTATCTCGTCCCGAGCATCTCTTGGATCGATCATCCGTGATGAATGTCAAGATGCTGAAGGATCTTAACTTTATCAATTCTCCTCAGTCTTTAAATGATCCCCCTGCTGGCGAGGAACCTGTGTCAAAAGCAGAAGGGAAGAGACCAGTAGAATAGGAATTTTTTATATAACAGTTAGTATACAAATCAATGTAACTGTAATTTCATTATCAATGTAATTTATTCAATGAAAGACTTTCATTTTTATTTGCAAATCTTCATTGCTATTATCTTGTAGTTATCAAACACTTTATATTTATGCATCTCTGTTAAAAAGATAACAATAGTGTTGTTTGTCGACCAACTCAATAATAATTAAAAAGTTACAAGTATCAATAATGTTGCTCGATCATTTAATAATAAAGTCACGAGTATAAAAATGTTTAAAATTTTTCCAACCAACCAATGTTATTATGCTTGTCGACCAACTATAGTTAGCCGATTTTTATCCCCGACCAGCCATACTTGGTAGATTTTTCTCTTAAATGTTTTCGACCAACCAAGGTCTGTAAACTTTCTTTGTCGACCAACTACAGTTGGTGGGTTTTTATCCCCGACCAGCCATAGTTAGCAACTTTTTGCACTTTCTGGAATAATCTTACCTCCCGACCAACAGAAGTTGGCATTTTCGAGAATGTATGTACCTTCCGACCAACATAAGTTGGCATTTGTGAGCATATTTTGTTTCCTAGCCAAACAGGTTGGCATTTTTAGGAATATTTCGTTTGCTAGCCAAATAGGTTGGCATTTTTAGGAATATATCGTTTCCTAGCCAAACAAGTTGGCATTTTTAGGAATATATCGTTTCCTAGCCAAACAGGTTGGCATTTTTAGGAATATTTCGTTTCCTAACCAACTGAAGGTGGCATTTTTAGGAATATCTTGTTTCCTAACCAACCGAAGTTGGCATTTTTAGGAATATTTTGTTTCCTAACCAACCGAAGTTGGCATTTTTAGGAATATTTTGTTTCCTAACCAACCGAGGTTGGCATTTTTAGGAATATCTCGCTGAGCAGTCTGAGCTTTGCCGAGTAGTGTGCAGCACTAGTATTCCTCGAAGAATTCTCAATAAAAGGAGAGACTTTGGCAGAATATCTTCATTTTATTAATACTGATGGAACTGTGTTACATATACATCACTGATAATACTTGCGCAGATGCTCTGTGTTCCATGCATTCTTAAACTCCTCGCCTTCTAAAGTTGCTATTCGATAAGTTCCTGGTCGAATAACTTCTATAACTCGGTATGGTCCATGCCAATTTGCCTCCAGTTTGTTATGCTTTTGAATTACTTTCTTCAGCACATAGTCTCCTTCTTTCAGGTCGCACTTCTTCACCCTTTTGTTGTAGAACAAAGTTGTTCGCTGCTGGTAAGCAGCATTTCTAATGGCTGCTTCTTCTCTAACTTCCTTGAGCATGTTTAAATCCAGTCTTCTCATTAAGTCGCTGACAGGGGAATTAAAATTCAGTACCCTGTGTGTTGGGAGGCCCAACTCGACAGGTATGACAGCTTCACTTCCAAACGCCAGCATGTATGGTGATTCTCCAGTTGCTACTCGGGGAGTAGTTCGGTAAGCCCAAAGTACTGATTGTAGCTCGTTGATCCAGTTTGCTTTTGCATCATCCAATCTTTTTTTCAAACCGTTCAGCAGCGTTTTGTTTGTCACTTCAGTTTGTCCATTGCTTTGAGGATGACCTGGTGCTGAATGAACCTTCAAAATGTTTGACTGCTGACAATAGGCGGCAAACTCCTCGTTATCAAATTGTATTCCATAGTCTGTGATGAAGGCATGAGGGAGACCATATCGGCAAATGATGTGCTTCCAAACAAATTGGTACACCTTCTCGTACGTCATGTCAATGAGTGGCTCAGCTTCTACCTACTTAGTAAAATAATCCACTGCGACGATGAGATACTTGAACCTTCCTCGGGTCGTTGGCAGTGGGCCAACCAAATCAATGCCCCACATGGCAAATGGCCAAGGGGAAGTTATGGGTGTCAACAATGCTTGTGGAGTTCTTCGGATGGAGGAGAAGCGCTGGCACTTGTCACACTTCTTAGCATAGGCTATACAATCAGCCCTCATCGTCGGCCAGTAGTATCCCTACGTCATCACCCTTTGCAAAAGCGTCTGACCTACTACATGTGCTCCACAAGACCCTTCATGGATTTCTTCAATCAATTCTTTCACCTCGGGGGGATGTACGCATCTCTGCAAACCTTCCATAATTCCTCGTCTATATAAAACACCATTAGTTAGTACATACCGAGCAGCTTTAAACTTTAATTTCTTGGCTGCGAGCTTGTCAATTGGCAATTATCCCTCCTTGATATACGCCCTGATGGGATCCATCTAAGATGGGCCTAAATCAAGGGTGATAAAGTTCATTATCAGATCTTCATCTATACTCCGACCAGCTAACACTTCAATTGGGATTGTACGTTATAGCTCGGTGTGAGTAGCTGATGCTAGTCGAGCTAGGGCGTCTGCTCTCGCATTCTCCATTCTTGGTATTCTGACCAGCTGAATAGCGGAAAATTCTGACACCAGCTCCTTTGCTTTTGCATGATATCTGATCATTAATTCTCCTCTAACTGCATATACTCCCATCATTTGGTTTACGATTAATTGAGAGTCACTGAAGATCACAACCTACTGCGCCTCCATAATTTTTACCAAATTAAGCCCTGCAATCATGGCCTCATATTCAGCCTTATTGTTGGAATCTTTGAATTGGAAACGCAAGGCGTATTCCATGTCGACCTCGTCCGGAGTGCTCAAAACTATCCCCGCACCACATCCTGCAGTGCAAGATGAGCCATCTACATATAGCCTCCATATAGGTAACTCGTCTTCAAATTTCGAATCAGTCAGAGTTCCTCGGTGAAATATTTGTTGCTTCCTTTCATCCTCCCCGGATTTTTCTCGCTCCCCGTCGATCATCTTTTCTTGCCCTTTTACCAATCGGAGTTAGTCTGAGCTCGAATTTAATGATCCTGTAACATCCACTCTCCCTTTTACCAACCGGAGTTGGTCTGAGCTAGTGTTTGTCGATCCTGTAACATCCACGGGTTGATCAATGAGAAAATCTTGTTCCTCGCCCGGAGTCCTCACAACTATCTCTGCATCGCATCCTGTAACATCCACACGCCCTTTTACCAATCGAAATTGGTCTGAGCTTCTGTTTGTTGGTCCTGTAACATCCACAGGTTGATCAGCGAGCAACTTTTGCTCCTCGAGGGTATCAGGATAGGTGAACTCCGCTATAAAGTCTGCTACAACCTGCCCTTTTAGCGATGATCTGGGTTCATAAATTATATCATATTCACCGAGCTCTATTGCCCAGTACATCAATCTCCCTGGTTTTTCTGGCTTATGAAGGGCTTGTCTCAATGGCACATCGGTATATACTACTGTAGTATGAGCTTGGAAGTATGGCCTCATTATCCTACTCGCCTCAATCAGTGCCAGTGCCAATTTCTCCAGCCTTGTATATCTGATCTCTGCTCCTCAGAAGGCCTTACTTGTGTAGTAAATTGGCTTTTGTACTCCATTCTCCACTCTGATCAACGCCGAGCTAACTGCATTCTCGGACACTGCAAGGTACAAATACAATTTTTCTCCCATCACCGGCCTGGACAACAATGGAGGTGCTCCCAAGTATTTCTTCAAGTCTTGAAAAGCCTTCTCACATTCATCATTCCACTCAAAAATCATTCTGAGTGTCTTGAAGAATGGGAGACATCTATCAGTTGCTCGTGACACAATTCCGTTGAGTGCCGCTACTCGTCCAGTGAGACTTTGTACTTCCTTCTTCATTGTTGGAGATCGCAGCCCTAATAGAGCTTTGATCTTTTCAGGATTTGCTTCAATGCCTCGTTGATTGACAATGTAACCGAGGAACATGCCTTCTCGTACTCCAAATATGCACTTCGTCGGGTTCAACTTCATTTGATATTTATCTAGTTGATCAAAAGTGTGACTTAAGTCAACTAGATGATCGACAGCTTTCTTGCTTTTTGTCAGCATGTCGTCAACATAGACTTCCATATTGTCACTGATTTGTTCAGAAAAGACCTTGTTCATCAACCTCTGATATGTCGCACCTGCATTTTTTAAACCAAAAGGCATAACATTATAACAATAAGTTCCCCTAGGGGTAAGAAAGAAGTACTCTCCCTATCTTCAGGTTTCATTTTGATTTGATTGTAACCGGAATAAGCATCCATGAAACTCAGCAACTCGTGTCCCGAGGTAGCATCCACCGGTTGATCAATTCGGGGCAATGGAAAGTGATCCTTTGGGCATGCTTTGTTGAGGTCGGTGAAGTCTACACACATCCTCCTCTTGTTATTCTTCTTCTTTACCATCACCACATTAGCTAGCCAATCTGGATATTTAACATCTTCAATGAAACAAGCTTTCTGGAGCTTCTCGACTTCCTCCTGTATAGCTTGATTCTTCTCGGGACTGAATACTCTTCTTCTCTGCTTCACGGGCTTGATCTCCTTATTCACATTGAACTCGTGACATAAGAAGTTTGGCTCTATCCCAGGCATATCTTCATGACTCCATGCAAAAGTTTGTCTTCTGCTTCTAAGGAAAGTTATCAATTCTTGTTTTAATGAGGCATCCAACGACGAACCTATTTGAGTAGTTCGTTCAGGGTGCTCGTCGTCCAGAATGATATTTTCAGTAGCTTCCACCACTTGACCCTTCACGAGTTGTGACTCATCTCGAGGATCTAATGTTTCAATTTCTACACCTTCATCCACTTGATAGGTAGTAGTCCTTTTCTTTGATTCTTCCAGTTCTTCTTGCTCAACGGATGAATAATAGCATTCCCGAGCTACTCTCTGATCACCTTTTACAACTCCTACTCCAAAGTTTGTTGGAAATTTTAGGTACTGATGCACTGTAGATGGTACAGCCTCGAACTTCTTCAATCCTACTCTTCCCATGATGATATTGTACGATGACTGGACATTCTTATCCATCATGAAGAATCTTATTCTTTCTGTCCGATAAGTAGGCCACGTACCAATGAATATATCTAACTTGATCGTCCCAAGTGTAAATACTTTCTCGCCAGCAAAACCGATGAGGGGTCTGTGGTAAGGCTCCAGTTGAGATAGCTTTAGATTTAAACTATCGAAACACAAGTAGAACATGATGTCTGTCGAGCTACCGTTGTCGACCAGCACTCTTGAAATCATTACCTCCTTCATTCTCATCTTGATCACCAGTGGATCATCTTGAGGATATATAACACCTGCAAGGTCATTTTTTGAAAAACCAATGACCAATTTCTTCTTGTTCACCTTTCTCGGGCGATCTTCCTCAGCTAAATTTATTCGCTGAATGTACGAGCAAGCTTGAGCCTCACCGAGGTAAGCTTTTCTTTCTGCAGTAAGGTCTCCTCCTCCTGCATCTCCTCCTGTAATAACATTACAATCAAATGACCCAAAGCGTATTGAAAATACCTCTCGTTCTGGCTGCCTTAGTTTCTTGGGAAGATCGGTGTCATCCTCTGGATCAACTTCATGGTTTCTCTTCTTGTTCTCCTCTGCTCGACGAGGAGATCTAGACCTCTCTCTAGTTCGGTCGTTGTTTCTTCTTTCGCCTCCCCGATCAATATACTTTGCTAGATTTCCTCGTCAGATGAGTGTTTCAATCTCATTCTGAAGAGCTATGCAATTTTTAGTCATATGGCCATGATCCTTGTGGAACTCGCAATATTTTTCCTTATTCCTCGTGTCAGGGTCCGCCTTCATTTTCTTTGGCCAATTTAACTCCTCGCTGTTCTTAATTTCTTCCAGGGCGTGATTGATATTTGCCTTCAAAGGAGTGTAATTATCAAATTTCCTCAAGACCTCCCATGAAGACCTATTTTTGGATTGTTTGTCACCACCATTGTTCTTATGTTCTTTCTTCTTAGCTTTATCACCTTCCACCTTGGTTTCTTTGGCGTCCATATTCTTCTTCGCAGATATAGCCTCCTCGGCATTCATAATCTTGTACGCTTTTCCTATCAGGTCTGACATGGTTCGAGGTGGATCTTTGGCCAAAGTGTAGTACATCTTGTTTGGCAGTAGTCCACTCATCAAAGCGGTAATTGCTGTCTTCTCCTCAAAATCAATGACTTCGAGCTTCTCCTTATTAAAAGGAGTTATATAATCTCTGATACTCTCCCCAGCTTTTTGTCTAACACTTAACAAATGTGCTACTCGTTTAACTGGCTTTGATCCAAAGCAGAAATTCCCAATGAATAACTCGGCCAGTTGAAGAAAAGTTGAAATCTTACCCCGAGGAAGATTATTATACCATATCTGAGCAGATCCGGTAAGAGTTCTCGAGAATGCCCTGCATCTCATCTCGCCTGGGAAAGCATAGATGTCGGCAGCAGCTTGATATTGTTCTATATGAAGGACAGGGTCAGTCTTCCCATCATACTTGGGAGTCACAATATGTGCTTTGAACTTTGATGGTGTTGGAAAATCAACAATGTCCTGGACAAAAGGTGTTCCTCGAACAAAGGTTCATTGTAGAGGGTTCTTGGCCCTAGCCATTTCCCCTAATCTATCATCCAGCCTCTGAATAGATCCTTTCCATGAATCATTTCCTTCCTTGATCCTATTGGTTCAAGCAACTGATCGCGTTGAAGTGGTTTCTTGGGATTTATCTCGACGAGTAGCTGGTCGGTCATAAGATCCATCTTGACGAGCAGCTGGTCGCAACTGGGCAGATCCTTCCCTTAAATCTGATGGTCGTCGAAAGCTCCTCGATGTTGCATTAAGAGGACTTTTGTTCCTCCTAGGGCCTAATCGGTCGAAAGGAGAAGCCCTACTTAATCTTTCCAATGCGCTGGTCCTTTTCGGGGAGAGGGTGACATGTTGTTCAGTATCTGTGGCTCGCACTGATTAAGTTCATCCAGGTTGATAAGAAAAATCTTCAGATTCATCATTACGATATGAATTAGTATGCCTAGTACGTGAAGAAGGCGCACGGGTATTTCTTTGAATACTTCGTGGTCCGGAATGGGCTGATACACCGCCATGGAGGGTTTGGATGAGTTGTCGCATCATTTCTTACATGACGGTCTGACCCTGAGCCAGATTTGCCATTATTCCAGTCAAATCTGGAACAATTGGTGGAGCAGACGGATTTGGAGGGGTTCCAGCATTTCGATTGCTGGATTCAGGAATATCAGCCATTGGTAATCGATTGTATTTGATTGAGAAAACGATATTACCAGTCGTTTCCCACAGATGGCGCCAATCTGCTGATGTAAAAAATTAGATCACTCTAATTATTCAATCACAGATAAATAAATGAGATAAAATATTTTAAAGTGGTTCAGCCTTATAATAATGGCCTACGTCCACTGTTGTTTTATTGCTGAGTGTTTGGGAATTCTTGATTACAAGAAATTCCATTCTAGATTCGGTCCTTCCATAATGAGGATTGTACAATGTATTTATAGACCTGAGGCTGTAATGTGAAAGGGTAATAAATTAAATGATATACATATGAAAAGGTAATACATTTAATGCCCTCTTTGCGTGTGCGTCTGAATGATAAGCATTTAATGAATCAGTTGAACTGTTGGTCATCCAGCTATCAATGCTTTGTTCGAGATGCAGCTCGGACCGCCTGAGTTGCTCGGTATTCAAGAGTTCCTCGGAGAGGTCTATTCCTCGGAGCATATGAGTTCCTCGGAGAGGTCTGTTCCTCGGAGCGTATGAGTTCCTCGGAGTAACATGGTTCCTCGGAGCGTGTGGGTTCCTCGTAAGTGTTTGTTGTTGCCATGTAGATAGCCACGTGTCTTCATATGATTGGTCCAAGTCAGCAGATTAAATTTGGTATCAACACGGGGTAAACAACATTTTTAGAATAAAAAAGGTTTCATTAATACACACACACTCACTCACGCACACACACACACACACACACACATATATATACACATATATTTGTGTGTGTGTGTGGTACTTGCATATGCACATAGATATAACGTCTTGGAGTTTTCTTTCTGTCGTTCGATTCTATATTTCATTGTTGTAATTTTTCACTTGCCATCGACTCATTCCCACGTCTTTGTTACGACAGGTTGGGTGTCATTTCGTATTTTGAGAGCATTGCACAGGTAAGTATTCTTATAAATTACATTAATAGCTTTGTATGCTTGGATTTTCAGGACGTTTTCCACGGGTCCCTCGCGTAGCTTGATTTTAAATGGGAATCTCATGCTAAACAAGTGAAATGTTAATTAAATAAAATTGGACTAGCAACATTATTTAGGTTGTCTCATTGCACTTCATACCTAATGCTCGAGTCAGACCACGTTGACCACGGGTAACTCATAAATCCGGGTCGGGGCATTAAAAATGATATCAGAGCTTTAGGTTCAAGGTTCCTTTTGGGAGTGACGTGGTGATGTCAGTAGTGGATCTTTTGAGGTCATTGGTTTGGGCTCGTCACACTAGTTTTGGTGACAGTTTTAGTTCATGTCCTCCACAGTGGAGTCAAAAAGGTTAGCACGACGGGTGAATCATTGCCAAGTGGCATAATACCGAGTTAGTTGTCATTAATCATTTTTGTTCTTCTGATGAAGATATGCTAGTAATATGTGAGTGTCTATGTGAGCTAATAGTGACGACATCAATGTTTTTAGTGTGGGATGCTTGTGTGTCAACCCTTGATGATTTGAGAGGTCATGGAGCTTAATGATGTCTATTGAATTAGAAACTTGAATTCTGTAGATCTAACTATGGATGTTAGATGACTAGAGTGTCATGCCTAGGAAGTTTTAGTTACGACAAGAATGCATTGAGTTCCACGGTATGATACTTTTTTATGGATAATGATGATGATGTAGTTAGTCAAATTTGATCCTTAGGGTTTGTGTCGTGTTATATGACAATAGGTGGTTCGGTAGACATGAGGAACCATCTTAGTCAACACTTGACGATGGGTACTCAGTTTGAGTCGATAAAATGTTGTTGATTAAAAGTCATACCTCGTAAGGTATGATGTTGAGAGTTACGGGCGAATTACGATAAGTGTGATGCGTATGCAATAATGGCGATTGAGGAGACTTAGGAGTGAACTCTAGAGGTTTGTAGGTAATATGCAACGTCCTGTATCCTATCAGAATCCTTAGTAATGTTGGTTGTGATTTGGTATGTGGATTTTTGGAAGGGATATAAGATTATTATATAAGTGTGAAGGCCCATTTTAGCGGCCTAAGTAATGGTTAGATGTGAGGTAATAATCCTAGTGTGATTACGGGTTAAGGGCATCTTGGAGTGTCCATAGGCCTGATTATGTTTAGCGTCATTGGGGAATAAAAATAGAATTATTGTGACATCTTAAGGAATTCAATTATTAAGGGGAGCTATATGTAGAGGCTCTTTGACTAGTGTCCTTGCAAGAACCAGGTAATCATGATGTGGGTATTGAAAGGTTAATAGAGCTCACCATAATGAGAGAGTCATGGATGATGAAATCTTATTGGGTCTTGAGGACATTTACGTGGAGTATGTTTGGGGTCCTTAGTGAAACTAGTTAGGTCCGAAAGGAAGAAGTGCTAGCATTCTAGTAATTATTGTGTTGTGGGTCAGGTGATGATCTCAGGTTGTTATTCAAGGTTTAAAAGAGTCGAAGAGTGTTTGTCGGGTGTTGATATCTGAATTGGCACAGATGGGTGATGTAACCTTCTAAGAGAAATCGAAAGTTTGTTTTGTGAGTGGGTGTGATGCTCGGGTATCATGGAATGACTAGTTTAGGCAGTGTGACACTTAATTTTGAAGAGTACTAAGAAATTCATTTGGGACTTAGATTGTTGATGACATATCGAGACTTGAAAGTGGAACCCCAAGGGGGCATATCGAAGCATGATTAAAATGTTGGCGTGTGTAAATAATATAAGTTAGAATAGCCCTAGCAAGGTAGGGACTAGTTCTTGTCACGTCTTTCCAAGTAGGTACAGAGTAAAATATGTATCCCTATATGGTACTTACTACCCTTAAAATGCTAATGGCGACCGATGTGGCTGTCATGTCAGTACACTTCGGGTAGACACATTGGAATAAGTTAGTGACAATATCGCATAGTTAGAGGTTATAATAAGGTGAATGCCTCATGAATGGGGTACTGCCTATGATCATGATATGAGAAGGCAAACAGTAACCTATGTGTAGTAAGTTGGTGACGTCGTCACTGGTAAGATGGATAAGGTCAGTGTACACAAGGTGTTAGGTATTCGCCAACCAGAGTGGTTCATATATGTCAAGTATGTAACGGATACGGCCTTACTCCTAAGGAGGGAAGTCTAGAATTTGACTTTCTAGAGAACAATAAGGTCGTATATTACCTTTGTCTGATAGAAATGAATGTTTTTTATTCGATTTGTCACGATTGGTGACTCGAGCCAGGGTGCACGACTTACTTAGTACGGCGAGAATGTCCTAGAGGAGTTGCGAACTTTAAAGAAGGAAGAGTCGGTTCACTTTTTGTAAACCATAGTTGGATGTGTATAGAGGGAGTTCTATCAGAAAAATTATTTGTTACTTTGACTCTTGTGTGTGTCTCCCTTGAAGTTCCGGTAATCAAGGATTGGTATTCCCATGAAGGTGGTATCTCGAATTAGTACCATGTCATGGTATGATACGATTAGGCCTAGTAATGTGCGGGTGGACCTGGCATGGTCAAGGAAACTCGATAACTGAGTGCACCCCGATCTGAGATATTCTTACTATTGCATAAAGTTCGGTATATGGGTGGATGCACTTTGGTCGGCACAACTTGCTCGTAATAATTACTTTCCTTAGCAGTAACGACCTTACGACTGGTCTGTATGGGAAACAGTGGCTCTAGTTGTAAAGAGAGAGATGCTGACTTGAGAACATTGTATAGTGTTAGAACTCGAGGAAACTTATCACACGGTGTTACTTTTCCACAATGAGTTGATTGGTACGATACTTAAGTGGGTTCTCTAAGTGAGACACCTAGAGTAATACCAGGGTAATCAGAGTGACGCAACGAAAGGTATTGGCCAAGTGTGCGATGATAATTTTTTCGGTGTGTCGCTCCACGGACTGAGTGACTTATGATATGAGGGTATGTGGTCACGATGACCCGAGGATTTGAGGAAACATGGTAAGTGTCGTTCTTAGATTTGAGATAGTTCTTGATGACGAATTGGATGATCGGTTGTATTATCGTTCACTCTTGTGTGAGTATCGATCACAAGAAGAGGATAACCGACAGAGGCACCGACATGCTTTGGCTATTAGTAAAGGTAGTCCCAGGACTTGTTTACACGTGATCATCAAGTGAGTGAAAACTCAAGATGGTTAGGTAACCTCAATGGTTAATGTATCGGTGAGCGTTAGAGTGTGTCGCATGTTAGGCTTTTGGTGACAACCCCGTGTAAGACCATGCCAGGTGATCTTATCTAATGGGGACTTCGAATATTTTTCTTGGAGGATTTCTTTCTTAGAATCAGAATTGGTAAATCCCATGAACTTGAGGAATTGGCAGACTGGTAATTTTAGGTACAAAATTTCCTAAGGAGGGAAGAATTTAATATCCATACCCAATATTTTATTATTCTTCCCATGTAAATTTAGTAATATTGAAACCCTTGGGGTTGGATCATTATAATTGGGTTTATATATGCAATTGAATATTTTTGGAGTCCTGATGTTAATCATTGGAAATTTTTGGGTAAATGTTGAGAAAATTGGAAAATTCAAGAAGAAGGTCGTTCACACAAGTTGAGGGTCGTTCAAACGAGATTGGAGTTTCATTCGAAGGAAAATATGTCGTTCGGATGAGGAGCCCATGTCGTTCGAAGAGGAGATCGAACAAGACCTAACTGCATACCTGAACAAACTCGTTGAAAGATCATTCGAAGGCTAGTTCTAATGAGAAGCCATTCTCGTTCGAACGAGCGTAGTAGAAATTTTTAAATCGGGTTGTCCTTTTGTGTCGTTAGGTTTTGGGCCATTGGATTGATGAGGTGTAGAGTTCGGGTGAACCTGTATTGGGAAAAATGGGATTTTGAGGCTTGGGGGTGTTTTATAAGGGTTTGTGGGTTTATTTGGGAGAGTTAGAGTTAGAAAAAGAGAGAGGTGGTGGGTATGGGTCTTCCCCTACCAGTTTGAACATTGTTTTTTCTCTCCCACCATCACAAACCACCTTCAAACACTATATATCCACCTTGTACAACCATATTTCATAAGTATTCCACCATATTTCAACCATATATTCCAATTTCCTCCATGGATGAACAAATCTACGAATTTTAGATGTGTTGTTGGGGATTTTCAAAGAAGAAGGTGTTGGAGCTGTGTGGAATTTTTAAGGGGGCTATTAATGGATCTTTCGTGTAGGCAGGCTTTGGGGATAAAGGCAACCTCTTTAAGGCCACCTTAGGAGGTGGGAGGTTGTCATTCTCTTAGACATTTCATCCTACCATTGTTGAAGCTTCATTTGAGGTGGAAAAACTCTATTATTTGTATTAAGACCCTATTTTGCATATTAGTGGTTTATTGTTTGAAGTATAAGACTAGGATACATTTATGATATAAGAATAATATTTCTTATGGTTTCATAAAAATGTATTAAAAAGGGGATTTCAAGAATGTTGAGTAAAGGATTTATTTTAAAAGTTGAGTAATAAATATTTTATGGGATAAAATATTAGAAAATAGTATTCATCTTGCTAAAAATATTTTGGTGAAATGATGTTCAAAGTTTCTTGAAAAAATGAAGATTTTATAAAAGTTGGACATTTGTTTCAGTTTTGAAGAATAAAAATGCCCTTTAGTCTTGAAAGGTATTTTTTTTGCAAGTGTTATGAAATTTCTAAACTGAAATGTGTGTTTGACTCATTTAATAGGAGCTTTGGAAGTAAAATCCATCTTCTCATGCATATAAACTTGTAGAATTTTGTTAACAAACATATAAACAAGTTTAATGAAAGTTTTTTTAGGTTTAGACATGAAGTAAATAAGATAGAAATTTCAGCCTTTTAAATTGTATGATAACGATGA
Source organism: Sambucus nigra (assembly GCA_949130495.1). Taxonomy (NCBI): domain Eukaryota; kingdom Viridiplantae; phylum Streptophyta; class Magnoliopsida; order Dipsacales; family Adoxaceae; genus Sambucus; species Sambucus nigra. The sequence goes on from OX422223.1 coordinate 337,051,577, forward strand.
TGGAAGTGTGATAAGTGTAATGTTGTAAGACTACACATATTGATAAAGAAAAAATGGTATTTTCTTATAAAATAGTCTTCAACTTTAATTGGGTTTCTTTGATAATGGAAATGAAGAAATGTCCAACTTGGAAAATGGTTATAAAAGATGTTAAATAATTGTTAATGGGTTAACACATTGAGAAGTTGGTGTGTATAACTTAATAATATTTTTGTGAGATTAACACCTATGAAATTAGAAGAAGAGGACAAGTTTGGAAAAAAAATGATTAAAATGGTAATTTTACGTAAAGTGGAACATTTTTATGAAATAAAAATGTTGGATAGGGTGTTACACAAAAAGTTCCTAAATGAACATGATTTGGGGATAAAATTAATGTTAGAGTAAAAATGACAGAAAATGATAATTTCTAATAGTGTAACACAAATTGGGGTTGAAACCACAGGTTTTGGCATCGGTCGGGAAAAAGAAAAGGGGAATAATGTGGACTTTTGCAAACTATTGAAACACATTAATAAATACTCGACTGATACCGGGATAATTAAGGAGGGCCCGGAGCCCCAGGGTGAAAGATCCAAAATCATTGGCCAAAGCATATAGTGCGTATAGTCGACGGTGTGGAGATCGTTAAAGTATGCAGTTACTGAAAGAACTCGAGAAGAAAGATAATAAAAATGAAATATGTCAAGAAATGGATTGTGTGGTGAACATGTGAAAATACGAACTAACTTGAATGAAATAAATAAATGTTTCGGTAAAGGGGTAAATGGACAAGTAATGTGAAATGGATTAATGTTCATAAGGTAAAGGAATGGTAAAGTGAAGTGATTAAATGTGGTAAGAAACCAAAGGAGGTTTAACCCATAATTAACACAAAGGTGTGACTATGAAAGGTTTTCAAAGGAAAATAAGTATTTTCTAACATGGTGGTTGTGTGTGTTGAAAGGGTGATTTTAAGAAAAATACTAACATGAATTGGTATAAGTAAAGGCGTAATTATGGAAAAAGGAATTAGTTTCCTTAAACAAGCGTACTTATTTGACGCATTTAACCGGTTGTGTTAAAATAGGAATTAAAGGTCAAGTAAAGTAACATAGATTTCTTTACAAGATTAAGGTAAATTACTAGGCGTAAACAACTTTTTGGAATAAAAACGATTTCACGGATATATATATATATATATATATGGATGGATGGTAGTTGCATGTGGACGTAGATATAACGTGTTAGAGTCTTCTTTCTGTCGTTCGATTCTATATTGCATTGTTGTAATTTTCCACTGGGCATTCGGCTCATTCTCTCGTCTTTGTTACGACAGGTTAGGTGCGGTTCCATATTTTAAGAGTGTTGCACAGGTAAGTTCTTTTATATTACGTTAGTAGCTCTGTATGGTTGGATTCCGGGGACACTTCCCACGGGTTCCTCATGTAGCTTGATTTTAAATGGGAATTGGATACAAAATAGGTGAAATATTAATTAATTAAAACAACACTAGTGTAACACCCCGCATAATTCTGACGTCGGCCGCCACCAAAACTAAGGCGGGCATTAACTAAATAAAATATCATTCTTAGCATTTGACAGATATGAGACACATTAAATTCATTACACAAGACGATGATGAAATCAATCCCAATAAATAATAACCATTCGTGCGATAGAAAAATCCATCACCATGCTAATCTCCAAATTAATCAAATCTCCAATAAATACAAAACTAAATAAAAGACACAACTATGAATATGTGAATAGAAACTGTAACAACTGTGGAACCGAATGGACCACCAAATCCCTAAACTGAGTCTCAATATAAATGCGAAGGAATGGAAAGTATCTAAACTACTAAGCATGAAATAAATAAACTCCATCTGCATCTCCAGGATAAATCTCAAACCTCCTATACAACTACTCCAAAACTTATACCGGAAAAAGTTAGTGGACGCACAGGGTCAAAGCCCAGAGCATGAATACACACTACTCCCATCAATTAGGGTCCGTGAACCCAGACATTAGCATTATACATGATAAATATCACAATAAGGTATTTTAAATTAAACGAGATAAATTAACATGCTATAGAAATAAATCACTATCTACCCATAACAATGTCTATCAACAACCCAAGTCCAATTATTTAATTTCTAATAAATTTCATTTCTATTTATTAAATCAATTTTCTCGAATTTAGCATTTTTCTTAATTGATTATTATCATTTGCGGTGCTCCCGTATATAAGTCTTACACTATCTCAGTTGTAGGGCTCACACTAGATTCTCATCATTTTAGTGTGGGACTCGCGTTAAAGTTTTACGTCATATTTAGTTGTGGGATTCCCACATGTTATACACCACACCCATTCCCCTCGTAATACCCAGCCAGTTCGTATTCTGTCAACCATGCACTTATTGACGAGATTCCACACACGACACATCATAATGATAAGCCTGACCGTTTAACTGTCAGCCATGCATTTATTACGCCGCCACACACCCCATACTGTAATTGCCAGCTAGCCCGTTTAACTGTCAGTCCTACACTTATTAACGATGCCAATATATTTTAATACCCGTTTTATTATCTTAGGTATTATTTCTTAATTTATCCTCTTTATCATTATTATAAACTTATTCACACACCCTTATTATCGACTTGAGATCTTCAAAACACCCTTAGTCCCATACCTAAAGGTCTCCAAAACACAATTAATTCATACCCTATGATATAGTATGAATTCCTATCAATAATCTCTCTCTAGTCTTAATCTTAGGCTAGCTAATTGACGACACGGCGTAGAAATCATCCCCACCCTGAAATATCCCATCCGTAAAAATCTACGCTAACTAGTCCCATACCTAGAAAGTAAAAATTGCAACTAAGGCCTACCCACTAGTTCCATACCTAGCAAGCATCCTAAAATATAGGTGAGATCATACTACCAAAGATCTTTTCATCCCTACAATGGCAAATATAAATAATGATTATTTACACAATCCAACAGAAATGTGAACAATATTGCAATTTACTCATAATGACACAATTTAATTTCATTTAATTAATAACATTGTCGTCATTCTTAACATAATTATTTCCATCTAATAATTTTAGATTAATCAACATGCAAGTTTATGAAACACACAATAATCATCCACTTTTATTAACTACATAATTTTTATTAGTGTGTACGCGCCTCATTTTTATTTAAACAAACTCCATTAAAATCAACATGCGAACCTACACCCATAATAACCAAAACCTAATACTCTATCCTACGCACCCAAGGGTTTCCAATATTATTTCATATTAAAAAATTTGATTTAAACATTACCAAATTAGTTCTCACTTTTTCTAATTAAAGTTTCTAATTTATTTAAAGAGAAATATGTAATTAATTGTTTAGGCGACACTCAAGACGCATAATACTAAAGGAAAAGAATAGAGTATCCATTCCTAATAAAAATTTGAATGATAAATGTTATTAGACGGTTGTAATCTTCTCAAAAAATTAACAGAGTATGGTTCTTGTATGATCTTGAGAAAACACCATTTGAGTCTTAAAATCTTGAGTTAAAACTTGATAACTTTGGGGCTGGGATTTGTAGGAGGAAGATGATGAAAATAATATGGGTATTTTTCTTTTAGAGTTTGTAAAATTGTTGTTTAAAAGTCCTAATCTCGTATTATATATATATATATATATATATATAAAGTTAGTAGAATTTAAGTGGCATAAGAATCCTATTAAAACTAAAATAGTTCGCCCATTAGTCAAGGTCCAGAACCGTGACAAATGTTGTTTTAAAGTTTTATTTATAAGGACTCCTCTAAATGTCGCAAGACTTATATATACTCATATTATGAGTCTTTTAAGATAGCTTTTCGAATTTTGAATTAATTTAATTAATTATCGGATAAAATTATGAGTTGTTACAACTTGTAACATTATTTAGGTTGTCTCATTACACTTCACACCTATTTCTCGGGTCGGACCAGATTGACCACTTGTAACCCATAAGTTCGGGTCGGGGCATTATAATAATAATTTGGTTTCTTCACCTTAACTCCATCTTCCTCTATGGTAGGATGCACCCAAAATTATTCAACACTCATACACACAAATTCATGTTTGAATCGGAGATGTTCTCTCTTTTTTACTTTCCAACTCCCATAGTTTGAGCCATTAAAATAAGGTGGACGATTGGTGGAACTAGGCTGTCAAAATTAATCCATTAGATTAAAATTAGTACAATTCACAAAACGAGCAAGTATTTGACCAAAATGAAAATAACACACAAACATCAAGATCAACTCATGCCCATTAACGCTACACAAATGAGCACCTTGCTCTATTACCAATTGAAAGATTTGTGTGTTAATACTCAAGAGTACATCCATACAAAACATAGAGGGGAGAATAGATTTGGATGCAACTTATGGTCAAGTTTTTGAATTACACAAAACTACTTTCAATTTTAAAATATTCAACATGTGATTAGATGAAAACATTTTCAAATGACTTAATTAACTCACACAAGATGAAATTTAGTGAATCTAGTGGTGAAACCTAGATATAAAACATTTGATACCAGTTTATGCAAAATCACAGTATGCAAACATGATATATGTGATGCATGTGATTAATTGTGTAAAACTAATAAGATACATACACAAGCAAGCATAAGACAATATTTAAAAGGAAGACCCCTAAGGGTACAAAATCTCGATGTAATATAATTCTCATTTCTACTTGAAATACAGTTTTACAAAAGACAAAATGTACCTATCATATAATCCATATTTTGTGGCTACCTATGTACCTTTCAACTTTCTATCATTATCAATGAGAATCAACCGCATACTCCATGTTATGAACAAAGAAGTCCATTCTCTTCCTTCGAAGTCACGCCACACTTAAAATTCTCCAATAACATAAAATTCATCCAACATTAGATCATGGAATGGTTAATCATATAAATTCATCAAGTGTAGATTAAATTGACAAAGGCTAGTGTGAAGATCTGATTAAATCTACTCTCAAGGACACTTTGGATTGACCATAGATCAAAATTTCAATTTTTTTGAAAAACAAGTCAGAATTGAAATTAAAGAGATATAAAATAAATTTAAACTTCTGAAATTAGCTCAGAATAGTAATTCAATTGTGTAGATTTCACATTTAAAAATATGGGAGGGAAGTTGGCCTTTGAATATAAGATTTTCAAAATCTAGGGCCACCGTGCCCACGGGTCAAGTTTGGTATGCGTCCAATTCCTGGAAGAATATAATCATAGCCATGGCCATTCGCATGGGCTCACTTTGTAGTCATGAGAATGCTTCTGTGTGCATGGGATGAATTTAGATCCGTGCGAACTTTTAACGCATAAAGTGTTTTAAAAATTCCGTAACTTTATTCAAAACATAGGACCAACTCCCAAAACATTTTCTAAACTATTTAAAAATACCTGAGACTATTTTAAGTCAATTTTTTAACATTTTTAAAAATCCTCACGCAATTTAAAATCAAAGTGAAAAATTTTTGAAAATAAAGTGCACGTGTGTGTTTGTCCTTGTACAATTCACAATAACATAAAATGATACAATCTTCACTTCAATGTGAAAGTACTAGAACATAAATGTTCAATGAGCAGCGTTCATGATCTTTAATCCTAAAGGTTAATGGAACCGAACTCATAACAAATCAAGTCTATATGACTGAAAAGACTTAACTACTCAAACGTTTTGACACGGAATCTAGCCAACTAATATTAATACAAAATTTCATTTTCACTTTGTGTGCATGATTTCTTAGTTGTGCATCTTTGGGAAGCCTTTAACAGGGAAAATCAAAGCGATGTTAATAAAAGGAAAAGAAGTCCATGCCACATGTCATAAGTTTAGAATTGTATGCATATGTTTTAATTGGACGCAAAATCGTGGAATGTGAAATATCCAAAGTGACGAAGGAATATTTTTTCTTCTTTATTTTTTACTTTTTATTGAATCAACAACAAATTCCAAGTCATTTTTTGGTTTGAGAGAAATAACATTTTTCTCCAAATAAAAAAATTAAAATGATTGAACATGCTCTTCTAAATGACACGTTTTTATGTCCTTTACTTCAGTTAAAATAGAAACCTTAGTATCTAATCTAGAATCTAAGGTTCTAAAGAGCTTTTTCACAACATTAATTTCTAGAATCTTCTCACTAATGTTGAAATACACATTCAGAACCTACGTCAACCTAATATAGCAGTTATTCAAAGACTCATCATCTTCCAAACTCACAATTTGTAATTTTGTTGTGATATGTTGCAATTTCGCACGTTTCACACTTGACGTTCCCTCACGAGTAACTTTAAAAATATCCCACGCCTCCTTATCTTGCTCACAATGGAGAATGAGATTTTACTCTTGATTATTCATCGAGGGAAAATGAGCATTCAAAGTAACCAAGTTGAAGTTACAATTAATAAATTCGGCATTTGTCCATAATAATCTAAGTTCTTCACAATAATTCCATCTTCCTCTATGGTAGGGTACATCCAACCTTTTTCAACACACATCCACATATAGATGTTTGGATCTAAGATGTGCTCTTATTTTTACTTTCCAACTCCTATAGTTTGAGCCATTAAAATAAGGTGGGTGATTGGTGGAACTAGAATCCAAAAATTGACCCACAATAGCAAAGTATCACAATTCATAAAACAAGCAAGAATTTTAGCAAAATGCAAGCAATACACAAAGAATAAGATCAACTCAAGCACGTTAATTCTACACAAATGAGCACCTTGCTCTGATACCAATTGAAAGATTTGTATTTTAATACTTAATTGAACATCCACAACAAACCTACAGGGGTGAATAGATTTGAATGCAAGTTAATTCAATTTTTTGAATTACACTAAACTACTTCAAATTTTAAAACACTCAACACATTATTAGAAGATTTTTTTTAAATGAGTTGATTAACTTATATAAGATGAAATTTATTGAATCTAGTGGCAAAGCCTAGATCTAAAACACTTAATCCCATTTAATGCAAAATCACAACATGAAAACTAGATATATGAAATGCAAATAACCAGTTGTGTACAAACTAATAAGAAAAGTACACAAGCAAGCATAAGACAAGGTTTAAAAGGAAAAACCTTAGGCATAAAAAACCTTGATGCCCTCTGATTCTTATTTTTACTTGTAAAACAATTTTACAAAAAGATAAGAAGGTATTTATCACACAATCTCTATCATGTAGTTACCTATATACCTTTTAATTTTCCCCCATAGTCAATGAGAATCCACCGTAAGCTCCATGGCATGAACGAATAAGTCCACTGTTTTCCTTTGAAGTCGTACCATGCTAAAAATTCTCCAATAACTTAGAACGCCTCCAATTTTAGATCATGGAGTTTTTAATCATAGTAATTCAACAAATGTAGATTAAATTGACTAAGTCTAGTGTGAAGATCTGATTAAATCCTCTTTAAACTCCCTCAAAGACAATTTAGATCGATCATTGATCAAAGTTTCAAAAGTTTTTAAAGAACATATGAGATTTGAAATTGAAGAGAGTTAAAAGAACTTTAATCTTTTGAAATTCACTCAAATAATAATTCAGTTGTTTAATATTCGATCTTAAAAAATAGGAGAGAAATTGGCCTTTAAATAAAATATTTTCAAAATCTAGGGCTGTCGTGGTCATGTGTCAAGTTTTCCATGTACGCAATTCCTGGCATAATGGAATCGTGGCCATGGCTATGCGCATGGTCTAAATTTACGGTCATGCAAATGCTTATCCATGCAAACATTTAAGGAAGAAAGTCTTTTCAAAATTCCTTAAATTTGTTCAAAACACATGACCAACTTCTAAAACATTTTTAAAACAGTTTGAAAATTCATAATATTATTTAAAGTCAATCATTCAAAATTTTTAAAAATCTTCACACATTTTCAAATCGAAGTGCAGCATTTAAGAAAACAAAGTCCACGTATGTGTTTAGCCTTGTACAATTCACAACAACGTAAAGGATACAATCTTCACTTCAATGTGAATGTATGGCAACATAAGTGTTTAATGAGCGTTCATGATCTTTAATCTTCCATGTTCATATAAGTCTAATCTAAGATTAATTACCACACCTCACTCATAACGAATCAAGGCTATATATGACTTGAAAAACTCAACGACTCCAACATTTTGACATGGGAATCTTGCCAACTAATATTAATACCAAAATAACATTTTCACTTTTCAAGCACGATTTCTTAGTTGTGCATGTTTGGGAAACTTCTAAAAGGGTAAAGCGAAGCGCTATTAACAGAAGGAAGAGAAGTCTATACCACAAGTGGTATGTTTAGAAGTGTATGCATATGTTTCACTTGGACAAAAAATCATGGAATTTGCAATATCCAAAGTGACAAAGGAAGAATTTTTCTATTTCTTTTTTACTTTTTGTCACACCAATAATTATACTATTACACTTGAAAGAGCCCTTGCATGTGCTTGTGAACAAATTTTTAAAATTATAATTTATTCTACGAGGTAAGGAATTATACCCACCATGTCTAAACATTGTATTTGGTGAACCAATCTTAATTTATTTATTAATGCTTACATTAAAATATACATTAATAAATAAAAATTTAAAGTTGTCATTGTTATTAAACGAGCAATATTTAGTTATTTAGTTTCTCAAAAAATATTGTGCATAACTAACATATGACTAATATTAATTGTTTTGTCATTGATTGTATTTACTAGCTAATGGTTCCATTAAAGTTCGGAGTAATGTCAGTTATCTTTCAAATATGATTGGAGATTTGTTAGCCCAACTTCACCATATTTGGCATTTTTCCTTATCATAGTATGTAAAGTTTTAGATTTGTAATTAATAAAAGAATTACACTATAAATCCATTATTAGCATAATGGGGCCCTGGTCATTTATTTTGGTGACATCTTGTGGGGGATAATTCGACCATATAGGAGGAGAGTACACGAGTACATTGATCCTATTAAAGATCTTAATGGAGAGGATAAATATTGGTGACATCAACCTGTAAAAATCTCAGAATTAGATACAACCGATCAATCTGTATAATTGTTTAATTTCGGTGACCATAAAAATCTCAGAATTAGATACAACCGATCAATCTGTATAATTGTTTAAAATCATGGAGTCTTGCACGACTCTACCTTATTTTGTTCTCTATAAATCTAACCCTAACCCTAGGGAAAAACGCTCTTGTAACCACTTTTATCAGACCAATACCAATAAAAAGAGATGAAAACACCCCACGAGTGTAGGCACATTATCGAACCGCGAAATATTGTTGTTATGTGATTTTCCATGCTTTATATTCTCCTTGGATTTTAATTGTGTTCGATAATATAAGTACAATTTTACCACCTACAATTGGCACTATCCGTGGGATGTTTTTCCATTTTTCAACCAAACAAGCCAATGATCAGTCATGTCTCAATTCCATAGCGAGCACTTGCCACCTCATGATAGTTGGCAAGACAATCAAAATGGCCATAAGGCCCCCAAGATCAGGTCTATGATCCCACCCAGAAGGAGCTGTAAAACTCCCAATTATCATCCATATAAGGACCAAACTGTGGAGTGAAATGAGTTACCCCGATCTAATAAGGTCTCTCCCATGGACACCTATGAGCATTGTTTTTTACAAATAGAGGCCGCCATTCACTGCTAGCAAAAGGAGAGTGTCCACTTCCAACATCGTTTTTATGAAGATAAACTCAATTATCATGAGTCTAACCATACCATAATCCTCAAGTGAGTAAAACTCGCAGGTGAGTAAAGATTTTGCATTATAACCGAGATTATTCTAGTCGAAGGGGCACGCCAGAGAGAAAACACTATCATAATAGTCATCGTAACAAAAAGGACATATGTAACCTCATTCGAAGGGAGATGAACGACCATATAACCCACCGAGGGGTTGTAACCATTAAGGAACTAGCTAGATGAAATTACCTTTCGTGTAGACGATTGAGGATTTTGAGCCTCATAAGAAGTTTGGCTCTTCAAGATTTAAGATCTATAATGGGAAAACTGATCCCATCGACCATGTTCATCAATACCGATAAGTTATGACCCTTTGGAGGAATAACAAGCCCCTCATGTGCCTTATATTTCCTTCGAGTTTGGGAGATGTTGAAAAAATATGGTTTGAGAAATTACCAATTTGGTCGGTAACAAATTTCAAATAACTCATAGAGGCCATTACTGCAAAGTTCACCCTAAGAGGGTGGAATCCCTCCTCATAGTGAAGAAAATGTCCCAAGAAACCTTGCATGAATATGCTTGTCGCTATTGGAACACCTAAATAAGGTGGAAGAATGATCCGAACAAGTATTGGTATCCTCATTTAATATCTCCCTGTCAAACAATGCCTTGAAGAAATAATCCCTCACCAAGAAAGAGGTTACTCATGTCTCAAATCGAGAAATATATTAAAGTGAAAGATGTAGTAGTAGGCACACAATTGAATAATGGTTGGTTATAGGTGATCAAAAATGGACATAAGGAAAATACCCCAAGAAAGGGGGAAATAATCATGACGGATAATCCAAGGGCGACGACATGTCAGGTCCTAGCAAGGCCTATCACGCCATCAATAATATTTTTAAATAGCTAATCTGCAAGATCGTGGATAAAATTAAATATCAACAATAATTCAAAATAGTTAGTAATATGGAGAGGGACCCATCAAAGAGATACACAACACTAAGATGTTCCTACCATAAGTATCATGGGCACAAAATTGAGAATTTCAAGGCACTCAAACCATATCTAGAAAAACTCGCCAAAATAGGATACCTGGATGACTACTTGGAGAAGAAGAACTAGAAAATCCCATTGAGCATGATTAAAATCACGACAATGCCCTAGACGATGAAGAGATGGGTCACGAGTTTATGGTGTAAGCCTAAAGCATATCCAAGGTAACACCATAAGAATGGAGATAAAAAAAGCTTACTATGGTTATGGAAGCTTTCCAAATAGACAGTGCCAAAACCATAGTTGGAAAACATTTCCGATAAAAAAAAATTGTATATGTCAAGCATATCGTATTCACCGAAGAAGACATGGATGCAGTTAGAACTTCACATCATAACACACTAGTAATCACTCTAAAAATTACCAGCTAGGACGTGGATAATATACTAATAGACCAGGAGATTTCTTTAAAATCCATGTATTTAAAGTTATTTTATAAGATCAACCTTAATACGGAAGATCTAAAGGAAGTGATCTTTACTCTGATCGGCTTCGTAGGAAGAATGACAATGACCTTTGGAAAGGTCTTGCTCTCAGTACAAACTAGAATCATATCAAAATTGATATAATTTCTAGTAATGGACCTCAAATTACCATACAATGGGATTTTTGGGCGAGGATGGTTCCATGTCATGAAGGTGGTACCATCCACCTACCATTAAAAGCTCAAATACATTACCGACTGGGGCTAAGAAAGAATATGGGAATCAAACTTCTACTCAATAATACTTTATACCTTCCATCAGATCTAAACAAAAGAACAAGAAATAGAAGTTGGATAATACAGAGGGTGCCACTCCCTCCTAAAATAAGTTAGAGTATGAAAGACCAGAAGTAGAAGACACAAGGGTGACCCCCATAGATAGAGTCCTGGAACCACTACAAGAAGTCATGTTTGGTGACATTCAATTCAAAATGACATTTTGATTAGTAGTTCGATCACCGATCAGGAAAAAGAAGAGTTCATTTCTTTCCTCAAGAAAATTAATGATGTGTTCGGTTATTAGCCTTATGATATGCCTGACATCGACCCCGAAGTAATTTTCCACCGGATTCACATAGATTTTTCACTCGCCAATCACATAAAAAGAATGATGAATAGACCTAAAAAGGCAAAAGAAATTGATGAGGAAGTAGGGAAACTTTTAGAGGCAAGATAAATCAAAGAAGATTAATTTCTTAAATGGATCTCAAACCTAGTCTTGGTAAAAATAGGAGTAATGGAAAGTGGAGAGTTTGAGTATATTTCAGTTACCTAAATAAATTGATTTCCAGGGACAATTATTCCTTACCAAATATTGAACAATTGGTAACTACACAACTAGACATGTATGAATGATCTTTATAGGCACTTATTCCCTCGATCACCAGATCCTCTGTTCAGGGAAGATTAAGTGAAGACATTTTTAGTCACTACCATTAGTCTCAACTACTACAGAGTCATGCCATTTGGACTAAAAAAAATAATGGGTGAACTACAAGAGGCTCATCACCAAGATGCTTCAACATCATATGGGAAATAACATGGAAGCTTATATAAACGACATGATCGTAGAAAGAAAATAAAAGGGGAAACACCTGAAAGATTTGGAAAAGATGTTTGAGGTCCTCAGGTACTATATAATGAAGCTCAATCCAGCTAAATACTACTTTAGAGTCCATTCGAAAAAATTCTCGGGTTATCTAGTTAGCTAGAGGGACTCGAAGAAAACCTTAATCAAATCAAAGCAATAAGGGCCATCTAACGACCTAAGACTGTCAGGGACATGCCGAAATGGATCGGGATGCTTGCGACACTTAATAACCTCATCTCTAACTCCTTTGAGAAGTGTCAACCCTTCTTTCAGCTATTGACGAATGTGATATAATACCCCGTATTTTCATAGGAATTGATTTTTACAAATTGATTATTCAATTGTGTTGATTTGTTATTTACATGTGACATGTGGTACGTCACTTATTTTATTTGTGATATTTTTTTATATGGTTAGCATATGTGACTATATATTTGAGAAGTCAATTAACACTCTTTTGATATTGGCATAATACATGGTAAATCATTTATTAAATATTTTAAGGGACAAGTATTATGGGTGACTATGGAATTGTCAGGGACTAGGTGTCAGGAGGTTCCCTGATTGGATAATTTCCTTGGTATCAGATTCCATCAATTATTCCATATTATCTTATAATTCCAAGTTGCGTGTTAATAGTCACTAATTGTGTTTTAACTTAATCGACTCGTACCGATTAATATATTAGTTTATGGATTTATTTAATTTATTAGAATTAATAATGTTTCTTCTTGACTATTTGGATGCCTATAAAGTCCTTTATTGACTTATAATGATGGAATTTGTGTCAATTGGGTTGATACGTGGATTGGGTAGAGTTTTGGGATATTTACAGTGTTATTTGGACTAATTGGGTTGGGGCTTATGTTGGACCTAAGTATAATTTTGTGGGAAGCTCTTTTATTAGGATAGTTAGTAAAACCTAAAACACACTTTAGAATTTGGAGAACCCTAGAAGGATTAGGAGAGAATAGGCACACAAGGTTGAATAGGATTTAGGGACTTTTAGGACATTGATTCATCAATCGTTCTAAGGAAACTTTATATCGATTAAGAAATTGATTGGGATTTGTTATGGTAGAACATTGGTTTAAGTCGTTAATGGTGGTTTTGGGTAGGGAGCATAGGGATAAAGAAACATGCTTTTATGGGAATTCGGGTTTCACGAGTCCTTCACATGGCAGGGTTTGTCCCTGTTCAAATGAACTGCGTACGAACAGTTAGCAGTCCTGTGTGAACGGCAGGCATAAAGAGAATAGGGATTTATCCCCATCCAAATAGTAGACGGGAGTACCACAAAGATTAGGCTGTTCATATGGTTTTTAGAGAAGAACGTTGATTCGTGAGGTTTTTGTAGTGATGTTTGCTTAAGTCTTTGGGAGAATCTAAAGGTGGTGGACTATGAGGAGAATACAACCATTGCTGCACTTATGAGTGGGTTGTTCGCTAGAGATCTCTACTATTCTTTAGCTTAGAATTAGAACCAAACCAAGACAGAATTAATGGCTAAAGCTAGAAATATAATGAATCCCGAGGAGGATATGGATACTATGGAAGCTCCTAAGACCAAGGATGAAAGTCTTAGAAATAATTCTAATTCGTTCAAGAAGAATAAAAAAGACAAAAAATTTGATCGGATAAAAAAGTATGTTGAATATAGTCCACTCAACAAAGGTGTTTACCTTGTCCTGGAGGAAATCAAGGGGAACCAAGAACTGAATTACCCTGGAAAGTTGAAGACATCCCCCAACAAGAGGGATAACTACAAGTACTGGAATTTCACATAGATCATGGGCACAACACCAACATCTTCATTGCACTAAAGAATGAGATTGAAAATCTTATTCAATGGGGAAAAATTAACAAGTTTGTTGATCAGAATGGAAACCGAAATGATCATATGAGGTTTGAATATCCATCTCAAGCAAAGGAAGACAACAAAAGAGAAAGAAATTATGATTTTAAAGAAGATCCAGACTTGCCGAAGAATCCCGATGAACCAGAGGTGGAGGTAGAATGATATACTTTAGATGCCACTTCATAATAGGAGGAGATGTTAGAGGAGGAGACGCAATTGAAAAAAGGAAAGATTAATTAAATGAAGCCAAGTCCTGCCCAACTGTCAGATATATTGATATGGTCGAATCCAGCGATAGTCGGCTAAGGAAAGTCAACAGAGACAGGCTAGTGATCGGATTCTATAAAAATGATCTGAGTGGGGTTCTTTATCCTCACGAAGACTTATTAGTTATCACATCCGGAGCTCATCATGGAAGAGTTGTAAGGATACTAGCTAATAATGGGAGTTTAGCTGATCTAATGTTCTATAACTATTTCCAAATCTTAAAGCTAAAAGGCAGTAAACTATATCCATACCATAGACCTCTCATAGAATTTATAGGAGAGAAAGTATACCCATTGGGAATGATCAATATGGAAGTTTTGGTCGGCACCTAGACAATAAGCAGGAGTGAAAGAATTCATTTCACTGTGTTAGATAAAAATGTCCCATCAACCTACAATATCATCCTAGGAAGAGTTGGAATAAAATAGTTAGAGGTTGTGCCATCTATAATGCATCAATGCATGAAATGTCCAACAAATTATGGAGTAGGCATAGTAAATGGCAATTAAAGAGAATCCACGGAATTCTATTATACTTCGACCGACCAACTGGAGATACAAATGAGGGGTACAACAACTTTCCATATTGACACTCTAGATCCTTAGGAAGAGGAGGAGCTGGTGAAGGGGAAAGTTATGGAAGAAAAATAAGTTATTGTACTGGATGACGAGAAGCCAAAAAGAACTACCCAGATTGGTTAAATATTGTCTCCCTTTCTGAAACAGGAATTAATTACATTCCTTAGAGAAAGGAAAAATCTATTCGCTTGGAGCCACGAAGATATACTCGGGATTGATCCAAACTTCATTTGTTATGAACTCAATATCTATAAAGATTCTAAGACGGTCGAGCAAAAGAGAAGAGTCTTTACCCCCAAGAAGATTACAGCAATCCAGGAGGAAGTGGACAAATTTCATCAGGCACGATTTATTGAAGATGTCAATTATCCCAACTAGTTTGCCAATGTAGTAATGGTAAAGAAGAAGAATGACAAATGTCATATGTGTGTAGACTTCACATACCTCAATAAGGCATGCCCAAAATATGAATTTACTTTACCAAGGACTGATCAATTGGTCGATGCTATATTAGGTCATGAATTGATCAATTTCATGGATTCTTATTCTAGTTATAATAAGATTAATATGAAATTATAAGACAAGGAAAGTACTTCCTTTATTACCAGTCGAGGAACTTACAGTTACAATGTAATGCCCTTCAGGTTCAAAAATGCTGGAGCAACCAATCAGAGACTAATGAATACGATTTTTGAAAAAATGGAAGTGTATGTAGATGATATGCTCCCCAATAGAAAATTTCTTGCCGACCACATTGCGAACTTGGCTCAAACCTTTGATCAACTGAAAAAAATCAGATAAAGACCAACCCAACCAAATGTATCTTTGGGTTATAGGAAGGAATTTTCCTAGGACACATCGTTAATCAAATGGGAATAGAAGCAAACCCTGCCAAAATTAAAGCCTTTCTTGAAATGCAGTCCCCGACTAACAAGAAAGATGTTCAAAAGCTGACAGAAATAGTAGGTGCATTGAATCATTTTGTCTCATGAGCAACTAATAAATGTCTTATATTCTTTAAGGTACTTATAGATACCTTTGAGTGGGATTACTAATGCGAGAAAGCCTTCATGGAATTAAGGAAGTACTTGGGTTCTCCCCCACTCCCTTCCCAACTAGTTTTGGGAGAAAAACTATATTTATTCTTGGTTGTTTCAGAGTGAGATGTCAATTGAGCTTTGATTCGACTAGATGGAGGAGTTCAAAGGATAGTATATTATACTAGTAAGGAATTTTGAGGAGCAAAGATCAGATATCCACGCCTGGAGAAGTTAGCATTAGATCTCTTTCAAGGTTCTAGTAGGATAAGGCCATATTTTCAAGCTCACGCCATTATCGTCTACACAGATTTGCCTTTGCAATAAGCATTGCATAAACTCAAGAATTCTGTAAGGTTAATGTCTTAGTCAGTTGAATTGGGAGAGTATGAAATTTTTTATGAACCCAGAGTTACAATAAAAGTCCAAGCACTGGTAGACTTCATAACCTAATTCACATATGCAGAAGTGCAACATTCAATTTTGCCTGTCGAGCAGACTTCTTCAGAAGAGAGCTTAGCTCAAAAGAAAACAAAGATTGTGGTCGACCAACCAGAATCATTGGTTATTCAAGAAAGAATTCAATAGATAAAGAAGATGTTCAAAATGGAGTTCTAACATAAGAAGATTTCTCCGATGACACTCCAATCTCACAATTATTTGTAGATAAATCCTTATGTGCTACTAGAAGTGGAGTAGGCCTCATCATCAACACTCTGAATAACTTATATAAGGAATATTCTTTGAGATTCCAATTCAAGGCTTCCAACAATGAGGCTAAGTATAAGGCCTTGATCATAGGATTGGAACTGGCTTCATCATTGGGCGTCGATCGGGTGTTAGTGCATAGTGATTCCCAACTAATTGTCAATCAAATGAAGCAAATTTATGGAGTCAAAGGGGAAAAGATGTTGAGATATCAAAAAAAATCTAGGTTATTTTTTTGTTCACTTCAATTAGGGATGCTGAGGATTCCGATAATAGAGAAAACACGAGCAGACGCCCTTGATCGGTTTGCTTTAACAAATTAAACATAACTTAGGCGAACAATCCCAGTGGCAATTCTTACCCATTGAAGCATTTATGGGATGGAAGTCAGCGTTATCTCTATGGAATAATTACCCTCATGGATGGACCCCATTAGAGAGTACATCAAAAGAGGAACACTATCGTCTGACCAGAAAGAAGCCAAGAAGATGAGGAACAAAGTGACCAGTTATGTGTTGGAAAAAGGTATTCTATATAGGAAAGGATACACTGTTTACCTACTTCGTTGTATTCATACCAATAAAGTAAATGATATGAATAAAGAGTTGAATGAAGGATCATGCGGAGCTCACAATCTTGGGAGGTCTTTAAGACAACAGATAATAATGCATTATTACTATTGGCGGAAGATGAAAGCAGAATGTGTTTCTTTCACCAAGAAATATGATAAGCGAAAAAAATTTACCATCATCTATAGAAAACAAGGAGCAACTCTAGCACCCATCATTTATCCATATCCTTTTGCTATCTGGGGAATTGACTTGGTCGGACCACTTCACCAAATGGGTGGAGGTTGAGCCATTGATTGATATGCCCTATTAGAGGGTTTTCCAATTCATTTGGAAGCACATCATTTGCATATATGGCATGCCTTATGCCTTCATCATCGATTGTGGAACTCAATTTGATAACAAAGAATTTGAAGAGTATTGTATTAAGTATGGCATCCAGAAACTTCATTCAGCATTCCTGGATGGGTTGAAGAAGAGGTTGAATGAGGCTAAAGGCAACTGTATTAATGAACTCCAAAGTGTCCTTTGGGCATATAGGATAAATCCCAGAGCAGCAATGGGAGAAACTTGATACATGATAATGTTTGGCACTGAGGCAGTGGTACCAATTAAAATAGGTCTGCCGACTCACAAGGTATTGAACTTTGATTTTCCTAAGAGTGAACTTATGAGGTGACTAGATTTGGACATGATAGAAGAAGTTTGAGAGGATGCCTCTATTCAAACGACTACTTATCAACAACGGACTACAAGGTTTTATACTCAAAGGGTAAAGGTGACTAACCTGAAGCAGGGAGATCTGGTGCTCAAGAAAGTAATCCAGAAGAGCAACAAGATGGAACCTAATTGGCATGGTCTATACCGTATCTCGATTGTTATCCGACTATAAACTTATTCCTTAGAAACTCTAGAAGGAGAAGAATTCAAGAATCCCTTTAATACAGACCATATGTGGAAGTATTATCAGTAATTCATTTTTCAAAAATTCCATTTTTATTATAATTTGTTCTTCAAGTTAATGAAATTTAATGTTTTTCACCATTATACTTCCTTTCTATGTTTTTTTCAGAGTATGGTGGCTAAGCCATAACCTTAAATTAATGAGATATTTGAATTCACACTTTTCCAACATAAAAAAAGAGCATGGTTCAAACTTTTCCAAATTTTTTCACACTTTTCCAACTTCAGAAAAGAGCATGGTTCAAACTTTTCCAACTTCACAAAAGTTAATTTTGATCCAAACTTTTTCAACTTCAGAAAAGTGCATGTTCCAAACTTTTTTAACTTCAGAAAAATTAAACTTCATGTATGATTTGACCTCATCAAGGTAAGAACAAGAAATCAATAAATTTCTCTACTAGAGATTTTACCCAGCCAAGTTAAAACACCAGAATAATTATATATTCCTATTACACTTGGTATCCACTGATAACTATCGCTACAACTTAGTACAATAAAGCTATTTATAGTTTTATCTAAGTGCATCAATCGAATATAAGGCCATACAAATGATTCAAACGTGAATCAATTATTATACATTTGAGCAAGTTAATTAGTCTATAAGCCAATTAACTAATCATTATACAAGTTACCTAGTCTGCAAAGAGATTAATATAAACCACAAGCTTAAGTAAAGGAAAGTCAATCAAAACTAGCTTCATTGCATTTATCAAAGTAAATTAAAATAGAAAGAGAAGTAAAAAACTATTCCATTGGACAATTTCCATCAGCCTTGCTCATCCCAAGAGGAGAATCATTAAGGGTGCTTGGATGATTGATGGAACCAAAAGGCGTCCTATTAAAACTCCTACTTCCACTTGGTCGATCAAGAAGATGCTGAGGATGAACATATTCCACTTCTCCTTCAAAGCCAAAATCCCCTACATACTTTCTAATAAGAATCTGTGGAATAACATCTGGAGGATTCCAACTGAAGTCAATCGAGTAAGGAGGATCAGGATAGTCCATTATCCTTGGAGTACACGCTAGTGCCATAGTTAATTATCTTTAGGAACCTTTAAGTAGGAAATAAATTTCAACCAACCCCATTTATAACCTTCATTTTTAGCCTGCTCCATATGCATATCTAGATAAGTCATATCTTTATCATATCCATCCATCCAAATAGCTCTGAGTTACTTGTGTAAATGGAAAGTAAGTCGATCCATATTATCTTAAATCTTTTTGACGGCCTAGACATTCTCTTTAAGTTGATCATCTTGCTCGGTCAGAGTTTTATTGGTCCTCTCCTCATTAATAGTAGGCCAAGCAACTATATTTGGACTTGGTTGTTGATCAGAAGCAGTTTTGGTTCTTTTTTTGCAAATCCTCTAACTCCTCCAATTACCTAAGATTTTCATCCTCCAAAAATGAAACACCCTCATCTCAACCAGTAGTTATTGCTCCCTTCGGACTGTTAAGTTCATTCTTCAAGGAATTATTTTCTCTCTCAAGCATAGCAGCAATAGATTGGGAACTTTCCAAATCTTGTTTTGAGTGACAATTCTTTCTTATTCATAGTAGAATTAATGAGTTGATTTTTTTTGTTAAAATCATTTGCCTCACTCAAGGCTTTGTACTTAGCCTCATAATTAGAGTGAACCAAAGCCAAGGACAGCTTATTATCGGCCCATATACTCTCAGTCATCTCGTAATAAGCAGCATTGTTAGCTATAACCCTATCCATAATTTAATGAAGGTGGTTATATAAATCCTTAACTTGGTCAGAGACATAGTAACATGAACAACCTTCAGAACATTTCTACTCCGCTTGAGTAGGTCAAATTCATAAGTGATTATGGCCTTATTCCTAGGATCAAACTAGAAAAGTACAAGTATATGAGTTTATGGGATAAATATAAAGAAATATACAACACATAAAAGAACTAACCATAAGAAAATTAAAGTTAGTCAAAGTCATCAACAATTGAGAAAAATGTGTTCTTTTATTTATTAATCTTAAAGTACAAAGGGGGATACATCAAAAAGAAAGACAAGAAAAGAATTAGATAATACATGTAAGAAAGGACAAAAAAGGAAACAAGCTAAGAAGGAGTTAAACCTTCTCCTTATTATTAGTTTGGTTTGGGCTGGGCTGGCAACAGGCAGGTCGACACTTGCCTCTAGCACCATTGAAGACTCAATGGGCATTAATAAAGGTTATCATGACCCTTCTTCATCACCAAACCTCTCATCCAAGTTAGGAGGAGTTTTTGGATCATGCCCTTAGAACAATTCAGAGATTGCCTTTGTGTCGACCACCGTCAGAGCCTCCGACCAACATCCTTTAAAAGATAATTTCTTAGCATACTTAATTTGATCAGAGGTAGTAAAAGGGGATTTTACCCATTCCTGGTCAAAGGCATCTTTGCTTTTAGCCTTCATGAAGGTAACTTCATAATTCAATCTAACCACCTTATCTTGAGAAGTTTGGGCCCGAGTTGCGACTTATTTAAGTTTTTCTTCAATATCCTTGGTCCTACCTTCATCATCACCCAACTTCTTCTCATTAGTCTGGGCCTTTTCATCGACAGCCTTAATTTAGTCTTCTATCATGGTTGCCCTGTCATTAGATTTTTTCAACTCCTCTTCCCCAAACTTTTTCTTTGATTCCAAAGCTTGATGGGATGAAGTCAAAGATTATTTCAAGCCCCCAAAGTCCTCTTCCACTTCACCAAGAGAGGACCTTAGTTGATTGCCCGTGTCCATCATTTGGTTAAAGTCAACCAAAAATTGTAAAAAAAGGGCAAACATTAGAAGTCGGAAAAATTCATCAACATAAAGAAAGGCAAAAATTAAAGTACATTATCAGTGCCAAATTATGGCATGCCCTCTTAGTTATTCTAAACCTAGGCTTGGGGGTTGATGCATATCTATTAGCGGGAAGAATTCCCGACTTAATCAAAGCCCTAGCCAATTCGGGGTTAATATCAATAGAAGTTAACCCAATATCAAGGTCATCTTGGATTGTTCTTACAAACTCTTATTGGTCGGCCCAAGTCTTCTTTGTAGCCAATGCTTGCAAGTCATCTTGAGTTTTCTGGTCCTGTTTATGAAGGTTAGGCAAACCTCTCTTCAATATCTTGAATTGAGACCTAGTATTTTGATTCACATCAGGACTAAGGACTTACGGACTCTTATCATTGGCGTGGGATTTCTTCTCAACTGGATTCTTAACAATATCAGGATTCTTCTTGGGGGAGGATACAATAGCCCACTCGTCAAATTGGGCATCTTCTTCTTAGTCATGTCGGCTGGAGGAGAAAGTGGAATCCTTAAAATGTTAAAGGATTCAAATAAGTAAGAAGTTACTCCTTGAGAGAACTCAGAACTAACAGATTTTGTTGAAGAAAAAGTAGGTACATGATCCTCTTCTAAGTTGATAGCAACGTGGGGCAGCACAAGTGTTCGTTGGGCAAAAAACGAGGTGATGGAAATCTTATATTCCAACAGTAAAGAAGCAGCTCAGGGATGTTCCTCTCCAACCCTCTAGTTAAGTCCCCATATAAACTTAAGCTCTTTAATATTAATTTCCCCTTATTTAGGACACTTCTTCTTACTTTTATCTGCATAAAAAAGGAAACAACAAAGTTAGTCGGTAGAACTCAAAAACACATAACAAAAGAAGAACAAATAAATAACGTAATTCCAACTTATGTCACGCCCTGTTTGAGGACATTCGGGCCTAGTATAAGACATTCCCTATGGAAGAGGATCAAGTTTTTAGTTATTAACAACTACACCATAATCCTAATAATCCTTATTGGAATCTGGTAAATTCAGTACTAAGGCCTCATTTGCTTGCTTGGTTTTTAAATAATATGTGGTATCTCCAACAATACCCCATTTATAGCAAAACATCAATTCTTGGACCCCAATATCAGTCCCATAAATTTCATCCAACCTATTAACTCCATTTACGACCCTCCAAATGTTTTGTTCTACCCTAGTAGGAACCGCATCAAAGTATTGAGAAAATTGAAGGAAAAGAGGGTTTGGTGGAAAAGTGATGCCACACTTAGCTATGAACAGGGTGGGGATCTAGTGACCCTTCGGAGGGGAATACACATCTATGGGACCCTAGGCTATCTCTAAATCTACCCAAGATGTAATTATTTTTTGTCTAAACTAATCTAATGAACCCTCATCTACAATGTGAAGCATAGTGGAAAAAGAGAAAAAAAAACATAATAAAACAGAGCAAATAGGGAAATAAGGCTTACAGGGAATATATGGTGACTGCAAGAACTGAAGAAAAAAAAATGGTAGCGAATGATCGTATAAAGAAAGATTGAAGTCAAAGGAAAACTCTTAAGTGCAAAAGGTTTGAGGTGAAAAGAAAGGAGGGAAAAATTGTCCCTATTTATAGGTTGCCTCGTTAAATGGGAACGAAATGATTAACTGAACGAATGATTAAACTACCGCCAGTTGCACGCTTCCCAAAGCTTAAAAACACCATCGAGCCCTTTAGAGGTTTAAAAAAGTTTGAATTATTTACAAAAGTACATTATCAAATAGTACTGGTCAAAATTTTTACAAGTATGGGAGGTCAACTGCTGACCAAATACTCAAAACACTGCGCCGAGTAATTTCCTGGGCTAAATACTCCATTATTTCAATCAATCATAAAGTAGGAGCACTTGGGGATTTTTTGTATGTAAAAATTACTCTCCTATGTGGACCAACGATAAATATACACTTTCCCTCCTACGTGGCCAACCAACCACTAAGATCGGCATCAGAGATACTTAGTCGTCTGGAAGGCCGACCAACTCTAGTACGCCAACCATCAGGAATATCAAAAGTTACTCAGGTAGGATGCCAACCAGCACTGAATTCCAAGAATTTTATTAATTGTAAAAAAAATGTAAATGCCTGGTAATATAAAGGCATTCCATATCTAGGGGTTGGCACCATTATAAATACAAAATACTCCCTCAGTTGAAGGGATAATTCGAATCACACATATGCACACTATACTGAATTATTGTAAACCCTAAGAAATAATACCAACAGTGGACGTATGTTATTTTACAGTTGAACCACTCTAAAAATCTCCTCTTTTGTGTGTGTTCGATTTGACTAACCTATTATAATTTTATATGTGATTATAAATCTGGATTAGGTTCATTTTTAGACATAAAGTGGGACAAACCTTAATCATCCTGGCATCCTACCAACAACAGTTGGCAAAGTAGTATAACAAGGGCGTCATTATGAGGAAGTTTCAAGTTGGGGACTATATGCTAAGGAAGGTCATCGGCAGCGTGAGGAAGCCGTCATATGACAATTTAAGTCCTAATTGGTAAGGCCCAATTAGGTCATCAGAGATGATTTCCAATGAGCTTACCATCTTGAGACAGTGGAGGGAAAGGAGATACCTATGGCTTGGAATGAAGCCAACCTCGGGAAATTTTATTTTTAAGATTTGGCACAAATTTTAGTTTATTTTTTCCATTCTTTTTAATACTTAAGTTTAGTTAATACAATTATACCTTTTTATTGTTCCAAATGACAGGCCAATGTTATTGCCAAATGTTCTTATTTATGTTCGATCAAATTGTGATTGTTGTATTAATACCTGATTAATATGATTACACTTATTCATGTCTTAAGTTTACATGTTATATTCATTAAAAACACGAAAACATTTGTAATTGACAAATCAAGATGAAGACCTATGGGGGATCCCTAAGCATTAAGTAGTCCAACTAGTAGTGTTTTCTTGCATTGAATAAATTATGAAATTAACTTATCTTATTTGCCTTCCATGAAATGTTATGTCACCATTGTTCGCTGTTCTTATGTGTTATATAAATTATTTAATAAATCTTTTATAAATTATTTAAGAAATTAGATTTAATACACAATAAAATAGCAAATAGGTATTTTAACGTGACTGTGTATTATGGGCGACTATGGAATGGTCAGAAATTTGGTATTGAGGGTTTCCTTATTTGGATAACTCCTTGGTGTCAAGTTTCAATGATTGTGAAGTAGTTTCATATAATATCGCGTTATACTAAATTAATAAATTAATTAAATTGTCAACGTTTGAATTCGTATGAGCTAAACTAAAAAATACATAAGTTAGATTTCTAATTGATTTATGAAATATTTCATGTTGGTTTCAGGACGCATATTATTTACGTTTTATTATAAAGGTTTGGGCTTTAGTCCCATTGGGCTTATATAGGACTTGGACAGTGCTTTAGACTTATTAGAGATGATTTTGGACTCATTTAGATGAGGCCCGTATAGGGGTTTAACCTAATTTTATGGGTCATGAGTATTGAGAGATCATTAGAGTTTTCTGATTTCACAAATTATATTTGGAATGGATTCCTAAAGATTAGAGAAGTTGGATCCAAATAATTAATGTTATGGAAATTTGTATGATATGGTTTACTATTCCCGCATTTTATATTCAACATACTTGTTCTTGAGTACTCGTGGCATTACTTACCAGAGGGTAAATTATTATGGGGCATGTGCTACATTAGTTGGTACCCTAGTTATGAGACGGGCTTTACCTTGATTATTTTATGCTGGACACTATATGACTCTTATACATGTGTTATCCCACATTGATATTACGAGATAACTCTTTTATATGGCCTTGGGAATGGGGGCATATGATTGGTGTTAAGGCGTGGTGATGATCCTTGACTAATATATTGGGGTAATCGGGGTGGGACAAGCTATAACTCTACCTAATATGATGCAAGAGTTTTCGAAGGAAATTTAGTAGGCCTTGATTATGTGTGCGCTTAAATGGAGCCCTTATATGGTTATATACATGGATGGGACCGTATTGATGTTAATATTGGACTTACGGAATATCTTTACTTATATTTTTTTATGCTAGTGATATTAAGTGCAAAATTAATTGAGATATCAAGATGAATAATACTTAATCATTGGATCAGTTGGGCTTGGGAGTAGGTGCATGAGATATCTAGCGTTGTTTAAGTTTGGGATAAACTTAAAAACAACTAATAAATGAGAGGAAGATGCATAGTAATATGGTATATAAATTTAACTAAAATCTTTTTTTAATTAAACTTGTTGTTAATGTTGTGAATTGAATATTTTTTCAAGATCTGGGATGTTGTTGTCACATCTGCCCTAAACTCTTATTTACATCTTTATCCATAATTGTCACTTATTGTATCAAACATGTATGGGCTCTCCTCTTACTTATGTATAGTAATTTACTTTATGTATTTAGTTTTATTACTCTCCAACCTAAGAGTTTCCCAAATATTTTAATAGGACTCTAAATTACCTTTCCAATGGTCTTGGTCGTGCATGATTCGGACTTAACGGTTTGCATTTTATGCTCGATTTTTTGAAAAGTTCTTTTGTGACTGCCTATAACCACCACAGACCCTCTGCCTATAGGAAGAGATATACTTTTCGCCAAAAATATAGGGGTCATACGGTAGGAAGGCTATGGCCTATGCTAATCAACAGACCCCCTAACCCTAATTCTTGTTATTTAAGTGAGACACCCCACCTATTCTAAAAATGGGTAATCAGTCCTTTACTAAAATAAAATAGGAATCTCATCTGATTCATTCTTAGCATCAGTGTCGAAAATGTTTTAATTACTAATACCCTATTGGGTCGAGTGTCAAATTTTAAACTTTTAACTTACTTACACAAAAGTCCCATTCACATAACCAACCATATAAATAATGAAACTCACACTCACTAGTATATATAAATTAACCGATAACTCTCGGTAAAAAGTCACAATACAATAATCCAACTAACTTAAAGGAAATCATCTTAATAAAATAAACACCAAATAACTAGGAGACATGCCTGAAATAACTCTGAAGTACCTCCTATCTAGATCTCACGGATGGAAACATCTAATCAATCCTTGCAGGCATCGATAGCTTCTCTAGCATCGTCTGACTAAAATGATGGTTAAGACAGGACTCCATGTGGCTGAGCACTTACAAGTTTTAAAAATATTTTGATACGGGTCAAAGCCCAAAACCATTTGAAAATATTTTGCAAGTCTTTAAAATACATTAATAAATATGTCCTACAATCTTTCATATTTAAACCGGCATCGCACTGCCATAATATACCCTTCCCCTCATCTATAATGCGCGCCTAATGCATGTATTTTAAACACCCTATTTATGTTACCCAACCTAACTAGTACCTCTGCTAATCTCAGTCCCATACGTAGCCTTATGCACCAAGTATACTTTTATTTAACTTGGAATCCATATTAACCTTTCACATCTACTTATTCGTTATAAATCTCATTTATAATCTTTCCAATTCATTTCACATAACTTCACTAGTTATTACTTCAATATTCACACATTAGTGTCATGTACCCTATATATTTCTATCACACTTACATACGCATGTCCACATAGTATCCCTGAGCTATTCTCCCGGGTGCATATAAATTTACTCTTTGTAATATTCTTTAATTCACTCGTATATATATTTACACACGTATGTATATATATATATATATATATATACAAATCAAATCACGTAAACATACATACATATCGCTCGCTATATATATATAACCACAATCCCTATAGCACTACCTCACGAATGCAGATCTCTAGCATCCTATTAGGCTCCGGGGATACGCATTTGAACCTGGGTCACCTGGTCATAATCTCACCACCGACCCAAATCGTAATGTAAATCAGAGGCGATCGTAGCCTTGATTCAATGGGTCATAACCATACCACACTACTCCACTTGGACTCCAAACTCACATAGGGTGGTCATGCACAGACCTATGATCATGTGGATCGATACTACACATGTAGGGATTTTCCAGGAAAGAGCACCCACTGCGTGCAACCTCCACTGATAGCAACCCCTAGTGTAGGTATGTTTCACATATATTAATCACACATATTCATACACATATATGTATTGTCTTTATACTCGTATATGTATACAATTAATCTATCTAACCATGAACATATCACTTGTATCAATAGCCTAACTTTCCCGAGTCTAAATCCAATTTCCAAATCCATAAGTAGTCACTTACTTATTTTTATTTCATGGTTATATTTTTTTTCTACACACTAAGCCTATCTCAATCCAAACTGCATCCCGATTCCATCTGAAATTTCCATTCCAATACATTAATATATTTTTGAGTGTTGTTTATCCCAAACACTCTTAATTCCATACCCTGATTTATTCTCGACTATTCACAAGGAAATATTATATTCCATAAAATCATTGAAGTCCTAAACACCACCTATAGGCCTTCTAAAAATAACCTAGACCCAAAAAAATCCACAAAACCATTAAAATAACCCGTTTGGGGCTAGTAGGGGGCCCAAACTGGTTCAAGCCTGCGCTGAACGAGTTTTCCCCTGGGTTTCATACAAGGACTGACCTGCTTTGATTTTTGACAGTTTTTCCCCACTTCCAAACCCCAAATGAGTATCAATTTTCATTCCAACCCAAATTTATAAAATCTTATCATTTTTACACAAAAGGGTATATGTTTATATGATTTAATTTCTCCCAATATCAATCCAATTCATGAGACTCAATAGCAAATCATCCAGAATTAATCCACCTTGATTCTAACACCCATTTACACTATTTTTCTAGATTTATAATATTAAGATCATTTATATTCATCATAATTCAAATTAAGATTTCTCATCAAGATTCTCACATTTATATATAATTCAATCTTAGATTTCATATGCAATACTCACAAATAGAATTATACGAAATCCTTCGGTAAAAAGCCCATTTTGACATGTGAATCCCACCCAAAAGTTCATATTTGTTTTTCCCCAATTATGATATGAACTAAAACACAACATATAATATCAAAGCAAGTTAAACACTTGCCTCTAATTATATAAATTCTGATCTTTTTTCTTGAGATCCTCTATACGTAATGATCCAAGCCCCGGAATTGTTTAATCTCCTCCCAGAACGGTGTTCTTTCGTTTTCTCCTGAATTCCCCATCTCTTTTTGCCTCTATCTCAAGCCTAGGTGATTTAGAATGGGTATATGGTTGCCTACCTTATCTAATAACCCTTAACCTTCCCTTTATCCCGAAATTAGGGTAAACTAAAATTTAAAATGAACCGAATACCCCTGCACATGTTCCATATAGCTTAAAAAGTCCTCGGAACCCTATTACAACCCTAGGGTACCTAATTCTAACTATCTCGACTCATCCCGGATCATCCATGCACTCTAAATCACCATTTGCATCAGTTATCATCAATTTATCATATTATTCCCACACGACTCCACACACGCGTCCCGAATAAGATCATGTTAACTTGTCATTTTTACCGACATAATACGTAATATAAAATAATACAAATTCATTTACTTATCAAAAAAATAAATATAATAACACATAAATACTAATCCAATATTCGATAATTAAAAATTTATTCAAATCACTTTATTTTTCAAATTAATTAAATTCCGGGTACCCATGTAATTTAAATATTCTCGAAAATACGGGGTGTTACATACTTCCTCGCTTACAAAGAAATTTTGACCCCAAAATTTTAATATGCCTGGTATAATAAACTTCGGATCCTTAACCACATGGCATCCTCTAGTACCCAAAATCAAATCATGATAACATTATGATGCCTCCATTATGCACTCGCTAGTGGTACCAACATGTCTAAAAGACTACTCACTACGGCTCAAGTCTAGCGACAAGTCTTTTTAAATTATTTTATAGTGATATAATCCATCATTCTTAAGGCTTTACCTTGATGATGATACGCAAAACTATCGTGAACCTGCTAGAAATGCTCAAATAAGACGATCTTATACACCACTGGCTCTATCTTCTCAATATTGGGGAAAGGCTCCACTTCCCTAGGTGCCAACTTCCCTTCTTGCCAAATCACATAACTCCCCTCATGGGAGACACCCACAACAACACCTGACCACTCATATTAATCCAATCCTTATCCCCAGGCTCTAAATCATGTCTGGTCCAAGAAGGTTGTTGTCCCCCACCTCTAACCAACTAGAGGAGGACGAAAAGGTCTCCCACACAAAGCCTCAAAAGGCACCTTACCAATATTAAACTGGTATGAGTTATTATACGCAACTCTATCAGTGGTAAGTTCTCCTCAAATTTACCATAAAATCCAAAATATGCATCCTTTACATTTTCTAACATTTGAGTCACCTTTCCCATTTTCTCCTTAGTCTACAAGTGATACGTCTTTTTGAAACGTATCTTCATCCCCATTTCTTCTTGATTATCCTTATCAGAGATGGGACCCATGGATCTCATCCCGATCCATCACAAAGTTAGGTGCAACCTTGTCTCGGCTCCTCCATTTCCTTTAATGAAGTGTTAGGCACACTGCCCGATAATATATCTCACCCAAATTAATAATAATTTCTCCAACTCGATCAATCAATTACACGCAAGCCCAAAGGGAAATTTTGGCCTTTTTGCGATGTTAGTAACTTAACAATGAACTCTGTCAATCCATTTCATCACTGGAATCACTAATTATTGTAAAATTCTAATTGATCACCTTCGATTAACCATTTTGCATCTACAGGTGGTGCACTTAGAGACAACTTTGTTATGTCTCGCTCCACACTGATCCAAATGCTCTATAGCTCACATCACGTGGTACATCTTACTCCCCTTGTGGGGTTATGCTAAATCCTTGATCCGTACATACTTCCCAAAACTGTTAAATCCTCCCTTGTCAAGAAATATCTTTTAAATGTGTCTCCACACTCTTTCAACCAATCTCGGGTGTGATAGTTCTCCTTGATATATACATATTTAGACTATCTTCTTTCGGAAATGAAGTTATGTTCATCTTACTTTCCAAATTTTTCTTCTAACTGTCCTATAGGTATACGATTCAACATATTTATTAGTTTGTCCCCTTATCTCGGACGATATTAAAATCGAAATAACCAGGGTGCCCATACACCCTATATCCCGTGCATATCTGAACATACAACACATACGTAAAAAATTTATCTCAAACTTGGCCCCGCACACTCGGCGTGGCTATACAGTAAAGGTATGTTCGATTATCTAATTAATTTTGACTAAATTATCTTCAAGATTGTCCCACCTATCAACTAGTGGTACTAACGTTCCCCACTGCTTTCTACATAGCACTACCCAGCTTCGTTGTCCTTATATCATATGATATCTCTTAGCTCAAAGTGTTTTCTCCACACGTACGATAATTAATGTTTAAAACCGATGCCCTAGCATCCAATAATGTCTCCCAACTCCTGACTGTTATTAAGGTTTAGGCGTGGAATGCAAACAAAATCCAAACAAGGAACTCCCCCTAGGCACAATCACCTAGCATTATTAGCCATCGAGATCCTATGGCCCAAAATACATAATCGGGAAACTCAATATCCTACCCCCATGTGACACCCCGCCAAATTAAATACCAGGTGATCGGTCCTTTATTAAGTTATAATCAAGGTGAACGGTTGGTTCATTCTTAGCATCACTATCACAAAATAAAATTTCCAATTTAAACACCCTAAATAATTAAGCTAAGTGTCAAAACTATATAAATCCTTATTTCCATTTTATTAAATTCCAATAATAAAACCTTTTTAATAACCAACAGTTTAAGAATTACACAATTACTAAGGACGGCAAGTAACACACAAGAATTAAACCATTTAGAATAACCAAACTAAGTTTAAAACTATAAATGAAATCATCATGACAAGAGTTAAATCCCAAAGAGTACCGAATACTGTAAATATAAATAAACATAATTCTCTGACAAATACAGATTGAATAGGGAAATGGGCGACACATGCCCTAACTAAGCAGAACTAAAATAAGGGCAGAATGAACGAAGAGGCCATTTAAAGCCAGGGCCTGCAACTTTCACATAAGTTGCAGCACGTCCAGTCCAAAGAATCTAAGCATGATGCCCCTCTGGCTGGGCACCTATAATATATACATATATATACAAGAGAAAAGAAATAACAGGAAACGAGTCAGAGCCCGAGTGTGAATCAGTTTAAAAATAGTTTAGCAAGTATTTAAAATGCTTACCGGCTAATGTAACAACCATGTTAGTATGAGACACTCTCTTGAGAAATCTCACCTCTCATCTAGTGTGCACGCCTACCGTACTATTAACACAGAATTTTATTTCAACTTAAATTTCCCATAAAGTTTCATCCCAAGAAAAATGCTAAGGCTGTGATAATTAATTTCTGAAAATCAAACTCTTCCAGTATCGTTACAAAATTCCCAAACACTTATAATAAAATTGGTGTCACTTATATAATATATATTCAATCGGCACCCCACATAAAATCTATGGTGCTGGCATACTCTGCTATCAATTCCCCGTATCACTCGTACTAAGGGAAGTACTAGTTCGGAATCACTCTCGAACATTATTAACACAATACATACAAAATGGAGGCGAAGCATAGTTCCAAGTCACTAAGAGGTCATCACTTACCCCTCACGTATCTTAGGACCGTCTGACTATCATTCAGATAGCCTGTTCCAAGGAATCCTATGTTCTAGGGTACAAGTCAATATCCCCCATAAAGGTCCCATCGAGATAAGATTGTCCCGGCGCGGTAACCTCCGTGATAGCAAGTAGCACGGGCATGATTATATGCAAGCATAATATAAATATATACATATGCATTCAGTCATATATATCAACACTCTAATTTTTCCAATTTGGTTCGCACACGACCCAATGATAATAATTATTAACCGTACCTTATATAATTTTTACCCAATTACCTCACATAAAGGATTTGTTGCTTTTATTCTTAATTATAATCGTTGCATACTTATTTCTCATCTCTCGAAGTACTCTCTCTTACTAAATATAATCTCAATAGGTATACCCTCTCTAACCTACTGGTCTAAGTCTTTTACGAGTCTTTAAATTCTTTAGTAAACGTACGCATAATTTCCTATGCGTGAATAACTCCCGTTAACCCACAATCTCATCCCACATTAAATTTCACTCAACGGAGTCTACCTAGACCCTATTGGTAGTCTTTATAACCCATTATGCTCTAATAATAAAAATTAAGGGTTCCTACGCATTTTAACTGGATTAAACAAAAAGAGGAAAAATATGCAGTTTTCTAGGAGGGATCGATCGATCGATCGAGGAATTGGGTCAATTGATCGATCAAGTAGTTATGACAAATTCTGCCATTGTTAAGTTACGGGATTGCTTTTCCAACCTCAACCAAAACTCCATTAACGATACCCAAACTCACAAACAACATTACTACTGGTACTATATACCTAACTACATGATTTCCTATGTGAAACATGTCCAAATTCATCAAAGGTATCGAATTAATGGGGTAAAATTAACATAATTTTCAAGAACCCTAATTTTTCATAAAACATTCATTCTTCTAATTCTTTTCAGATCTCTTGTTTCTAAATTCATACCAATTCATGGGTAATCCTCTACATATTATGGGTATGTCCAGAATATATTTAGTTCCTCTAAAACATGTGATTTAAAGCCTCTAAATTATCAATTTCTTTTATAAAACATGTTCTTAACAATCCTAAACTAACATGGGTGAGAAACTAAAAACAAAGCAATATAGATACTTTCCTGGAATTCAAGGTTCTGATTTGTGGATGAAAAAGGTATGGTTGCATTCCTCGTCGTGTAATCTACGTTTTGGTGATGGTGGCGGTGCAAACGGATGAGTTCTTTGCCTTGGATTTCTTGGAAACTTCTCCACCTTCTTCTCTAATTGTCGTTCTTAGGTTTTGTGATTGATAACCCTAGAAGACAATTCCTAATGGCAGATATATCTTGGAAAATTTCTTGGGTTTAATTACCCCAAAATACGAAATGTCTATATTACCCTCCCGGGATGTCGATTAGGCCTAAAAACGTCCCGAGACCCAAACTAAACCCCCGAGTATACTTTTATGACTATCTCGACCCTTCCGGACACATTGACGCACTCAAAATGACCATACGAGTGACTTATAATTTATTCACTTTTAATAATAATAATAATAATTTAGTTCCCGAAACGATAGAGGCGCGTCCAGACTTAAATTTTCATAATTACCATTTTATTCACTCGTGACAAATTTAATAAAATTAATCTTATATATTAGTTTACTCATCTAGTAATATTCCACAAATTCCCAATAATTACTAACTCTCGTCACGCTAGTAAACATTTTGAATAAATTTTCGAATTAATATTAAATTAATATCTCAATTTAAATTTAATAAATCCCAAAATTTTAAAAGCCATAAATATACGGGGTATTACACCCCAGTCATATAAGTCTAATTATTCAACCACCACATATCTAAAGGAGTCACACAATACCATGCTTGTACTAACACTAAGTCCTGAATAATGAATAAATAAAGAGCCTAACCTCTCGACTCAGCGATAAACTCGATATCCCCTGAATCACATTAGTAAAGTCCCTTCGCACCGGGATCAAGTATAACGGGAATACTATACTCTTCTAATTCTTATCAACGGTATAATATATATATATATATATATATATATATATATATATATATATATATATATATATATATATATATATATATATATATACGCGGGCTTGACTCTCTTTTAGGTGAGACATTGCAAAAACAACACATCCTGCCCTAGAACAGTGAAAACGATAGCCTTACTGTAACAGTCTGCCATCACTCATATGATCGATAACTAGTCCATACCTAGGATAACATCATACTCGCATATCATATCTCTAAAATGGGTAAATATACAAAAACATATCCTCCCAGTTCCCACACCCGCTTCCATGCAGGTGGGACCAAAAAGAGCCCTGCTGGCCAACGGTAAATGTATACACACATAATTAATACTAACGATACATCCACTAAACCTGTCTCACACTCGAATCTAGTGCTAACAAAATACTATGAAGTACATGTGTTACATAAATCTTATCCCTCTTACCCATGGATAAAACTCATACTTTAAATTGCCAATAGCACTAGTTGTTCAAATGGTTCCTGGACATAATACTCACGTATAAGTTGAATAAAAATGTTGTAAATATTGTCTCTACTGGGAACCTTGCTCCTGTCCCCTAACTCGCTGCGGACAAGATCGACGCATATGGTCTTGCTATCCAGATATAAAATACCTTTATGTGTAACCCATATCTCTGGAACCACTGGCCATGTTGGGATTGCCCTAGCGTTGGTCCCTGGTAGCCTCTTCCCTGATGGATACCCCCATTATTCCCTCGGATCCACTGGCCCTATGGAACATGATACTTTCCCTGATGGCCCTATATGAATCCACCGTCACTCGATCGGAATTCCCTTAATTGGAATCATTTAAACGGGGGGTATTCCCCCTGTGGTGATCCACTAATACCAATACATCCAGTCTTACCCTATTGGCTAGACTCTCAAACTCTCTTTGCTCCATTCCTATGGAAGTGATGATCTCAATGAAAAAGTACAGCCTTAACGACATCAGCATAAGTCATCAAAGTTGGATTTTCCCAGTTAGTGCTAGAGAATTCTCCCTGTGAGTCCATCATCAAACTTAAGGACCCTTTTCTTATCCCTACCTACCTCATCGGATATGAAGTTCTCTAAACAAGTAAATTCTTCCTTGTACTTGGCCACCGTCCGGTCCTCCTGTAATAAATTCAGAAACTCCCTCTGCATCTCTATTTGAATAGCATATGAAATGACTTATGATCATATCGCACCCAAAATTCATCGATTCTTTTATAGTATCCCTCTCCTCAAATATGTTGACTGACTCCCACAACTGTAACGCTGCTCCTACAAGCTTAAAAGTTACCAAATTTATTTTTGATTGTCACTGTACTTCACCGTATGCAAATGCCTTTGGATGTCCTCCTTCCATTGACTAGATAATACAACTTTCACATTTACCAAAAACTTTGGTAAATGGCTTTTCTGAAAGACCCCTCTGAATCTCTCCCATTTTGATTATGGTGGGTGAGTCTGAATTGGTGCCACCATCTACTGTGATTGTATTTACGAAAACTGAGGATTCCTAACGATCATTGCAACATTTACTACCTGAGAAAAAATAGTGGTAATTTCTACTATAGTAACCATCCCCTGAATAGTTTGTGGTTTCAATTGAGCCTTTCCTCCTACGGTTCTTCTAACGGCCCTCGTCGGTCATCCTCTACTATTCGGCATACGAAACCCAATAAATATCATATAAGATTCACTTAAATTATACATACTAGAAGGAGAACATAAATCGCAATATGAATCGACAATCCTAAGCATAGGGCTCAACATCAAAGAAAAACAACGTTGAAACGTAGTAAGTCCGCACGGATATTAAGGACACTAGAACCTTATTCTCTGACACCATGTATGACACCTCACCTATTATAATAACGGGTGATCAGTCCTTTACTGAAACAAAATAGTAATCCCATCTGGTTCATTATTAGCATCACTATCGAAAATATTTATATTACTGATACCTTATTAGGCTTATCATCAAATTTTAAAACTTTTTAACTTACATACACAAAATTCCCATTCGCATAACCAAAAATTATGAAACTCACACTCACTGGCAAAAATAAATTAACCGATAACTCTCGATAAAAGTTCACAATACAATAATCCAACTAACTCTCGATAAAAGTTCACATCTGCTTATTCATTATAAATCTCATTTATAATATTACCAATTCATTTTACGAAACTTCATTAGTTATAACTAAAACATTCACACATTAGTGTCATGTACCGAATATATTTATATCACGCTTATATACTTATGCCCACATAGTATCCCGGATCTCTCCTCCCAGACGCATATAAATTTAATGTTCATAATATCCTTTAATTTGCCCGTATATATATTTACACACACATGTATATACATATATACAAATCAAATTAAGTATACATACATATATATTTCTCACTACATACTTATAACGACAATCCCCATAGCATTACCTCGCGGATGCAAATCTCTAGCATGCTATCAGGTTGTAGTGATGCATACTTCAACCTAGGCCACCAGGTCGGAATCTCACCACTGAACCAAAATCGTAACGTAAATTGGAAGCGGTCATAGCCTTGAGTAAGTGGCTCATAACCATATCATAGTACTCCACTCGTACTCTAAACTCACATAAGGGTGTCATGCACAGACCTATGATCTTAGGGATCGATACTGCACCTGCTGGGATTTGTCAGGATAGATCGCCCACTGCGTGCATGCTCCACTGATATTATCCCCTAGAGTAGGTATGTTTCACATATATCAATAACACAAATATAGTCACACACACACACACACACACACACACACACACGCACACACACACACACATATATATATATATATATATATATATAAACACACAATAAAACCAGCTGAATGTGCACATATGACTCGTAACACTAGCCTAACTTTCTCGAGTCTAAATCGGACTCCCGAATCCATAAGTAGTCACTTATTTTTATTTCACGACCATATTTTATTCTCGACACTAAGCCTATTTCAATCCATCCCACATTCCAATTCCGTTTGAAATTCCCATTCAAATCCATTAACATATTTTCGAGTGGCAATCATCCTAAACACTCCTAATTCCATACCCTAGTTTATTCTTGACTATTAACAAGGTAATATTATACTCCATAA
This sequence comes from Sambucus nigra, assembly GCA_949130495.1. Taxonomy (NCBI): domain Eukaryota; kingdom Viridiplantae; phylum Streptophyta; class Magnoliopsida; order Dipsacales; family Adoxaceae; genus Sambucus; species Sambucus nigra. The sequence goes on from OX422223.1 coordinate 337,088,674, forward strand.
AATTCCCAAAGTCCTAAACACTACCTACGAACCTTCCAAAAGTAAGACGAACTGAAACAATTTCGTAAAATAGTTAAATAACCAGTCTGGGACAAACAGGTAGCCCGAACCAGTTCGGGCCCAGGCCAAAACGATTCGCCCCTAGGTTCTGCACAAGGACAGGCTCGCTTTGATTTTTGACCATTTTCCCCACTTCTAGACCCCAAATGAGTATCAATATTCATTCCAACCCAAATTTACATAACCTTATCAATCTTACACATAAGGGTACATGTTTCTATGATTTAATTTCCCCCAATATCAATCCAGTTCATGGTATATAACACCAAATTATCTAGAATTAATCCACCTTAATTCTAATACCCAATTACACTATTTTTCCATATTTATAAAATTAAGATCATTTCTATACATCATAATTCAAATTTAGATTTCTCATCAAGATTCTCATTTTTATATATAATTCAATACCAGATTTCATATGCAATACTTATAAATAAAATTAGTGAAATCCTTTGCCCCAAAACTCATTTTACATGTGAATTCAACCCAAAAGTTCATATTTGTTTTTCCCCATTTATGATATGAGCTAAAACACAATATATAATATCAAAGAAAGTTACACACTTGCCTATAATTGTACAAATTCTTATCTTTCTTCTTGAGATCATATATACGTAATGATCCAAGCCCCTGAATTGTTTAATCTCCTTCAAGAATGGTGTTCTTGAGTTTTATATCGAATTCCCCATCTATTTTTGCCTCTCTCTCAATCCTAGGTAATTTAGAATGAGTATATGGATTCCTCCCTCATCTAATAACCTTAATTTTCCCCTAATACCGAAATTAGGTAAAATTAAAATATCAAAATGACTCGAATACCCCCGTATAGGTCCCGTATAGCCTACAAAGTTTTTAAAACCCGATTAAAAACCCCCGAATATATATTTCTGACTATCTTAACTCATCCCGGATCATCCATGCACTCGATATCACCATTGATTCACCTATCATCAATTTACCATCTTATTTCCAAAATGACCCCACACGCACGTCCCGGATAAGATCCTGTCAACCCATCATTTTTATTAACATATGACATAATATAAAATAATATAATTCCATTGACTTATCACACAAGTAAATATAATAACACATAAATATTAATCCAATATTCGCTAATTAATATTTATTCAAATCACTTTATTTCTCAAATTAATTAAACTACGAGTACACGTGTAATTTAAATATTCCCAAAATACGGGGTGTTACATTAAGAAAGTCATGAACTTATTCCCAATAATCCCTTTTTCAACAATCAGAACTTCCCTTCCTCGAAATTAGTGTGCCATCACTCTAAAAAATCAAAGTTCCCATCGTTCCCCTTACCTTTCTTACCTCACTTTTATACCATTATTTTCCACCTACCTCATCCCTACTCCGACATCATTTTACCACCATAAAATCATCCTACTCCACTTTTCTATTTCATTTTATTAGTGTTGTTTATTTTATTTTTTCTTACTTTTTGTATCCTCTCATATCAACTAATATCCTTTTTTATTACTAGTACTCACATAATATATTTTTAAAAAATCAAAATTGTCAAAAGGAGACTTCACCTATAAACTCCAAAGTAGGATTTCCTCATTTTTCTACACTTTTACACTTAAGCACGTTTTCTTCAAAACCAATTAAAGAGGTTTTCTAAATTTAGGTTTATGGGTTAAATCCTACCCTTACGATGTGTCGAACTACCTAGACTTTGATGCCTATTATGGCTATGTAGGCATCCCATTATCGAGATTCGAGCCCTATTTTGTTCATTGCACTATTTCGTTTAAATCTCATATTTAGTAGTATTGCACGTATATACACGCCTACATATTAGTTCTCCCACTCGACATACACATTCACTTCCTCGTAATGACTATTATTTGGTGGTATCTAAGACCATACTTTTATACTATTCTTTTTCTTTTGCATACTCCTTATAATGATTCCTCCTCGTCCTTCATATGACGTGAGTGTGATGGTTTCCTTTTCACCTATTTCCACATAACACACATTATACACATGAGTCACATCCTGGAGAAAAAAGAGAACATCATTCTAGCCCATGATAGATCGAAAGATCAAGATGGGTGACTAACACCTTCCCATTCTGTAACTTAGTCCTCGGACCTTCGATTCATTTGGTTTTGTATGCACCAATTTTTCTTTTGATGTAGTTCTTTTGGGAATGGCTACATTCTTTGTTTGTTTTGAGAAAAATAATTTGGAACTCCCATTTCCTATCTTTTTCTCCCTTCATAACGATGATGGATTTATATTCGTGGTAGCCCATGAAGATCGCGTTTGAGGTAGAAATAGGACCTCCATCCTCGAATCCCCGCACGCGCTGAGAGAGATTTTATCTTTCCCGTTTCGAGGAGATCCCGTGATGGAGGAATCCCATATGGCCAAAATATTCATAAATTAATTGAATAAAATGAGAATAATATAATCTTAGTGTTTTTAGGCATGTCTTTTGTGTGTGACTTGATTGGCAGTAATGGTTGTAGTGAATTAAGGGCTTTTCTATATAATCCATCTCATTCTTACAATGAGTGGAAAAGGAGCTTCCATCATCACGTATGACTTTCGAGTTGGGTATCAACTCAAGGTGATATATCGAACACCAGTAATATATATGGTTAAGGGGATATAATTGGGGTGTGTATGTGTTAATAATGTTGTCTGTAGTGAAATACTCACTAACATACCACATGTGATCGAGATATAGTATGGTACATGTTAAAATCGTATGGGAACAAAGCATCTTAAATATCTCCAACTACCCAGAATTACATGTGCCTCCCAATATGTGTACAACATACGCATTTCCCTTTGGGGCTACCATGTGTACTCATCCCTTGTTATGATTGAATGTTTGGCAAGTATGATTTCTCATCTGGTTAATTCGTTTATGTATATGTGCTATAGTAATGGGAGTATATGTTTCATTGTCCATCTTGTATTCCATGACTTACGCCCTATGTATGAAGAAATACCAAACAAGTCTATAAAATATAAACTCAACTGATACAGTGATAAGAATACTCCTCGCATCCTTAATAACCCTTTTAAATACCTCTGATATGTTTATCATCATGTAGCCATATTGGTATCCCCCGTTGTGAGAAAATGTCCATTTTTCCTTAGGAATGCTAGAAACATAAGCGTGTGCAGCATCATTTATGTCCTTAATTTCCTCGATAATCCCGTCCAATTTCCTTACTTGACGTGTAGTGCCTGCAAGTTAAACCAACTGCCAGCGCCATGAATTTTTCACGAAAAATGCTTTGAAAATGATGTACTATGTATATGTACCTCCCGTTGTTGGCCTTCCTCCATTAATTTGTTTCTCCTACACAACACCTTTATCCCTACACATCGATGAGAAATCACACATATTTGCTGGCACACCATTATGATTTGGGTCTTAACATGTAATATAACTAACTCCAATTATTCATATTTTTTTTGTCAACCATGAAAAATGATAATGGGAATGTCCATTACCATCCAAGATTATGGCTATCAACATATTCCCCTATATTTAAACCTTTCTCTTCAAGTCGTGAAGGCAAAGAAAAATTTAGAAATATTTCCTCACCATCATGTTGTGGGAAAGTTAGTAGATCGACGAAGGTTCCCGAATTACACTGATGGATTTATACAAGAATCAAGGCAACTCTTTTTTACGATAAATCCCAATCACCAAACTACGCAAAAATTGCCTTCCTTATTACATTCCATGAATTGACATAAGGTACGGTGTGAAGAGTGTGTTGCCTCATTTACACAGTCAACATATATATCTTAATGTTGGGGTCTGCCTTAACCAGACATTAAATCATTCCTGCTAAGTATATTAAACTAAATCATTTATCGTATGTTCTAATAGAAGGGGATTATAAGGTGCTAGGTCTATCATACGTAGTGATTTCAATTTTTTATGTTGCTGTGACTTCCTTACCCTAAGGTGCCACTTGCACACAGTTGTCAATCTTGCTTTTCACTTTACAATACCTTATAACTCAATGTGGTAATTAACACTGAAGTGTATGACATCATCTTACATACATTTTATCGTGTAATACATTAGCAACATCTGTAACTGTCCCTGCATAGAAGAACCCATCTCAACCTGTGCCGAGTGAATTTTTTGATTATTATATAGTGGTATGGTATCCTCCTTGTCAGTGACATATTGTGTCATTGGTAAATACTAACTACCTGGATGTTGGTAGCCAGATGGAACATATTCCACAACATTTTTTACCCTACTAATTTCGTATTCATCTTTGTTTGTTTCATATTCAGATTTGTCTTCCTTAGAATCAAATTATTGACTGCGCCATTTGTCATTGCATTCAAGATGTGGCTAATATGTTCATTATTATATGTAAATTCATCTTCAAGGGATACATACAGCAGTCGAACAATAAATGGATTGGCCAATTCAGATGTCGATAAATCAGCCACGTAAGAAGAGTGTTGTGTTGTCATATTTCTCTTACTATAGATTAGAATATTAAGATTGTAGACCCATGTTCAATTAGATTGCTAAGAGATCATTTTATGTGTCGACAGGGGTTGGGTCACTATATTATGGTTTCAATTTGGCAATGATCGATACAGTTCTTCGTGATGCGTCATAACAGTGGGGGTTAATTAAATTGTATATCAAGATTTTCAATTATGTTACTGTTCAAAACAATATCGACCATACTTTATATAAGTTCGTCTTTGTCTACGATCATTGTCATGTATTTCCTTCCACTGTGATCGATAATATAGGCCAATGACAAATGATTTTAATGTCTTTCATAGAAAGGTCTATGGCCATTGCATATTGTGTCGTCAAAGTGATAGCCTTGCGGGACTGGACTGTTAATGCAAATGGAGAATTTTGAGAATTGCCACCATATAAATACCATAATTAACACACATGTTAGCCTACCAAAGGAATAGTAATGGTTGGTGGCACACCAAAGGAATAGTAATGGTTGGTGACACACCATTAATCTCAACCATCTAATCTTATTTTGATCTAACGGTCATGGTGACTCCCAAATAACTATAAGTAGGCCTTGAATTCTCTCATTGTAATCATCCCAAACTCTCAAGCTTAAGAGCAATTAGAGAGCAAAAGAAGAGAGAGTAGTTAGGGAGAAAGACAGTGCATTGTTAGCACTTGTCAGAGTGTGTAGAAGGCAGTGTTAGACTCCACAAAAATAGTGAGTGCAAGAGTGCATACAAGAGAGTTGTAAAAGTGTTCCTATAATTTTTCTATAGTGAAAGTGGGTGTGAGTCGTGGACGTAGCCAAATTGGTGAACCACGTAAATCTCTTGTGTTGTGTGTGCATTATTATTTTTTGCATTATTTTCTTGACTCATTGATTCCCAAGGTCCTGGAAATATTATTAGCGGAATTTAGCAGCGTCTAATTTCCCAATAATTGGTATCAGAGCTTTTGGTTGGTGAACCGAAGGCACAACAGGTGCTTACTAAAAATTACTCGGTAAAGTAATTTTTTGTATCCATCCTATTTATTCGAGTGGGATCAATGGCGTTAGAAAAGGAGTACAAAATTTCCCATTTTGACGGCACAAATTTTGGATTCTGGAAAATGAAAATAGAAGACAGCTTGTACCAAAAGGATCTTTATTTACCTTTGGATAACAAACCAACGGAAATGAAAGATTCGGAATAGGAGATGCTAAACCAAAAAGCTCTCGGAACCATAAGGCTATCACTATCAAAGTCAGTAGCCTACAACATTAAAAATGAGAGGACAACGGCGTCTCTCATGGTGGCCCTCTACAGTATGTATGAACAACCTTCTGCATCAAATAAAATTCATTTGATAAAAAAAGATATTTAGTATGATGATGTCAGAAGGAGCGCAATTTAGAGAACATCTCAGTGAGTTCAAAGAAGTGATGGATCAGGTAGAGGCAGTGGACATGTCTTTCACTGATGAGATACGAGCCTATCTAATTCTTGGGCAATTAGCTAATAGTTGGAAAGGCACGGTTACTACAATCAACAGATCTGCAAGAAAGACAAAACTGAAGTTCGATGATGTAGTCAGCACAATTATGACTCAAGAAATTAGAAATCAGTCAAATGGTGCTTCCACCTTAGTGTCAGCCTTGAACGTATAAAGTAGAGGAAGAGATTCAAACAAGAGCGGAGGGAGAAATATATTCAGATCAAAAAATGGTAGGTCGCAATCTCGAAATCCTAAAAATTCCAACACCCAAAATCAGAACCAGAAGGTTATTGAATGTTGGAACTGTGATAAGACCGGGCATTACAAAAATTAGTGTAGATCCCCAAAGAAAGATAAAGAGAAGACGGAAGCAAACATCATACCAGAAGTGATAGACGATGCACTGATATGCTCTTTAAAGAGCAAGTCAGAGTCATGGGTGCTAGACTCCGGACCTTCCTTTCATGCAACCTCTAATAAAGAACTCTTAGTGAGTTATTCTCCAGGCAACCTTGGCAAGGTGTACCTTGGTGATGATCAGCCTTGTGACATGGTTGGAAAAGGAGATGTACAAATTAAGTTGAATGGGTCTGTATGGAAACTAAAGGATGTGAGACACATCCCTGATTTATGAAATAATCTGATCTCAGTGGGACAGTTAGCAACTGAAGGTTATGTCACAACCTTCAATGGTGATTCATGGAAAGTTTTTAGAGAAGCAATGATAGTCGCTCGTGGCAATAAGAGTGGCACACTCTATATGACCGCGAACAATTATGGGTCAATTGCAGTTGCTGAAAGCAAAGATGATCCAAACTTATGGCATCAGAGACTTGGTCACATGAGTGACAAGGGGATCAAGATCATGCACTCTAAGGGAAACTACCAGATCTACAATCAATTGACACTGACTTATGTGAAAGTTGCATCTTTGGGAAGTAGAAGAGAGTTATCTTCATAAAGAGTGGTAGACCACCAAAGCAAGAAAAGTTAGAGTTGATTCACACAGATGTCTGGGGCCCAGCTACTATCTCATCCATCAGCGGAAAGTCTTACCTTGTGACTTTCATTGATGACCACTCCAAAAAGGTGTGGGTTTACTTCTTGAGATACAAGTCCGAGGTGTACGAGGTGTTCAAGAAATGGAAGGCCATGGTGGAGAATAAGACAGGAATGAAGATAAAGAAGTTGAGATCTGATAACGGTAGTGAGTATCATGACTCGAGGTTTAAGAAATTTTGTTATGAAAATGGCATCAGACTAGAGAGGACTGTGCAAGGGACACCGCAGCAGAATGGCATAGAAGAACGGATGAACCAAATATTAACAGAGAGAGCCAGAATCATGCGTATACATGCAGGATTTCGCAAGAAGTTCAAGGCAGAGGCAGTCAACACCATAGCCTACTTAATCAATAGAGGACCATCAGTACCGCTAGAGCATAGAATACCAGAGGAGGTGTGGAGCGATAAAGCAGTAAAACTCTCCTATCTGAAATTCTTAGGTTGTATTGCTTATATGCATATTAGTGATCATGCTAGGGATAAACTTGACCCTAAATCACTAAAATGTACCTTTATCAGATATGGAGGAGATGAGTTTGGGTACAAGTTCTTGAATGACAAAACTACGAAGATAATCCGAAGCCAGGACGTGATATTTAATGAGAAGGTGATATACAAGGATAGAGATGCACTACAGTCTAATGGTGCAACACAGGGCGACCCTATGTACGTTGATCCAGACAATATTCCAGATAGTAGTATGGAAAAGAAAATAAATGAAAGACCTCAACTAGAGGAATCCATATTGTAGAACAACTAATAACAGACTGATGAACCACAGTCTCTATCTCCATCTCCATCTCCTGTACTAAGAAGGTCTTCTCGACCTCATGTACCAAACAGAAAGTACATAAGCTATTTATTGCTCACTAATGCCGAAGGACCTGAATGCTATGATGAAGCATGTCAGGTGGAGAATGCTAGAAAGTGGGAGCTTACAATGAATGATGAGATAAAGTCCCTTATCTCTAACAAGATATGGGAGCTGGCTGAATTACCCATGGGAAATAAAGCTCTACACAACAAATGGGTGTATCGAGTCAAGGAAGAACATAATGATTCTAAGAGATACAAGGCGAGGCTCGTAGTCAAAGGTTTCCATAAAAATAAAGGAATCGACTACATCGACATATTTTCACTGGTTGTGAAACTGACTACCATTCGATCAGTTTTGAGCATCGTTACAGTAGAAGACTTACATCTTGAGCAATTAGATGTGAAAACTGCTTTCCTCCATGGTGACCTTGAGGAGGAGATATATATGCAGCAGTCGGAGGGTTTCTCAGAGCATGGAAAAGAGAAACTTGTGTGTAAATTGAAGAAGAGCTTGTATGGTTTGAAATAAGCTCCAAGGTAGTGGTACAAGAAGTTTGATGGATTTATGCAGATAAATGGCTATTACATGTGCAACGCTGATTATTGTTGCTACTTCAAGAGATTTGAGTCCAGCTACATTATTTTTCTACTTTATGTTGATGACATATTAGTGACCGGTTCAAACATGGGCGAAATTAAGAAATTGAAGAGGTAGTTGTCAAGCGAGTTTGACATGAAGGATTTGGGTGCAATAAAGAAGATTCTTGGGATGAGAATCAACAAATATAAGAAAAAAGGTACTTTACAGTTATCTCAGGGAGATTACATCAGTCATGTCTTACGAAGGTTCAACATGAGTGATGCTAAGGAAGTTAGCACACCATTGGCTAGTCACTTTAAGCTATCCAATGAATAGTCACCCAAGACGGAGGAAGAGAGGAGCTTTATGACTAAGGTTCCATATGCCTCATCCATTGGAATTCTCATGTATGCTATGGTTTGCACAAGACCAGATATTGCTCATGAAGTGGGAGTTATGAGCAGGTTCATGACCAATCTAGGAAAGAAACTTTGGGAAGCAGTTAAATGGATAATAAGGTATCTACGAGGCACCACTGATAGATGCCTGTGTTTCAGAAGAGGTGAGTTGAGACTACAAGGTTTTGTAGACTCATATTTTGCTAGTGAGGTAGACAACAGGAGGAGTACTACCAGTTATGTATTCACAATCAGAACTATAGCAGTAAGTTGGATTTTACAGATACAGAAAATTATAACGTTATCCACCACAGAGGCAGAGTATGTAGCAGTAATCGAGGCCAGCAAGAGATGATTTGGTTACAGGGATTGTTAGCAAAATTAGGTTTCAAGCAGGAAAAGAATGTTCTGCACGGTGACAGTCAAAATGCAATACATCTGGCAAAGAATTCAGCATTTCATTCGAGAGCCAAGCGCATCGAACTTCATTATCACTTTGTCAAATCTCTATTAGAAGATGGGGTGTTGACACTTGAGAAGATCCAAGGGAGAAAAAATCCAGCTGACATGTTAACCAAGGTAGTTACTATAAAAAACTGAAGCTGTGCTCAGCTTCAGTGAGTCTTCACAGATAGAAGACAGGAAAACCTCACACCCAGCTCACTGATAGATGTGATGGTTGAATTACAGTTCAAAAATCTCCAAGTGGGAGATTGTTAATGCAAATGGAGAATTTTGAGAATTTCCACCATTTAAATACCCTAATTAACACACATGTTAGCCTACCAAAGGAATAGTAATGGTTGGTGGCACACCAAAGGAATAGTAATGATTGGTGGCACACCATTAATCTCAACCATCCAATCTTGTTTTGATCCAACGGTCATGGTGACTCCCAAACAACTATAAATAGGCCTTGAATTCTCTCATTGTAATCATCCCAAACTCTCAATCTTGAGAGAAATTAGAAAGCAAAATAAGAGAGGGTAGTTAGGGAGAAAGACAGTTCATTGTTAGCACTTGACAGAGTGTGTAGAAGGCAGTGTTAGACTCCACAAAAATAGTGAGTGCAAGAGTGCATACAAGAGAGTTGTAAAAGTGTTCCTATAATTTTTCTATAGTGAAAGTGGGTGAGAGCCGTGGACGTAGCCAAATTGGTGAACGACGTAAATCTCTTGTGTTGTGTGTGCATTATTATTTTTTGCATTATTTTCTTGACGCATTGATTCCCAAGGTCCTGAAAATATTATTGGCGGAATTTAGCAGCGTCTAATTTCTCAACATGGACACCATCGCTTATTCCAACTCTTTGGTCAGTACAAATTATTCCTCCCCATAAACACGTGAATGTCGCACGTCTATTTTCGATCTTCTAAATTAAACGAGGAAGAGTATAGACTACGGTTAGATTAAATAGAATGTTCATCTATTTATTATTAAATAATCATTAAATTGATTATAATATTATAGCAATTATATTTTACTACAAAGCAACTATATTTTTTTAACACAAAATTGCAAACTAGTGTGGAATTTTAAGGGACAAATATGTGATAGGGTGGTAAAAAATTATTTATACATAAATAGACAATATCGATGAGGGATATCAGGTCAATCATTAATTGGTTTGCTTCCAAATAATTGGCATTATTGTGGGATTAAAAAATTTGTTTCTCAGTGTACATATATTCAATGGATGAAACTAAACTTAACTAGTTATTTTTCGTTTATGTCGAATCTACGATGTGTCAATCGAGTGTCATCAAATTGTCTGCCTTGTTTTAACTAGAAAATATGTCCAATACGCCAACTAGATGATAAATTTTAAATTTCTATTCAATGTTGAACATATCCAAATAACACGAGGATACTTCTATTTTTTCAAATGCCAATATAAATTTTAACACTAATTGTACGACATAATACTAAGTGTCATATAAAACTAACTTGGGCACAATGAGGACGTATGTGTGACGTATCGAAAATCCATGTCACAAACTCTTTATAATATATTATCATAACAAGACAATTCCTAATTAAATATATTTGATATAATCTAAACTACTAAAGATATTTATTACATATAAAAAATAGAGTTCTTAAAAATCCATTCCAGGAATTCTTATTCAGTTTTCATGTTTCCAATATTCCGAATTAAAGATATTCAACATAGCACAAATTATTTTAGACATTCAGTATGATTAAAAATGTTATGATACTTAAAAATATAATTTATCCATTCTAATTCATTTATGATGTGCCCAATTCAATTTTCATGTGCCCAATTCGAAAAACTAAAACCTATTCCATGTTCCCTACTCGATGTTTTTTTCATGTCCAAATTACAATACTAAGGCCAGAAAACTAAAATCCATTACAATATTATGGGTCATACACACCTAAATTACATGTTTTTCACATACATTACCCAATACAACATATATATGTTTACATATATTTGAATTAAAAAATAGGTGTTTACTCTAAACAAATTGAGAATGAACATATACAAAATTAAAATCATGTGAAATATAGATACATTGCATTTTAGAAAATGGCTTTACAAATCAACGAGCCCAAAATAAAAAAAGAAAAATGTTTTCACAAATTAGCAAAATGGTTTTACATAAATATATCTATATAATAAAGTAGAAAACTTATGTATGTCATAAGTTCAAAACATGATGTCATCTTAGTGAGTTTTTCCTGCACTTCCTATTTTACCCTTGATAATTTTGGTTTCCCCCTCTTTTGACACACTCTAATTTATTTTCCCCTTTTCTTCAAAATTCAAAAATATGGGTAACAAAGTAAATTGGACTCTCCATAACTTCTCTCATTTCTCTCTACCGAACACGCGCTCATGACATTCTAACAACCCGAGTCTCTACACCCTTTCTCACTCCTCACAAACCCTAGCGCACACGATCTTCACTATCACATTCATATTCCAGGTGTGTGTATATTAATGGCTCTTTTTTTTAGTGTTTTATTAAATTTAGAATTTGTGATGTTAGGGATCAAAATTTTGATTTTGAGAATTTGTTGCTTTTGTTTATTGTTTTTAAGGCTTTATGATTTTGTTAATGTGTTTATACTTAACTAATTTTGGTTTCAATTTGTAGATCCGTCTACTAATTTTTTTATAACCATGTTTTGGTTCTTGGTTATATTTGTGTCTGTAGAGGTTTAGGGATTTTATTTTTATGTACCTTTATGTCTTTTTTTATGTTTTTTGAGTTTTTTTGAAATTAGGATTTGTTTTTTTTCAATTACAAGCATAGTTACTCATAATTTTTTTATGAACTTTCATCCGGTATAGTTGAACTTGTAACAGGTATACACCACCAAACTTAGACCGTGTAGGTATTGCTATGCCACTTAAATTTCTTTTAGATTGAGTGCCTTTGTACATTTTGTGCCTTTGTACATTTTGTCTGCATCGTAATGTATTAATATTGAATTTTGTAGGGATTGGACATGGAGGGATGCCCACATATATCTTTTTTTGTTCTTCAAAGCTCAGTTAATGGATTTTAAATATTTTGGGGCTTACTATTTTAGATTTGGGCATTATATGGTGGTTTACTTTAAAATACTCTTTGTTGTAAAATTATTTTGTTTACTTTGTCATTAAGTTATCACGCGGTATAGAGCCAAAGGTCGAATGTGATGTGTGTGCTAACTTTTTAATCTTTACTGAATATCATTTGGTATGTCATGTGTATGGGCAATGGGATGTGTGTGGGTATTATATGGTGCTTTGATTTTTAGATTTTTTCCATTTTTTGATACCTTTATTACTTATGGTGGTTGGATGAAAAAAAGTGGAATAAAGATTTTAGTTACATTGTAAGTGTTTGAAGATATGCCCATTTTTGTATTCTTTTAATTTCATTTATTTAATTTTCTTCTCTAAGTAGATTATCATGCTGCCTAACTTTCCTTAGTGTCATTTATGGTGATACTAATTTTGAATTGCTTCGGAATTTAAATGCACTCGGTCTTTGAATATTAGGCGGAGTATTTTGATTTATTGCATGCTAATTGTTTGAAATAATTCTAGAGTGAATTTTTAGACATTTATTTAAATGCTACATATTGCATACTCCTTTCTTTGTGACATGACATATATAATAAAATAGGACAGTTTTTGGCAATATATACATTTTTAATAGTGCGGATCAATGCCACCTCCTTACACATTTTTCCAAGATTGATGGTTGAGATCACATGTTAACAAAATGACATGGATCAACTCTTATTGTGAAGGCTTAGATTCAAAATTGATACATCCCACTGTTTGAGAAGGACACCCCAGTACCTCGAGCCCTCCACATGTCCTATCTCTTACCTGCTCCCTCTTACACACCTGCTCCCAATACTTCTTCGCTTTCTCTCACCTCATGCTTCTCACAAAGGTTCAGGAGAAGAACTCTCTAACCCCCCCTGCCACCATTGATAAAGGAAAATGAACTTTTTGTATGCTATTTGTTTTGAAACCTAATAAAGGTATGACATATCTCCATTCATTTTTTGTTCTTCGTTGTTTATCTCTATATTCTTATTGAAAGCTATTTTTTCATTTTGTTTTTGCAGATATTGAGAGGGTTTATTTCTTTACTCCTAATTAAGGTAGTAACTTCCCACTATCCAATTATCTCTTATTCTTTGCATTATTAGTTGTTGTCGAGATTAGAATTATTAATAAGATATATTTAGGAGTTTTCAAACCTAGGGTTTTCAGTTTATTGATTGACAGTATTTGATTTTTTTAATTTTTGTTCTCTCATAATTTTTGTTCTCTCATTGCGTGTTAATTTCTATATTGTAGATGCTTTTGCTGCTTTTGGTCAGCTGTAAGGCTACACATTTTTGGTTTAATTTTTTATTTTATTTTTAATTTGCCTAGAAAGTTTGGAAGTTTTTAATTGAATTGTGGGGGTTTGATATGAATTTGTGTTTATTTTGGTTTCTTAGGTACTAACATGGTCTCCTTTTTCCTTCTTTTTTTTATTTGTGTAGGTACACTCTCAGTTTTTAGTTTGATTTTATAGGTATCTCTATCTCTCAGGTGTTGGGATATGATTTGTGGGTGTTTTAACTCAAAAAATGTATATTAGATTAAAATGAGCTTTTGGGGAGTTGGATATTTGTTTTTTTTAGCTCAAGATTGTTTTTTTGTGATTTGATTTGGTATTCGTACTAAAGACTCAAAATATATATTGTTCGCTTTCATGGTTATAAGACAATTATCTCTCGGGTGTTGGGATATGATTTGTGGGTGTTTTAACTCAAAAAATTTATATTGGTTTAAAATGAGCTTTTGGGGAGTTGGATATTTATTTTTTTTAGCCCAAGATAGTTTTTTTTTTTTTGTTATTTGATTTGGTATTTGTAGTAAAGACTCGAAATATGTTTTGTTCGCTTTCATGGTTGTAAGACAATGCTTAATATGTTTCATTTCATTGATGAGTTTCATAAGAACAATTATTTTTGTCCTATTAATTCTATGTTATTCATGTTGAGCTCATAGTTATAGCATTTTATTCAATTAAGTTAGTGCCAGGTTTTAATTCTAGATTATAGTTATTTTATATATTACTAGGCTTGGTTGATTGATGTTGGGTTCCATAAAAGTTTTGCCTTTTTTAATGATTGTTACAAGGTAAGAATACAAGGTCATTAATGTTGGTAAGAATATAGACTGGATTTTCACATTTGATTATTGGTTTAATACGATTCAGCTATATTTTCTAGTTTTTTATAATCGCCTCAATTGAAGCAACCTATTGCTAAAGGTGCACATGGTGTATGTTCCTTCACTCTGTTTTTCTCCTCATAATTCCCACATTTTGAGTCAAGATGCATTTTTGGTATGAAGATAAAATGTTGGAAGTTTCTAATTTCGTACTTAATCATGCCTGTGTAGTCAATATCTTTTTCATAATCGATCATTAATCTTATAAAAAACATGGTATGCCTCTTGGGTGATCATTAATCTTTCATTGGTTTATAGGCACTTAATTGTGGTATGCCTCTCCAGTGATCATTAATCTTTCATTAGTTTATAGGCACTTGATTGTGGTATGCCTCAGGAGTATGTTTTGCATTTTCATAGTTGAACAATAGATATTTGGACAAATGCCTGAGTTAATCTTTTAATGTTGTTCGACAAATGGCATATGTTTGGCCGAATGCACTTTCACTGAATCATCATCAGTGTCCTTTGTTAGACTATCCATATACTATTGATATATCTCCCTCTTTTTGTTTTTTTCATGAAAAAACGGTTAAATTATTCAAGTTTTTCTATATTGATTTGTGTGTTAGTTTTCTCCTGATGTTCACTATAACATGCATTTTTTGGTTCCAAACTTCCGTGTTTTAGTTGAAATGCCAAATTTATGCACCTTAAAAACACAAATTTAATTAGGTTATTTGGTTCAACTCCGTCGATTAGCCTTAATACAAGGTTACATGTTTGTTTTTATGAAAAAAAAACTTTTGTTGTTCTATTTATAATGCTTTGGCAAGTAGATCTTACAGATTTTGAGTGTTTTTTCATCGAAACATTTTATATATATACATTGGAATTAAAGTATTTCTATATCATGAAAAATATTATATAAAGTGGTATTTATATGACAAGTACTGTTTTATGAATCCAATACATACTTATATGACAAGTATTGCTCAGGGCCTATCTTTAAGCCATGTTTGGCAGTGTCTACTATTTTTAATTGACAGTATTCCCAAAATGGAAGGTTAGATGATGTTGTTTTCAATTGACAAGTACAGTTTTTAATTGACAAATGTTATCATGGTGACTTCAGTGAGTTTTGATGATGGCTAATATCCCGCAACATTGTGTGGATCATCGAAAACCATGTGAAAGTATAAGAACCTCAATGGTATGCGAACATACTTATCCCTCTCTGTATTGAATTTCATTTTTTGCAAATAGTTTTCATAATTTTTTTTGTTTATTTATACAATCTTCCAATCTGCCCTTTGATGAAATGGAATGGATATGTGGTGATGTGGATATGCGGTGACGTTGTTTAACATTATGGATTTGATGGCATGAGAAGATATGTTTAATTTCAAGAATAAAAGTCCGTGTCATTCTTATTGAAAAGTTCACATTTACACTCTTTAATGACACTTTTATTGCATATTGTTGTTTGTTTCTCAGATTTGTGAGCAAGATCTGAACTCGGTTTGCTTATGTTGAACTCGGTTTGATAGTTCCGGGGGTAAAGAGAAGGATGTCCTCAGCTTTTTCAACCTTAAGGTATGCTTTTTACCTAAGTTCTCTCTTCTTCGGATCTCCTTTAGCTTTTCTTATGTTTTCGTTTAATGTTCCTTTTTTCTTCTTTTTTTTGGTTGTGGTTGTGAATGATTGTCCAAAGAAATAGATGGATTCATTTAGTATTCACTCCGTATTCACATTGGACTAAACATTGGACTAAACATTGTCCAAAGAAACAAATGTCCAAGATATAACTAATTCACAATGGAAGTAATTTTCACTCTATATTTGTATTCACATTGGACTAAACATTGGACTAAAATTAACTGCGTAAACTACAGGATGGGAATTCTGAACAGGATGACGAACATTTTCACGAATGTCATGGGCAGCAGTAGCACTAGAGAAGTAGTTTTAAGTTTATTGGGGAGATTCATTCCAAAAATTATATATGTCGTTATCCTTGGTTCCTACGTAAGCTAGAAATACAAGTCTCATAAGCTTCTCTAACATGAAGTAGCAGTAGCAGGACACAATGGGCTACAGACCCTGTGAATCACAACAGCAGAAGCAGCTTCACTAACATGAAGTAGCAGTTGTAGAATTCAAGGCATATGCATATATAACATGAAGCATCTTCATGTACGCGAGAAATGAACATTAGAAAAAAACACATATAGGAATTGAGTAAGTCGTTTGATTTGTTTTACATTCCATCTTTTATGTTTCATATTTGGTTTGATTTACTTTCAGTTACAAATCGTGATCTTTACATATTGTAGAGTTACATTTGTGGATTTACTGTTATGGAATTTGTCATATGCCACTTCTATAGGGATTTAAATTTCATGTTTGATGGATTATATATTATACAAAGAAACTATAAAATGGTCTCAATAGTGATCTTTATAGCTGTACATTTTGTAGAGGTACATTAGTGATCTCTATAGCTGTTGTTGAAGTTTAACTGCAAGTTCTCAGCTAAAAGTGGTCTCAAATTTACATTTTGGACTCAATAACGCATATAGTTGTTGTTGTAGTTCTATTACGTGATTAAACATTGTTATTTATTATGATTAATTTACATACCCATGTGACAGGGAAATGGTGTATGTATTAATGCAACTAGAGTTAAGCCAAACTAAGAATCCACATGACAGATTTTTTTTCTTTCGAATAACCTCTGTTTTTCCTTTTCTTATTGGACAAACAAAAATTAATGTTCACCCAATATTCTCTTAAACAAGCATGGGCAAAACCAACCTCTTTATTTGATCAAATTTTTAATTATATTTTCACCTCACAATCAGTTTTTTAATAACATCTGTTGAGCTTATATTGTTTTCCAACACGTTTTTGACTAATTTCTAATTACTAAGAATTAAAGTTAATGCTAGTTAAAATTACTCACTTATTAGTTACTAAGAATTTTCTACTCATGTTTGAATTTTTATTTAGGATTTTCACATGGCTTCGATGCCATCACGAGATCTGTCCAATTCGGAAGAGAACCCAAAGAAATCTCTTAATAAGAAACATGCTATTGAGGTAATAATTGTGAATTTACATGCTATAGTGTTTTAATGAGACTGGCTTCTTTATAGTTGTCAAATAAACTCACTGCGCTTATATCTGTTGAGCTTATATTGTTTTCCAATAAGTTTTTGACTGATTTTTCATTACTAAGAATTAAAGTTAGTGCTGATTCAAATTACTCATGTATTAGTTTCTAAGAATTTGCTACTCATGTATTAGTTACTAAGAAACTGACTGTGTTAGTTACATCTATCACATGTTGGTTTGTATTCTAGATGAGACATGGCCCTGCCATATGTATGATGTACCACAGTGACTTTAAAAATATAAGTCTCTATTTCGAGTTAAAGTCATAATTAGGGAGTAATAATAATTTATAAAAATGAATGTTGGATTACATCTGTCTTTTCAGGTTGCAAGCAAAATACTTAATAAGTACTTGGCACATTTTACTATTTTTACTATTTTTGCTACACCATTGTTTATTTCATTGTTGGATTAGAAGCAATAGTACACCATCTATTTTTGGTACACCATTGTTGTCTTAATTTTTGCAGTAGCTTTGGTTTTGGTGTATGTTCAATGATTTGATTTGTATACATCTGATATGTGTTTACTTTTTAGTGCTGAAATGTTGAATTCATTGTTGATTAAAATTCATTTTTATTCATATATTTAGTTTGTCCTAAATTGTGTAAAATATATATATATATATATATATATATATATATATATATATATATTTATACTCTCATTTTCACATTTGGATGAACTAATTTTTTTGGATGATAAGAGAATAGGGTATTTAAGTAAAAACTCATAACTGTTTATCTTGGATCGGGCATGTTTCCCTTATGATGAAAGTTGATTGAACTCGAAAATAGTCTCGGCCGTCAATCAATGCATACTAAAAAAAGAGATGAAATTACTGCCCACTGCCACATCACATGAAATAGCAAACGATCAATTGACTCATTCGCCTTCCTCCATAACCAACTCAGTCTCTCTCTCACGGTATGTTGTATTTTCTTTATCTAAAATTATATCAGATTTATATTTCAAACATGTTCATTATTTTTAGACTTGAAGTTTCAAACTCTTAATTTTAAATTCCTCCAAAAGATAAAATTTTATCTTTTTCTTAAATTTTATTTCAATACCTGTTTATTTAAATACTCTTACTTTTTCTTAAATTATACATGCTTATGCCTGTTTAAACCTTTGTTTATTTAAAACCTATTTGTTTGTGCGTTTTTAGTCCCGTTTTTACTATGTATCTTATGGTGCAGAGTATGTTGAGTTTATGATGCAGAACTAAGTATGTTCTTTGGTGAGATACATCTCTAAGGACTACTTATGCAACTCTTGATGTTAAGTTTATTTTTTCTTCAATGCACAAATATGTAGTTACAATTACGTAACTTGAGAAAAATATGTAGTAACTTGAGAAAATTGTGTAGTTATTTCAATAAAGCACTGTTAGTAGTATCCAACTTAGTTTAACTAACTTAATCACCCTTCTTCTCGATGAGCTTTTCAATTAGATCCACTGCATCTTGAATAGTGGCAATGGTCTGGGCACTTTCTTCCTCCACACTGATCCCGAACGCTGGCGAAGGACTGCAAATTTTGGCTCTCCAGTGACTGTCGATTCCTCTGGTAGTGTCAACTATTTCCTCACAAAACTTCAACCACTTTGTCCACTGTCTCTGCCTTGGCCGCACAGGAAACCCCCCGCTGCCATCTACGCCACTGCCTTCTGTCGCCGCCTTCCTCCTCCATTGTTTCCTCCCTCAGGTAGTCTGGCTCTATCACTCTACTACACACGCATACACTCACGCACTAACACATGCGCACACATACTATTTTCTGTTGATAAATCTGTAATTTATGAGCTTTCCAAGTCAGTGAGTTAACTATTTAATTTTTTTTTTGGATTTTCATTTTCGATGGTAATTTACTTCCTAGAAGTTTTTGCTGGTAATTTTTGCTTTATTAATTATTTTTTAACATATCTTTTCTTTTTATCTTGAAGTGTCACTCATTCATTAGAGGCTAAGGGAAACACGGGTACTCTACTTTGTTACATGGTACTGCTTAGTTTGTACAAAATCTTAGTTTTCATTATATGGTAATCTTCAAATTATTTTTTTTTCATTGGTAATGAGTTTTTTTCTTAAATAGTTTTAAAGATTTAAAGTATATGCTGCATTTTGGTTCTATTTGTGCGATTTATTTTTTATGTGATTTCAATTTAACATTCATTTTGTTGGAGTTTCTTATATTCAACCTATGAATTGATCCTGAATTTTTATTTATATTTTTTGGTTTTGTCACAGCTTTGGAATGAGCAGTTGGTGGATTTTTTTCCCTACCACTCTGTGCATTATAGTCCAGGTCTGCTTCTCCATTAATTTTAGTGATTATTTATTAAACAGAGGTTTAAAGCAATACTTTTCTGCATATAGTTATCTTTTTCATTTTTTATTTGTTGAAAACAGGGCATTAGTTTAGAACAAGTTATTTTTTATGATTATTGCGTTCCCTTTTATGCTTTGGTTTTGGGGTTAAAATTAGGCAATATGATTTTTTAAGTTGAACCCGAGTGTTATGGATGCAAGTTCCACTGGACGAGAATATACTGCATATGTGCTTGAGGCAGAGAAGATTAGGAGAAACCACTATTTTTTGTTCAGGTCATAGGTTCAACTGTAAAGATTTTCCTGATGTCGTTTCCAAACAATGTGGTATCATTATACTTGGTTGAAGTGCACTAAAATACACTTGGAAAATGTGTTTTTTTTAATATGAATTAGTCAATAAATGATTTATTTCTGAATGCTTAGAAATAAAAAAGATGATGTTAATGAACAGTAGACTAGAGTAGATCTCAGAAGATATGACTAAGCACACTTAGGTTGTTGACACAACACCCAATGTGTTTCAGACACAACTAATGTGCGTTCTTAAAAAATATAATTTTACAAAAACATTATATTATATATTTTTACTCGAGTTGCTTGGCCCTACTGTTTTAGATGCACAACACATAGGAATGTTCTCTCTTGAATTGTGATTTGTTTTATTTTTCGGCTATAATGTACATTGCAGGATATTTGGTTTACACAATTAGAAGCTTGGAAACACTTCATAGAGGTTAATACTGAATATCACTCACTGGGTTTTTCTTGGAGTTGATGTTGAAATTTTCACTACTAGATTCCTCTTCTTTTACAACCCTTAGTCTTTGCAGTATGTTGAACTATCTCTTCAGTCTCGGATTATTATATTCAGTCTCCTATTTTTTTAGTATATTAGATTGTAGATTGAAATATATTTATTTCTTATTATTTGTTGTGTAGTAATAGACTTAGAATTGGGAGTATGTTGTGATGTTTTGTTTGGTGAAGGGGAAGTAAAAGAAATAAAGTAGGTTAGGGGGTAGACTACTATCAAACAGAATCTGAAATTTCACCTCTGCTGGCATAGGGGAATGTTCCGATTGGCGTTGGGTGTAACACAAAAATCAGGTAATGGACAAACCTATGATATACTTTATGAACTAAAGACTACTTCTTTCTTGAATCTACAACTTGATGACCAGTACCCGTACCATCCATATAGGGATACGTATGAGTTGTTGTGAACATGGTATTATATTGTTCCTTTTCCAAATGATAATCACTGTGAGTTTTAGGATGTTTAAACATTGGTAATTTCATGAAGACGTGGATTATTAAGAATTTTGATTTGTGCCCCTACATGGCGAATGAATTGTGAATGAAGAAGGACTATTTAGAACTGATACTCATGTCAACACTTCATCTCTAAAATAAGTATTTTTCCATTAAGTTTCTTGGACCATAAATACATATATGTCCATTTTTCTGTTGAGGTTCGAGTTCAGCTTTAAGAGTTAACAATGTCTTGGGTTTAAGTCTCATATATTGCATTTAGTCTCCACTTTTGTTCTTGCAATATGCATCTGTTTATTTTGGAAAAATTATGTACCTTGCTTTTTCATGTGCGAGTAGGGCGCACACGATGGTATTATTAAAAATAGGAAATACATGAAAGACTTAATCTTTCAAGCTCTCTCAGTGCCAGTCTGGGGGTAGGGAATTGCTTTGGAGTTGCCACCCATAGACTCTCTCAGTGCCAGTCTGGGGGGTGCAACAACAAATTCATAAATGGTATTTAAACTTGTTTCCCCTATTTATTAATCCTTGGCATTTTTACTTAAAATGAATTTTACATAACGATAATAATCATTATTATAATAACTACTATAATAATATTTATTGTTATTATTTGTTTGTAGTTCGTGCTTAAGGAGTTGATCGACTGACCAAAAGTGTCATTGTGTAGTAGCTCCCATTTTATTAACATTGGCGCCATTATATAAAAGACGATGAAAATGAGATATTTAATGGGATAGAAAATAGGTAACACATAGAACGAGCATTTTCCACAACTCTTTTTTCTTCAAAAGTTTTTTCATAAATCAAGATGATGAATTTTTGGTAATTGTAAAAACTTATTTATTTCTTTTGTAAAATAGTTATTTTAGTTGGACGCATTCTATACAATGTTGTTTGACCCTTGTAAAATGTGAAAATAACTAGAAATGGGTACTCCATATGTTATACATATCTAAATAGACAATGATATTATATTTGAAGTACAAACTATTAGTTTTGTTGTTGGTGTATTTTTTATTTCCCATACATGGTGGATAATCCTATAAACAAAGGAAATTTTACCCAAATTTTTTAAATTGTTTACGATTATTTATTTATATAAAAACATTAGACTTAAATTATACATGACTTGATATTTTGAAAAAAAATTCTTCGTGTCTCCAGTCAAAGGGAAATACCCTTAACTGCAGGATCTTGAATAGACCGATGTCGGCTTGCTTACCACCATATATGAAAAGGCTACTCATGTGTATCGAACCCCAGATCAACCGTAGCTTTGGTGAGGGCACTTACCGTCGCACCAAGCCACAACTTGATGCTTTACAAAATTATCAGCGTGCCTTCAAGCACAGTCATACCCTAGTGTGTGTGTATGTGTGTGTGTGTGTGTGTGTGTATAAATAAATAAATATATATATATATATATAATGGAAAAACTAACACTATAATGTTAATTGAAGTGAAAAATAAGGGTGGAAGAAGTTGTTGGTGTGGTCGTGGTCGGAATTAATGGAGGAGTATCATCAGTTTTGAGAACTCGCGTGGTTTTGTAGGGGAGAGTTTTGAAATGCGTTCTGTGAGAAGCCGAAGTGAACTCATGTTCAGTGCATTCAAGGTTGGTAACCACATATTCACTTTTAAGTGAATACATTGTTATCAACAACGTATTTATTTAAAAAATTTAATGAATATGTAGTTTCCAACAACGGTTATAGGATATTAACATCTATTAATACTAATTAACAAAGTGTTTAATATCACCAGAATTTTCTGTTGACAATAATGAATTAAGGTAAGAAACGTGGTTAACAAGTGCAAATTTACAAAGTGCAATATTTTTATAAATTTGTTCAAAAGTGCATTATTTTGTAACTATATTATTAAAGTGCATTTTTTTAAATAGAGAATTTTGCCCAAGGTCTTGTTCCACCCTATATTTGGATTTTTAGGACACTAGTTTTCATGTTTATAAATATAGCTTATATGGTACAATAACATTTATTTGTGTGGTCCCTTTAGAGATAAGAGTATACAAAATAGGTAAATTGATATTTGTTTTAGTTAAAAATATATTTATACCCTTACTCATACCCACTTAAAACTCACTCTCTTTATAAATATAAAAACATAACCCACCCTCACCCTACCCCACTCATCGGAATCCTCATCTGTACAGTCTTCTGAAATCGCTGAAATTCTCATCGAATTATTTTTTTCTCCCTCATTTCTCTCTCCATCTACTTTTTTTGTTTTCTAGTACGCGTCAGTGGCATCGTTGTCAGAGGTGGAGAATAAGGTTTTTCATAGGAAAAAATGGAGTTTTTGCAAAAAAAAAAGGGGGGGGGGGGAGATTTGAGTGAAATAATAAATTTATCCATTTTGATTTTTTTGTCAAGAAATATCGAAATGGGTGTTGTTTGATAGATATCAACAAGTAGATTTCAAATATATAAATTTTGTTAATTTTGGATTTGTAAATTTAAAGTTATGGACTTTTAAAGTTTTGATGGGTTTTTTCTATGAGTTGTCAAAACTTTGGTCATTTTAATGGTCTTCATAGTACAAACTAAATTTATAAAATTGGGCGAGTTGTCCTATTTTTACGCACTTTTGGATTAATTGGGCTGGATCTTCCCCCCAAAAGCCCCCTTTTAGAATAAAATACTCTTAAAACCTTATGAAATAATAAAAGGATGTGTGGAATGCATTACTACGATAATACAAACTTATAAATTAAGAGAATTTCAAAGGGCACCACAATAATTGCTTCAAAATACACAAGAAAAATAAAAAACATTTTTGCTAATTACAACCCAAAATACCACTCATTTTCTAACTCTAAGTATTACACTATAAACTCTCCATTTCTCATCTTCACTTCACCCAATACCTTTGTCTCCATTACTCCAACCATCTTCACCAACATTTTTAAAGTTTTATTCCTTTGGTCCCCACATCAACCATCTTCAACAACATTATTAAAGTTTTGTCCCCACACACCAACCATCTTTAACAATATTATTAAAGTTTATTCCAACAATAACTAAGGTTCGTTATTTAAATATTAAAATAACAATGGATGATACCCCTAAAGACAATGACAATAGCCCCAAAGCAAATGACAACTGCCTAAACAACATTCTTTAGGTAAACTTTAGGTCCCATTTACGTATATATTTGTTTCTTCGTAAAGATCAAAGAATTGGAAATGGCCAGAAATCATATAGTGATTCGGGGTCAGTTCCTCGAGGTTAAGGAAAAATTCGGGGTTAACCTCCCGAACTAAGCTTATATTTTTTTGTTGGAACGAAGTCCATTCAGTATAAACCCGATGCCACATTATTCATTTATCGGTATAACTATGCCGAAATATGTTTTTGCTTCGCCATGAACACCTTAAACCAACTATATAATATAATGGGGTGCTTTGTTATGCACACCCTGACTTTATGAGCTTCATTTGTCATGTTCCGGTTAAATTGGAGTGTTTCCCTTGGCATGCTAATGCCGAATGGATTTCAGTGCTCACAAATTCATTAATTTATTATTATAATTCCTTAAATTTGAAATGTTTCATCATGTGTATAACATAATAATATTTTTAATTTTACAGGATGCCTTTATGGATTTCAACTCCCAGTTATTTTACCAGGCATTAGCCAATGTTGATATACCCCATAATGGGGATGATTGTTTCGTGGGAGTCGATGTTAGTGCGACATTCTTGATGGACCAGGCATTATAATGTCACTAAAGATAATTATAGATTTTTATATATTATAATTATAATGTATTGACTATTTGTATTATTAATTCTCAAGTATTTCCCATCCGGTAAGTATTGGTCGCTTGGGCTCAAGAGCAAGCCCAATCCGTTGAAATATTCATCTTTATCACCAAGCCAAGCGCACCTTCAACAACATGTAAAGGACGTTTACACATGGGATTTGATAGGGGTGGTGAGTACCGTGATCATCACGGGAAAAATGTGGGAAGTAAAGTAGTAGACAAGGTGAAAAAAATAGGAAGAGGGACACGATAACTAGGAAGTGAAATTGTCCATTTCACTTGACAACGGACAGTGGATGTTGTCATTTTTTAGTGGTGTTCACAACCACAAATTATCAGAATCACTAATTGGATATAGATACGTCGGTTGTCTTACTTCAGAGGAGAGAAACATTATTGAAGATATGTCTTTGAGTAGGGTGAAGTCGGTCGCCATTCTAATGATGATAAAATTCGTAATGCTACTAACGTTTCTATAATGAAAACCATGTACAGTGCGAAGGGGAAATTGAGGATTAGCGAAAGAGAGGATAGACAGTGATGCAGAAGTTAATGAAGTTGCTCCGTGACAAACACTACATATATTGGTATAAAATGAATGAGTCTAACTTGGAGGTGGCGGACATTTTTTGGCCTCATCCAAACTCCATCCAATTGGCAAAGTGTTTTCCATTAGTCATCATTGTCAATTGCACTTACAAGAAAAATCGATACAAGATTCTTTTATTCGAGATGGTTAGTATTAAATCTATTGGAAGGATGTTCAATATTTCTTTTGCATTTTTAGCAACGGAGAAGGAATAGAACTATCAGTGGGCATTGGGTCGTTTAAAATCCCTATTCGATCCATTTTCATGCCCCATTATCTTCGTCACCGATCGGGAGTACATGTGTATTAACGCATTGTGGGTGGTCTTCCCCATGGCATAATATATGGTATGCACTTTCCACATTCATCACAATGTGTAACTCCATGCTCGTAGATTGATCTATGATGAGGATTACTTAAATAAGTTCTTGAGAGATTGGATGCATTGGTTAATTCCCCCACTAAGAGTGATTTTAACGAGATATGGATGTTATTTCACGTGGATTGGGTTGCCTACCCCAACACTCTTAACTACATTAATTGAACATGGTATAATCTAAAGGAGACCTTTATGTATGCCTGGACAAATATGATTAAGCACCAAGGAAACTGAACTACCAGTCGATGTGAATGAGCTTATGGTAAGTTGAGGAAGAACTTGTAGAGTTCTCAACTACCTTTTGACAAGGTTTTTGCTGGCATGCACAACTACATTGAGTTGAAAATGACCAAGATTATGAGGTAGTTTGAGGATTAATTGCATCAATCAAATCACTCACATAATATTCTTATTTTGCATGAGATAGTTGGCCACGTTTCTCACTACTCCATTCATGTAACTATCGAGGAGATGAAAATGTGTGATAATATTGGCATGGATTTTAAATATTGCCTACATGTGGCACACAATGTCTATGATATACCTTACGCTCATGATTTGGTCATCTACCAGATGGAGGGTAGGGCTATACTTTAGGGGATGTGGATGCACATTGGCGCAAATTAACGATGGTGCCCTAGTTAGCGAAGTACCACATGGTTGATTATGAGCCAAAAATTATATTATTTAAATAGAGGTGGAAAAATGTCAACTCTAGATGAGAAAATGGCCATGTTACAAAAATTGAAGGACATAGGGTGTCCCACAACTTGTAGGCTATTTGAGCCATCTGTGCCTTAAGCAAGCCAAGGATCTACCGAGAGGTCAAAAACTAATTGCTCGTGAGCAAAAACACAAGAAGTGGACTAAAAGGGATCCTTAAAGCTTCAAACATTCTTGGGAATCAATGAAGAAGAAACATCGTGTTGTCCAGAGGCCTAATAAGAAAATTGATTTTACGGAGTTCACTTGCCCCGCCCCATAGTTCCCTAACTATACCCCAAAATATAAGAAGTACATCCAGGAGATACCGGACTCTTAGAGAGGTTTCGTAGAATATATCATGGAAGTTGATGCCAATGGCAATTATGGATTTATAGGCATTGCTACATGTCTAAGGTTTGTGCCCGATGGATGGAAAAAGGTGAGAACAGATTTGATGGATGAAGTTTTGGGAAATAATGATTTCTATGCACACAATTTTGGTAGTTGTCTTTCAAACACTATTCTAAATATGTTAGACGATTATACAATCCCTTGTGTTCCCAAAGTTATGGGTGATTAAGCCAGAGTGTGGTTACATGGTGACTGAAACTTATAATTATGTGTGTGTCCTCATCTAGAAGAGACAATGTCACATTTTATCGATGAGACATGAACAAACTATGCATCTAATGTTCGTGCAGATTGCTCATGTTTTTGAGAATTACTTTGCCATTTTAAAGTTGAAGCACGGTTTACCATTGTCTCCGGTTGTAAGTCACTGCATAGTTGTTCATTTCTCGAAGCAAAACCTTTGATTAAAAAATATGCGTATCAAGTATCAGAGTTTCAAAAAAAAATTCCAAAGGATGTAGCAACCAATGATCAACTTATAGACATCAACTAGTTGGGGATATTTGGTATTTTTTGAAAACATGAAAAAAATGTGTATTGGTAATGATGTATTAAAGTTCAAATGTGTTTAGAATATATGTAATGTAATGTTATTGGTAATGATGTGTTAAAAGTTCAAATGGTAATGATGTGTTTATAATTTAACGTTATTAGTAATGCAGTGTTAAAGTCCAAAGTTCAAAGTGTCATGATGTGTTTGTAATGTAATGTTATTGGTAATGATGTGTTAAAGTTTGAAGTTAAAATGATAATGATGCACTAATGTTGGTAATGATGTGTTAAATTTATAGTTTTGTCTTGGTAATGTTATAGCACAATGTTGGTAATGATGTTATTAAATTGGCTTGACTAAGTAAAAAATAGAGTATTAATGTCGCTTGATTCGGTAAAAGTAAGTCGAAACACTATGAACATGTTATCTATGATTATGCCAAATGAAACTAGGCATACAAAACTCAAAGCCTTCTATTAGGGACGCTTATACGTAATGAATCTAGGATTAATTATGTTCAGATGAATCATGACGAGTAGGTGTCATTATTTTGGCATCATCATGCCGAATCAAGTTCAAACTGGTCTGGTGCGGTATAAACATTCTTAGCTTTGACTTTAGTATGTCTAGTTTCATTCGGCATGATCACAATGAATGGGTTCATAGTGTTTTGATATACTACTAATGAATCAAGCTACATAAATACTATGTTTTTGCTAAGTCATGTGATATTCATTTAATAGAGTCATATAATTTTTTTTACTAATAATATTCATTAAATTGCGCATACATTTACAAGAACAAGGACTAATGGAATATACATTAATTCAAGATTTACCATCCTCTATCCAACATAATAACTGAAGCAATAACAATATCCAAAATTCCATAATAATTGAAGCAATAATAATACCCAACATAATAATTGAAGCAATGACAATATCCAAAATATAGCAACATTAACAATATCCAAAATTCAAAATTCCAACACTAACAATATCCAAAAACATTAATATGATTACAAATTCAAAAGTTTTCATTTTCTTTTCCATTTTCCACCCTCAACAACCTTCTCTTTCTCCTACCCTTTTCTCTTTCTCTTCCATTCTTTTTACTTTTGTTCCTACCCGGATCATCGATGACGATCGACCTACCCACCCCAATAGTCGAAACAAGTATTTCGTACGCTTATCCATTGTGCACAAGCAATGTGATGAGATCCATATCAATCCCAACATCCATGTTCTTCTTTAATAACTCCATCGCCTTTTATACGTCTTCCGCCTAGTGAAAATCATATATGTAAGTACGAGAAATTGTTAAAAGTAAGGAAATGTGTAAAAACTTAAAACTTACCAAAGATGTTTTCGTCGGTTTGGACTATCAGATAGAGGGGTTCTGGACGATATGATGGGACTTGGACACGAGCCACTAAATGTAGTCCGTGCTACAGTCCCAAGGGCACAATACGGGGACCGACCTCAACTTCTCTTATAAAAGGTGGCCTTCATAGTTTTCATGTTACCATTTCTACATGTCGAATTTCACCTTGTATCGAGAAAACATGTTTCCCCTCTCATCCCTTAATGGTGTCATAGGCTCACAGGGTGTGATTTATAGCCAGTCGAATTGTCTCAAACATCATTCCAGGTAGTATGGCTACACAACGTCATAACATATGATGATTCCACTCTAAAAAGGTACGTCAGGAAGTGGATATGAATACCTAGAATATTTATACAGATCCCAAAATACCTACACACAAACAAATGTAATTCAAAAGTTATATTCTGAGAATATTTTATTTTAAAGAAAATGTAATTCACTTACATTCCCTATAGACATATCATTTATCTGCTCTCGGTAGTTTGTTAGATTTTAAAAAACGCTTTTCTAGGAGGGAGATTCCAATGCCCAATGTGCAATCTGGGGCATTGTGTCATTAAACTCCATGTGAGTCAGCCTCCCAACCCAGATAAGTGCTCATAAATCCAGGACTGTAAAACATCGAAAATGAAATTAATGATGAAATTAGAAAATTAGAAAATGAAATTGATTTATTAGCAACCTGTAGTAGTGAGAGGCATCCACTCATTTGCTTAACCTCGGAGAGAGATGCAAGGCCGAGTTGCCTATATAGGTGTACCAGAATACCCATTCCCCGGGACAACTTACCCACCCTTTTCAAGACTTTCAAAACTTGAAGGTAAAGACAGAAATTTTGGTTTTCGTCTTGTCGGGAAAAAGAGTGCACCCAATAATTTAAAGTATGTAGGCCTGGCACAATATTCTTTCACTTGAGGAGGGGAATTTATGTCCTTTACTTATTGCTTAAAATTTATCACAAGTCAGTTCAAGTGCACAATACACAACTCACTTCACTCTTGCTGGACATTGTCCCTGCTAACGCCCAATCCCTCCACGACTAAGTTTGTCACAGTCAATACTTAAACATCCTCCTCATCGATAACGATGTGCGGGATAAACAAAGGGTCACTAACTATAGGTACTTGGAGGATTTGAGATACGTCATCGATGGCGATGGTCATCTCTCCACGTGGTATGTGAAAATTATTAGTCTCATGATGCCACTGCTCGATAAAAGCTGAAACCAAAGCGTAATTTATGTACGTATGGCTATATTTTATCAAGTCGCTTATCTTAACCCTAGATACCCTCCTCTGCACACTTGCTAAGTTCATTGAATTCCCATTCATGGATCTTTATCCAGTGATTGATACAAAGCAACGTCACTTGCTCAACCTACAATGGAAATATAAATTATATCAATATGTATCATAAGAAATTATATCAAATACTAATCATAAGTAAATCGAAAAATGTGATTACCACTGAAACGTTCCATATTCCATAAGCAACATGGTCCTTGAAATATTTTAACAGGATTAAATCGTTAGGACCCCCTACAAGTCGCAGATGATGATCCAACTTCGGCAACCTTCTTTTTGCTATACTGGGCGATCGTCGTATGTAGAATGCTTAATGGGTTAATTGATGGCCTAGTGGCATCAACATCCCCCTCAGTGGGAGCATTATTGTCAATGCCCTCATTGAGCAACATCCTCCTCAGAATGGCCCTCCCTTGAAACCTTAGAACAACCCTCCTCATTGGTATCCACATGTCGCTCCACCACGGTCTCCACAGTAGCAGTAACACCCCCCTTCAAATCAATTATAATATCCCCCTCTGCAGCACTAATGACATCCCCCTCATGGCCCTGTGCACAACACAAAGCGTGAATCGATTCCCGATAATTCCTCTCAGAAGCAGTAACCGACTTCCTTTTGGAATGGGAGTAGCATAGAAGTTTATCCATAGATGACATGCATCAAAACAAAGAAATAACAATGACAATTGAAGATGCTAAGATTCAACACCACCAGATAAGTGGTGGTGAGCTCAAACAGTAATAACAATGACAGAAATTGATTTGTGTGTATAAGTGTTTAGAACGGGATGAGTATAAGAGGAATGAAGACAATGATGTATAGTTGTTCAGGTAATTAGTCCTACATCCACTGTGAGTGTGTGATCCATTAAATATGGGCACTAATAGCCTTGGGTACAATGCACTTAAACTCTCTCTCTCTCTACTGTGTGTACAAGCAGAGTTTTAACTAGGGTTACAATTATCGATCCTTTTACAAGGTTGAAGATGACAAGTAGATATAGGGCTTGGGTGGTGCAGTGTACCCCCAAGCATGCATTGAAAATGTGAATGATGATCTAGCCAATTCCCTGCTGACACCTGGCTGTGCCACTTGTGATTAATGATGACATAATATTCCCTCACATGAGCGGATGATATTATTATAACGGTCTTGCCCACGTGCTGTGGGAGTTCTATGCGTGATGTTGTGACACCCCGCCCAATTAAATATCGGGTGATCAGTCCTTTATAAAATTTAAAACAGAATGTTCGGTTGGTTCATTCTTAGCATAACTGTCGAAAACATAATAACTTATTTAATCACCTAATATAATTAAGCTAAGTGTCAAAACATTTTTCTTATTAATTAGAACCATTTAAATACCAAACTAAGAAATATTATATAAACCATCCACGCATAATTAATTATTACAAATACTGAATCAAAACCACATGCTGAAATAGATAAGACTGGATAAAACATTTCAGTTCAAAACTCTAAACCAAAACAATGGTTAACCATAAATCCAAATGAAAATGAACGAGAAATAGAGCAACATAATCTCTGAAAACTGTCCAAGGAATGGGCGACACATGCCCTAAAGAAAATGTCTATAATGAATGGAAAATGAAATAATCGAGGCGTTTAATACAAAGACCTACAGCTTCCACAACAACTGCAACACGCCAAGCAATCCGAGTCTCTAAGCTCGATGTCCCTATGGGTGGCTGAGCACCTGATATAATACATACATATAGCAAGAGAGCGAGAAGATGCAAGAAACGGGTCAGAACCCGATGTGTAAAAATATTTGTTTAAGCAAGTATTTAAAAATTACAGTTAAGCAAGTATCAAGTGCATGTTAGTTCGAACTCTCACATGAAATTCTCACCTCTCTTCTATTGTGCACGCCTAACGTGTATCTAATTTTCTCCCTAGCTATACCACCCAATATAACTAGTCTGAATTCATCCTAATAGTATTCATTCTCACTATTAGTAAACTCGTATCACCTATACAATACGTTATCAAATTAGCCTATGCCGAATAGCTAATTAATATATTCTCCGTTTTCATAAAAAGTCAATTATACTTTTAGGATTATTTTAACAAATTTACATGCTTGTCTCTACAACTATACACAGCAGGTTGATTCACAAACTCACGTACATATATACATATAGTCACATCTTCCCTATATATATATATATATATATATATATATATATATATATATATATATATATATATATATAATACTGCACCACCGGGCTATATCCCATTAGCGCACCTAACCAACATACTGTACCCCTGGGTTATCACCCTTAGTACACTTATAATTCATTCTTGTACCCCCGGGTTATCACCCATTAGTTCACTTAATAATAAGATTCTCACACCCCCGGGTTATCACCCATTAGTGCCTTTAATAATAATAATACATAATAGGCATACACACATCCTATTATAGTTTATAGGTATTTTCCTCACCTACATATATTCTTCTCTTACGTATTTTGATTTCAACATTTCGTAATACGGTTATCGAGATTATTATCCATCTCGTAATCTCTAAGATACATTCTCTCCGTACCGAATTCATTAAAGTATTTAGTCGCTCATACTTTCTCCTAGATTCTGTCTTACTTAAGTTTATTACTTGGAAATTTATCTCTTATCTGCAAATCAATAAACTCAAAACAAGATTCTAAGAAATTCTCAAAATTTCAGTCTGTCGCTCGAACTCGATGGCATGTCGTTTGAACGACTGCCACATGTCGCTCGAATGACTTCGCGCGAGATGCAATCTCGCTCGAACGACTTCGAGCGACTTCGCGCGAGATTGCGTTGTTCGTCTCCTACGCAGATTTTTCAGCGTTTTTCCACCATTTTTAAACCTAAAACTCTAATTCAACATCCCAAACTCCAAACAAACAGTTCTAATTCGAATCCCATCAATAATACATGAATTATAACATCCTAGAATCATCAATTCATTACGAATCATCCATAAAATATGAAATCCCCAATTTAATTTATCAAAACCCTAGTTCTTCCAATTCATATTCAAGAACACACCATTTCCAGATTTGTTCTATGCATAAGTTCCTCAAAACGTGATCTCTAGTCTACATATATGAAGGGTTTCAATTAAACAAATCTCAGAATTAATTTTCATAACCAAATTCCTCAATTTCATTATCTTTATGTATTATAACATATTTCTAACAATCCTATACTAACATGAGAATGATAAATACCGAAATACAGCAAGTTATAAACACTTGCCTTGAGTTAGTCGTCTGATTTTTTGTCGTTGTTGGTATGGGTGTATTCCCCTTGTCCCGATCTACACGGTGATAGTGGTGGTTGTGCAAGGTGGTGTCAATTTAGCCATCTTCTCTTGGCAAAAGCTCTCCCTCACACTTCCTATGGCCATTCTTACTTCCTGTAACTTTCTAATCCTAATGTATTTTCTTTGGCTGATAATTTAACTCTTAATTTTCGTCCATTAATTAAGCCTAAAAATTCAATTTACCAACATGCCCTCTCGGGTGCCGGTTAGGCCTAAAATTGCCCCGGGACCCAAACTAAACACCCGGGTATACTATTTTGACTATCTCGACACTTACGGACTCAACGGTACACTCGAAATGATCATACGAGTTACTAAAAATAATTGATATATTTATTCCACTAAATTAGTCCCGACACGTCTCACACGCGCGTCTGACTTAATTCACTAAACTGTCGTATTATTCTCTCTCGAAAATTTATCAAAGTGTATAGTTCCTTATTACATATCGCACAGTAATATTAAATTAATAAGTATTAACCCTTGGCACTCTAGTTAATATTTATTTTTATTATATCCGGGTTAATTAACAATTTAATTCTCACATTTAAATTCAATTAATCCCTCTGTAATAATTAATCCCATAATTATTTAAATCATAAAAAGTGTGGGGTATTACAGCTGTCCCATGTGTCCCCCAAACCACGCGCTATGATGATGTCACCCTCGATTATAGGATGTTGAACCGAGGGTAAGTCTTGTTGGTGATAGCGAGTCCAGCTGGGTGTAGGACTAATTGACTGAACCACTATACATCATTCCTTAGCACGAGGCCGACCTTAAGGTGAAGGACCACCTCATCAAGGAGAAGGAAGAGTTCTTGACCAACCAGGGGGTTCAATTCAAGGATGATCTTACTGAGGCAATCAAAAAATCCGAGGTCAATGCTATGGAGGCTTACAAGCTTTCAGATGAGTTTCAGGGCTTCGTAATTGAGTATCTGGAGCGAGGCATCAAGACGGCCTATCGGTGGGTCATCCTGAAGTTTACAGATGTTGTGTTATCCGTCTGCCCCTCTCTAGAAGCAGTGGAGGTGGACGACCCACTTATAGCCGAGGCTCTGGCCCATGTGGAGTCTCAAGTGAACGTCGAAGGCACCGGCACCTCAGAGGATCGGCCTGTCTTGGTCATTGGAGAGACTCCTCTTGTGGATGTTGAATCCTTGCCTGCTGATATATCCCAATAGGGTGGTTTTCTGTACCCCATACCCTCTTCTTGTAAAAACTAATTTTATACTTTGCCTTTTTTGGACAAGCATTTGTAACACTTGATTTATAATATAATATGTCTTCTTTTCTTCCATACTTGCTTCTTGTGTGATTATGTCTTGGCATATTTGTGTTATCCATCTTATAAGTCCCCCCTCGTCATTCTTGGGGGTGAGTAGAGGGTCGTCCCTACCACTCACCCTTATCTTAGC
This sequence comes from Sambucus nigra, assembly GCA_949130495.1. Classification (NCBI taxonomy): domain Eukaryota; kingdom Viridiplantae; phylum Streptophyta; class Magnoliopsida; order Dipsacales; family Adoxaceae; genus Sambucus; species Sambucus nigra. The sequence continues at coordinate 337,123,881 of OX422223.1, forward strand.
CGAGGGTGGTTATCCACCAAACTAATGGTGTTTTTAAATTTTAAGTCCCCCTCGTCTTTCTTGAGAGTGAATGGAGGGTCATCCCTGCCATTCATCCTCATCATAGCCGAGGGTGGTTATCCACCAAACTAATAGTGTTTTTAAATTTCAAGTCTCCCCTCGTCTTTCTTGAGAGTGAATGGAGGGTCATCCCTACCATTCACCCTCATCATAGTCGAGGGTGGTTATCCACCAAACTAATGGTGTTTTAAATTTCAAATTTCCCCTCGTCTTTCTTGAGAGTGAATTGAGGGTCGTCCCTATCATTCACCCTCATCTTAACCGGGGGTGGTTATCCACCAAACTAATGGGTTTTTTTAAATTTCAAGTCCTCCCTCGTCTTTCTTGAGAGTGAATGGAGGGTCTTCCCTGCCATTTACCCTCATCATAGTCGAGGGTGGTTATCCACTAAACTAATGGTGTTTTAAATTTCAAGTCCCCCCTCGTCTTTCTTGAGAGTGAATGGAGGGTCGTCCCTGCCATTCACCCTCATCATAGCCGAGGGTGGCTATTCACCAAACTAATGGTGTTTTAAATTTCAAGTCCCCCTCGTCTTTCTTGAGAGTGAATGGAGGGTCGTCCCTACCATTCACCCTCATCATATCCGAGGGTGGTTATCCACCAAACTAATAGTGTTTTAAATTTTAAGTCCCCCTCGTCTTTCTTGAGAGTGAATGGAGGGTCGTCCCTACCATTCACCCTCATCTTAGTCGAGGGTGGTTATCCACCAAACTAATGGTGTTTTTAAATTTCAAGTCCCCCTCGTCTTTCTTGAGAGTGAATGGAGGGTCTTCCCTGTCATTCACCCTCAGCATAGCCGAGGGTGATTTAGCAAGAATTACCCCAGTCGTAACGAAATTGACAAAAACACAAGATGAGGGGTCAATATAATATTCTCATTAACTTCGCAAGTGTTCTTGTTCATACAACACATTAATTATAACTGTGGTCCGATAGGACATTACAACATTATTGATAGTACTTCTTCAAATGGTCTACATTCCAGGGTCTCGAAAAGGGTTCCCCTCCAAGGTTCTCTAGTTGATACATTCCAAGGATAACTTCATCAATGACCCTATATGGGACATGCCAATTTGGGTGGAGCTTGTTAGGTTTCTGCCATGTCTTCTTGAGGACTAAGTCCTCGATAACGATTGGCCTTTGCTTCACCCTCTAGTTATAAAACCTGGAAGTCCTTTGCTGATAGGCTGCTTGCCTTATCTCGGCATCTTCCCTTCTCTCCTCGATCAAATCTAAATCAAGTCTCCTTTCTTCCATATTCCTCTGGGGGTCATACATCATAATTCTATGAGTAGGAAACCCAATTTCGGTGGGGATGACGGCTTCCGATCCATACGCTAACATGAAAGGGGTTTCCCCGGTGGGAGTCCTTGTCGTCGTCCTGTAAGCCCACGGAACAGCATACACCTCCTCAACTCATCTTCCTTTGGCCTCCTAGAGTTTTTTCTTGAGCCACTCTAGGATTGTTCTATTTGTAACCTCAGTTTGCCCATTTGCCTGAGGTCGCCTGGGTAGAGAAGAATTGCTTGACACCCACCCTTTCATAGTACTTCTTCATGGATGAATTCTTAAATTGGGTCCCGTTGTCTGAGATGAGGGTGTTGGGGAGACCATATCTGCATATAATGTTTTTCCAGATAAACTGGAAGGTCTTCTGCTCGGTGATCATAACCATCGGCTCTGCCTCTACCCATTTTGAGAAGTAGTCGATTTCTATGATTAAGTATCAGTAGTTGTTGACAGCCCTGGGCAAGGGTCCTACTAAGTCGATTCCCCATACTGCGAATGGCCATGGGGATGTGATGGAGGTAAGAGGTTGATAGGGCTGATGAGGGATGGTGGCAAACCTCTGGCATTTATCACATTTTTTTACGTATGTCGTGGCATCCTTCCCCAAGGTCGGCCACCAGTATCCCTGGGTCACTACCCTCTTTGCTAAGGACCTGCCCTCAATGTGGCTTGAACAAGACCCCTCGTGCACATATTTCAATATATGTGGAACCTCATATGGGTGCATGCATCTGAGCAAATGGAGAAAGAATCCATTTTTGTATAAGGTGTCTCCGATGACAGTGAACTTTGCAGCTCTGTATCTCAATTTCTTCCTTTCTTATTTTGTTTTTGGCATCTCCCCCCCCCCCCTTTAATGTACCTGACTAGGGGTTCAATCCAAGAGGCCTCCTTACTAATATTTAAACAAGAGCCAAGTGTTCCGTCTGCCTCTTCAATCATTGGTTGCAACAAAATTTCCACTGGGACAGTCCTCCTAATATTTGTCCTAGTTGCTGAGGCTAGCCTGGCAAGTGCATCGACTCGACCATTATCAAGCCTAGGTATCCTCTTTAACTTTGCCTCCGTGAAGATCTTCAATAGTGACTTTACTCTGTCAAGATACTTGGCCATTCTTTCATCTTTAGCCTCGTATACTCCTAGTATCTAATTTACCACCAATCTCGAATCACTGTGAACTAAGATCTGGTCAACGCTAAGAGACCTAGCCAAGGAGAGGCCTGCTATCAAGGCCTCATACTCAGACTCATTGTTTGAGGCTTTGAAGTTGAACCTCAGGGTGTACTCGATGTATGTACCATCGGGTGATGAGACTGTCAATACAGCCCCACTTCTATTTTCACAAGAGGACCCATCGACGAAGAGGTTCCACACGGCTTATCCTTCTGAGAAATTTCCCCCGGTGAGGGATCCCTGTCTAAAGAGATATCTTCCCTCCTTATTTTTAAAAAAAATTCCTCTAGCGGTGCTTGCCTCAGCCTCATCTGTGGACGGGTCAAAAACTCTGCCCCGTTGGGTATCTGTCTTCTTTAGGCATTCGTCTTCATCCTCATCATCTTCCCAAGTAAATTCAACTATAAAATCTGCTAATGCTTGCCTCTTAATGGCCATCCCAGGATGATACATAATGTCGAACTCTCCCAGCTCTATAGCCCAAGACATAAGCATCCCCAATTTTTCTGGCTTATATATGACTTGCCTAAGAGGAGAGTTAGTGAGGATGACCATTATATGGGATTGGAAGTATGGCTTCATCTTTCTTGATGCATGGATCAGAGCATAGGATAACTTCTCCATCCTGGTGTATATTTGCTCTGCTCCCTTGAGTGCCTTACTGTTGAAATACATAGGCTTCTGCACCCCGTTCTCTTCTCTCACAATGGCTGCACTGATTGCCGAATCTGAGATGGATAGGTACACATATAATCTCTCACTCCGCACTGGTCGTGAAAGCAGCATGGGAGACCCTAGGTATGATATTAATTCTTTAAAAGCCTAGTCATACTCCTCGTTACATTCGAAGGCCTTTCTGAGAACTTTGAAGAACGGTAGACATTTGTTTATGGCTCTGGATACGAACCTATTCAGAGCAACCACTCTCCCTGTGAGCCTCTGAATGTCTTTAATGGTCATGGGGGTCTTTATTTCTAGTAGGGCCTTTATCTTCTCAGGTTTGGCCTCAATGCCTCTTTGATTGACGATGAACCCTAGGAACTACCCTGCTCTGACCCCAAAGACACATTTATCTGGGTTAAACTTCATCTGGTACTTGTCGATTATGTTAAAGGTCCTCTCAATATCAGCCACATAATCTTCGGCCTTTAAACTCAACATATCATTTACGTAGACCTCCATTGACCTCCTGATTTAGTCTTCGAACATTTTATTCACAAGGCATTGATATGTTGCCCCCATTTTCTTTAGGTCAAAGGGAAAGACCCTATAACAGTATGTCTCCTTATCGGTAATGAAAGCTATTTTTTCTGAATCTTCAGGGTTCATGAAGATCTGGTTGTAGCCTGAATAGGCATCCATAAAGCTCATAAGCTCATGGCCTGCGGTAGTGTCTACCATCTGATCAATGCGGGGGATAGGGAAACTGTCTTTGGGATAATGTTTGTTGAGGTCAGTGAAGTCTACACACATCCTCCACTTCCCGTTGGCTTTGGGAACTATGATCGCATTTGACAGTCATTCAGGATAGATGACCTCCCTGATGAACTCGGCCTCTTCCAGATTTTTGACCTCATCTCTTATGACCTTATAGTTTTCTCAAGAATAAATCCTCCTCTTCTGCTACACAAGCTTTGCGTCCCCTACCACGTTGAGCTTGTGACACATGATTTCAGGGTTGATCCCCGGCATGTCTGTATGACTCCATGCAAAGACGTTATGTCTTCTTCTTAACAACTTGATGAAATCTTCCTTTATTTCTGTCTGTAGAGCTTTGCCCACTTGGACAGTTTTTTTTGGCTCATCCTCATTAAGGATGATGGATTCTACCTCTTTCGCGGCTTCTCCTTTCTTCAGTTTCATCTCATCCCTGGGGTCAAGAGTATCAGTATTGTAAGTAGTAGTTGCCTTCCTATGCGCCTCTCTTTCCTCGGCAGAGTTGAAGTAGCACTCCCTTACCATCGCCTGGTCTCCTTGAACTTCCCCTACCCCGTAAAGGGTCGGGAATTTTATCATCTGGTGAACTGTGGAGGGCACAGCCTTAAATTCCTTGAGGGCCACTCACCCCAATATGATGTTGTAAGATAAGAAGACGTTCTCGTCCATCATAAAAAAGTTGACCTTCTTAGTAAGCCATCTTGGCCACTCTTCCCCCATTCTGATATCGGCCTCATACACTCCTAGGGGATGAACTTTCTCCCCGCTGAAACCAATCAAGGGGTGGTGGTACGCGATGAGCCTAGCATGGCTAAGACCTAAGGCCTTGAAGCATGGCCAGAACATCACATTTGTTGAGCTGCCCCCATCCACCAAGATTTTCAGCACCTCACATTCGTGCACCCTGGTGGTGATGACCAGAGGGTCATCATGTGGGGCTAAAAGACCCTTGAAGTCCATTCTTGAAAAACCCACTATCAAAGTGTCCATGTCAACTTTCTTCCTCTTCTCTGGCTTCGTCTAAATGGAAGTTGAGAGTACACTTTTTGTTACTGCCTTGGCCTCAGCCACATGAGCCTTCCTATCGGCAACCTCTGATCTTCCTCCTACTAGTCCTTCAAAGATCATCCCAACACCGAATGAGATCATATTGAGTCTTTTCACCGGGTCGTGGTCATCTCTCGGTGATAGGTCAGGGTCGTCCTCATCATCTGAAGGATCGTCCCTTCAGTTTGGTGGATCTTCTCTGCACGTATCACCTCTCTTCTTTCTGGGGTCATCCCCCCGGTGCCTCTTGAAGGCACCCTTATCCATATACTTTCTTAGCTTCCCTTCTTTCAGCATTTTTTCAATTTCATCTTTCAAGGCAAAGCACTTATCAGTTACATGACCATGATCTTGGTGAAATTCACACCATAGTCTTTTATTCCTCTTGTGAGGAGGTGCCCTCAACTTCTCAGGCCATTTCAAGGATCGATCACTCTTGATCTCATTCAGAATGTGCTCGCAGCTAACTATCAGAGGGGTGTAATCAGCAAACTTATCATCTGCTAGCCTCCTCTTCCCCTCCTTGTTCTTTTTTTGGTACTTACCCCCACTAGTATTTCCTTTTTTATCCTCATACTTGGCGGCCATCGCCTCTTCGGCGTTCATCACTTTTCCCATCGTGGCCAACAGTTCTGCCATTGTCTTCGGGGGGTCTTCAGCAAGTTTCCACAGTAACTTACCCTTTTAGAGTCCTTCAATGAGATCCGTCATGGCTATATCTCCTCATAATCTTCGACCTCCAGCTTTTCTTTATTGAACCTGGCTATGTAGTCTCTTAATCTCTCGTTCTTCCCCTACTTAACATAGAGCAGGTGAGTGCTCTTCTTCTATGGCCTCACTCCTAAGTAAAAATTATGGATGAATCGGTCTGTTAGATGCTTAAAGCTTTCAATTGAGTTCTTTAGAAGAGAGGTAAACCAGACATGTGCGGCCCCAGTCGGAGTGCTGAAGAAGGCACGACACCTCATCTCATCTGAAATGGAGTATATGTATGTCGTTAACTGGTATATTTCAATATGATGGGTCGAGTTGGTACTCCCATCATATCTTGGAGTGACCACCGGTGGCTTAAATTTGGATGGCGTAGAAAAGTTGACTATCTTCGCCACAAAGGGTGAGCCTATGGAGTATCCTCTTTGAAGAGGGTCTCGGCTTTTCAAGATATCACCAATTTTATTCTCTAACCTTTGGATCGAGTCGTTCCACAGCTTCATTGGGTCGGCTTGGCCGATATTATCCCCTGTCGCTTCATCGAGATGGACCGAGGGTTCTGCGGCCGTGGGTCTGTGTCGACTGTTCACTTCCCCTTGACCATCGTCCCATCAGTGGGGTCGGCCCCATTGGGTCGACCATCATCTGGCTCTCTTCTGGACCTTGCAAGACTCCTTGATCTAGATAGTCTTTCCTTCAGGTCATTCGTTGGGCCCAGCCTCTCAAAAGTTGACCCTCTGCTCAATCGATCGAAAGCTGAGCCTCTTGGGCGATCGTCGGGATTTTGCCCCCGTACTTCCCTCTGCTCTCCTGGAGGGGTCACATAGTATTGTTGGAGACCTCACACGACTCCCAGTATTCTATATGATCTTCTTCAACCTCCACGTCATCATACCTATCCTCCGGGTAAGGGTTTCCTTACCTCCCCAGGCATAGACGTCGGGGGTCAGCAACATCCCTCCGCCTTTGTGGAGATGGAATGTCTTTGTGCGGTGCTTGGGGTGGTCCTCTGGCCTCATGCTACCCTGGTGCATCCACCGGAGTAATCATCTTTGATAAGACTGCAGGTGGTCTCAATATATTTTGGCTAAGAGCTGCAAACTGCTCCGGCATAACCTGCTGGCTTCCTGCTAGTGACTTTAGGGTGGCAGCCACATCAGCCATCTCAGACTGAGGTTGTATGTGACTGGAAGAAGGACCTACTCCACTAGTTGGTGGATGAGGTGGTGGAGGTAACTCTGGTGCCATATGTTTGAGTTGTGAAGATTGATGAGCTTGAGAACCTTAATGGGCCTCCTTCAATGGTGAAACAACTCCACATGAAGGGGGAGAACAGGTTCACCACCAGAGTTTCCGGTAAGGTCAAGTTGTATAAAGGAAGAGGTAGCTTCTCATTCCTACAGACGGTGCCAAACTGATGACGCTAAGATTCAGCACCACCAAATAAGTGGTGGTGAGCTCAAACAGTAATAACAGTGACATCAATTGAGCTGTGTGTATAAGTGTTTAGAATGGGATGAGTATAAGAGGAATGAAGACAATGATGTATAGTGGTTCAACCAATTAGGCCTCGTACTGTCGTCCTGTCATTGGGTTGTCTGGCCTTGGTTTAGGGGTCGGCCCATCGTGGGGTCGTACGATCTTGGTTGAGGGGTCGGCCCATTGGGGGGTCGTCTGGCCGTGGTTGAGGGGTCTACCTCTGGGAGGATCGTCTTGGTCGACCCTTCCCGTTACAGGCTTGTGGTAATCGCCCTCGTCCTAGACCTGAGCCCTCGTCTGGGTGGTGAACACCCTCGGCCTAGCCGAGGGTATATATGGGTATATCAACAATGATATAGATAAACTAATGTGTACAATGACATAAAATTCAATGACACAGAATACAATGACATATCATGTATACAATGTTAACGCAGTGAATACGGTGAATTAAATGTTAATACAGTTAATACATTTTGTCACGTAATCATTATTCAATGTATAGTGAATGAAACTAATGCCATGTATTCTTTGTCATGTATAAAATGTTAATACAGTTAATACATTTTGTATACAATTATTTCAATGTCATCTCTATCATGTATTCAATGATTTCAATGTTATTATGTCATGAATACATTCCTATAGAGTTAATATATTCTCGTACAGTTAATACAACCCTTAGAGTTCATTCGGTATATGTACAATGAGAATAGGATTATATCTTGGGATATTGGTGCCAAATGAACTTTTTATTACTCTTACTCTGATTCGGCATACATATGACGAGCAACTGATGAGAGCTCATGGAATTTTCCCCGAATGACTGTATTCCTTTCATTTGGCATAAATCTGACGAGGTAGTGAACATAGCTCAGGGTAAATACCATGAATGAAACTAGGTTAAACTGAGAACCTGATTCGTCCTAACCATGAGGAGTTGGGTCTATTATTTTGTTTCATTTCCCCCGAATGAAACCCTAGTTTGTTTAAATATGTGTTTTTACTACAAATCTAACAATTAAAATTCATTTAAGTTCGATTCACAACAAATAGAGCTTGGTTCAATTTGTTGGTTTGGTTCACAACAAACAATGTTTCCAAGACATTCTTGGTTTCAAAACAAAAAATAAAGATATCATACATCCTTGTAGAACTTCAGGGTCGATTTCTTGGTTCGATTTGTTGTTTCAATACCGTACTTTTTTCCGATTCCTTGTAGATCTTCTTGGTCGATTTGTTGGGCAATTTGTTGGTTCAGTACAACTGAACAATGTAATATATATAGGTTAAGTATAAAACGTTTGAATGGGATTCCAAGTAAATTTGTTCAATGTACCAACCTGAATGGATTAATCTCTAGTTGAAGTTGAATGATTTGGAAGTTGAAGTTGAATGATTTTAAAGGTTTAAATGTGTAGAGAGAATGAGGGAAAATGGGTAAAATATTTTTTTACACTTTAAATATGGAATGACTCTCAATGTTGTATTTTGAAGTAAATATTAGATTCTAGTGATATTTTGTAATAAAAATAAACTTATGGTATTTGGGAGTAATATTTAAAGTGCCCTTAAAAAACTCCCTAAATTAATTGTTCTACTTCCGCACGCTAATATCTTATTTCATTTTTTTAGAACCTTTATCTAATAAACTTTGTCAATAATGAAATTGAATAAATATTTTATGCTAGATCATTTAGTCTCTTAGCTATCTTTACAATTTACAAATATTTTCAAATTGTCGACAAAACTCTGTTGCAAAAAAATAAATGATAATAAAATCAACTAATAACTAGTCATTAAATTATAACGCGAGTGTCTCACGAATCCTATCGAAGCTAGTTGGAATTATTACTTATAGGCAGTGAGTGTAGGTTTCACCTTTTAAATGTAGGGATCGGATAGTATCCTCTGCAAAGTCATCTGACCAGCGCTTCCTCGTGCTATTTTTTTGAAAGATTTATGATGCTTGCTCACCAGCTGTCTCCGTCCCTGCCATAGTACCATTAATTATATTACACATATACTGTGGATCCGAATTGATGTATGCTTCTGCCACTTTTCAGGTGAAAGAGCTTTGCTATGCTTGTAAATACTTTCTTGATTTTCACAAGATTTTCAAGTATATTAACGTTATATATATTTGTCTTCAACTGTTCCGCATAATAAGTTTTCGCTGAAATAGCACAATATATCAATTATTGCTGCCCGAAAACAAAAGCCAAGAAATGTACATTTGAAAGTAATAGCCATCTCTTGGAAATCTTCTATGGAAACGAAAAAATTAATTAATTTATGCAAGATACGTTTTGAAAATGCTAGGCAAAATTCATTTCAATCTGATTTAGAAAGTATCGTGAGTACGCTACGGAATTTATTGAATCTGTCTTCAGAATACAATACAGTATATGAACTCTTGATTAATTCAAACTATGTACTGTTTAATCACTTTAAATTTGTAATATAATAATACCAAAGTGTTGTTGCAGTAATAAACAATTAAATGCATAATTAAATTCAGGAACGAAATTACCCAATTGGAGCAAATAATTCTGGGGCAGAAAAATTATATAAGAATTCCGGAAACTGGACAGCGAAGAACACGGCTGAGTCGCGGACTAGGTCGCTCTCTTTAAGGTGTTTCGCGGCTCTGCCTCCAATTGTGCCGACAATGTGCAGCCCCGTCACCCCCAGGATAAAACAGCCTCCAATTATATTACGGATTGATAGCACAAGAATTAATCCGGTCTGTATACACCCATTCTGTATTAGTTGCTCGATTCTATAATTAATCTGCACCGAATGAGATTAATTATTCTGGAAAAAGTATTCTGGGAGAAGAAAATTTTTTCAGAACTGTAGAGAATTTTTTTGTGTTGGAAGAAGATAACTGTGTACCAAAACCGGAGGCAACCAGCTCTTTTATGGGGCAAAGAGAAAAGAGACGTTGGTAAACAACGTGGAGAAAAAACTGGAAGAAGTGGCCAACTCGGTTGAAGAAATCAACACGGAGTAAACCACGTTTTAATTTTTTTCGGAATTAATTACCGTTAAAAAATTGATTTTTAAAGCCCAAAAACGTTAATTTATTTGTCCAAAAAATTAATTCTTAATGAGCCCAAGCCCAAGACCCAGGACCCGGACCCGGACACGGGCACGGGTCGGGCCGGACGGACGGCGGCGGCGCGCGCGCGCGTGTGTGACTTGGCCCATTGGGTCTGCCCCACATACCCACAAAAACTTGAATGCCCAAAGGGCTGAACCTTTGTTCCCAAAAAATTGTAAATATACACAACCCAAATTTTCCTTCCCACCGATGTGGGACTGCCTTAAAGGTTGTTTAAAGCTTTTAACGCTTTTGCAACACACAGCTGCTAATGATAGCCAGCTGTTTCCAACAATCCCCCACTTGCAAAACTTGAAAACATTTTATCGAGCAATAATCTATAGAATTGTCATAAGCAAAGGTGTCTTTCGACTTGAACCTTTACGTAGTAAAGATGATTCAGAATATACTAGAGTAACCGTAGTTTTGAACTCTATCTCTGACAACATCCCACACACAATCCTACTTGGGTGTAAGTCTAATAGCTAGCACGTTACGGCCATGTGCTTCTATCCCAGTATAGTGAACGCTTTAGGAATTTGCCCAAAATATCCATAGGAAGCGGCCACACTTCCACATTCACATAGGTGAGTCTATCAAGAATACTCTTGTAGCTAAGTACCCCACTCAAAATAAAGCTATAGATCTCATTAAGAGTTATCATAACTCATCCTTAACTCGCTTCAGGATATCATGCTCCATAGGGATGGACTCGGAGTAAAACCCCGTTCTATATTAATTAATAATCGCATGATTCAACCCATATCACTTGTGACTTGTTATTACCCTTTGAACATATTTCTTGGGATCTCCAGTCTATATGTTGGGTTACCATCACAAATGACTCATTTATCCAAGGGCTTTAGTCCCATCCCTTTCGTGGTGTTCCACACCTTTTCCCTAGCTAGTCCTTTCGTCAAAGGATCAGCTAAGTTCTGTTCAGACCGTATATGATCCACCCTCACAGCACCCGTAGAGATAAATTCTCTAACAGTACTGTGCTTACGACGTATTTGTCGTTTCTTACCGTTATAATAACGGTTCTCAACTTTTGCAATAGCCGCGGTACTATCACAATGAATCAAAACGGCTGGAATCGGTCTTTCCCATAATGAGATATCTGACAGGAGGTTTCTTAACCAACCTGCCTCTTCACTAGCAGCAGCTAGCGCTATCATCTCAGACTCCATAGTGGATTGAGCCAAAATAGTTTGTTTCTTAGATTTCCAAGAAACTGCACCACCAGCGATGCTAAATATATATCCACTAGTAGCCTTAGAATCATCAGATAGGGTGTTCCAATCTGCATCACTAAATCCTTCAAGGACAGCGGGATGCTTATTATAGTGTAATCCGAGGTTCATCGTCCTTTTAAGGTACCGCATGACCCTCTCAATAGCATGCCAATGCTCCATACTAGGTCTACTAGTAAATCTACATAGTACTCCCACAGCATAAGCTATGTCAGGTCTAGTGCAATCTGTAGCATAACGTAAGCTACCAATAATGCTTGCATAAGCATTTTGGTTTACACTGTCGCCAGTGTTCTTAAATAACTTTACACTAGGATCAAATGGAGTACTAGCAGGTTTACAGTCAAAGTAATTATATTTCTTTAGAACTTTCTCAATGTAATGAGATTGATCCAAAGAAAGTCCCTTTTCTGACCTAGTAATATTAATTCCTAATATTACACTAGCTTCACCCAAATCCTTCATATCAAAGTTGGCACATAATAATGATTTAACATTTTCTACGGCATGATTATTGGAACAAAAAATAAGCAAGTCATCAACGTAAAGACATATGATAGTGCAAATGTTCTCAACATATTTATAATAAATGCATTTGTCACTTTCATTAATTTTAAACCCATTAGAGATGACTAGGTTATCAAATTTATCATGCCATTGTTTAGGTGCCTGTTTGAGTCCATAAAGAGATTTATCTAATTTACATACTTTATTTTCTTGACCGTGTACAATAAAACCTTCAGGTTGATCCATATAAATCTCTTCTTCTTATTCTCCATTTAAAAATGCAGTTTTAACGTCCATTTGGTGTACAATTAAATCATTTAAGGCAGCTATAGCAAATAGTACACGTATAGACGTTATTCTAGTCACGGGTGAAAATGTGTCAAAAAAGTCTACATTTTCTCTTTGTCTAAAACCTTTAGCAACAAGACGTGCCTTATATTTTTCAACAGTGCCATCAGGTTTTAATTTCTTTTTAAGAATCCATTTACACCCAATTGTTTTACATCCAGGAGGAAGGTCCACTAAATGCCAAGTTTTATTTGTTTCCAAAGAATCCATTTCATCATTAATAGCCTCTTGCCATAAATCGGCATCTAAAGAAGATAAGGCTTCTTGAATAGTGTTAGGATCCTCCTCTAAGGTGTAAGCATAAAAGTCGGGACCGAAATCTTTTTCTACACGAGCCCTTTTACTTTTTCGAATTTCTAAAATGGATTCATTATTTTCTTTATTTTTATTTAAAGAAATATTAGTGGATGACTCGCCCCCACTATTCCTCAATTTAAAAGGAAATTTATCTTCATAAAAATCGGCGTCATTTGATTCAATAATTACTTGATTTTTCAAGTCATAAAATCGGTATGCTTTGCTATTAATAGCATAGCCTATAAAAACGCATTCATATGCTCTACTTGCCAATTTAGTCCTTTTAGGGTCGGGTATACGTACATAAGCTAAGCACCCCCACGTTCTAAAGTATGACACGTTGGGCTTAATATTTTTCCAAATTTCATAAGGAGATATTTTCATTTTCGTCTTAGGAATTCTATTAAGCACGTGACACATAGTCAAAATAATTTCACCCCACCAATGTGAGGCAGCCCCGGAATTTAATAAAATAGCCACTACTAATTCAGTTAATGTCCTATTTTTTCTTTCGGCTTTACCGTTCATTTCGGGCGAATAAGGGGCAGTTTTTTCGTAAATAATACCGTGGGTTTTATAAAATTCAATAAATGGTCCAGAATCATATTCGGTGCCTCTATCACTACGTAACCTTTTTATTTTCCGATTAAATTGATTTTCAATTTCATTAAGGAAAATTTTAAACATGTCAAACGCTTCACTTTTATTTTTCATTAAATACACAAATGAATGATCGGAACAATCATCAATAAAAGTTATAAAATAACGTTTGCCATTTCTAGTTGTGACACCATCCAATTCACAAATATCCGAATGAATTAAATCAAGTGGTTCAGATTCTCTAAAAACAGATTTATGTGGTGTCTTAGTGATTTTTGCTTGACTACACCATTCACATTTTTCAAAATCATTTAATGATAATTCGGGAATTAATCCTAAAGTGCTCATATTTTTAACAAGTCGTTTATTAACATGACAAAGCCTAGCATGCCAAATATTAAATGAACAAGCAATATAAGCAGAAGGAGAAATTTTATTCATTGCATCAACATTCAATTTAAACATCCCATCGGTGGCATAACCCTTGCCTACAAAAATTCCATTTTTGGTCAAAGTAAATAAATCAGCACCAATAGTTTGAGTAAAGCCAGCTTTGTTGAGAAGATAGCCCGAAACCAAATTTTTCCTTATCTCGGGAGTGTGAAGAACATCTTTGAGGATAATAGTCTTTCCCGAAGTGAACTTCAATTCCACATTTCCAGTACCAGCAACCTCGGTGGAGTGAGAATCACCCAACAACACCTTCTTATCTGCAGTCTCAGAATAAGTCTTAAATAGACTACGGTCATAACAGATATGGCGGGAAGCGCCAGTATCCAACCACCACCCTTCGGCACCACTAACCATGTTGATTTCTGAAATCATAGCACATAGGTCCTCTTCGGTCAAATTCGCTTGTGCTTGTGGCACGTTGCGACATTTGCGAGCCATATGGCCAGGCTTGCCACACTTGAAACAGAGAAACTGTCCCGAGTTGCTAGACTGTCCATTTCCAGGGTTCTTATACTTATTCTGAGTCTGAGTCTGATTTTTAAAATTCTGGTTGTGGCTCTTTTTCTGATTTTTCATATTTTTCCCGTTTGCCTTTAAAACAACTGGAGTGTGGTTCTTTTTCTGATTTTTGTTGTTAGACACAACAAGAATTTCATCTTTATAGTCCTGTTTTCGGGATTCCTCATCAATTCTCAATTTAGTAATTAATGACTCTAGTGAGAATTCTTTAGACTTATGCCTCAAAATATTTTTAAACTCTTTGAACAGTGGAGGCAATTTATCAATAATCACAGCCACCTGAAATTGCTCATCTAAGGCCATGCCCTCGGAAATAATTTCATGGGCAATCATTTGCAAATCATGGGTTTGAGCAACAACAGATTTGTCATCCGTCATTTGAAATTTCAAATAACGGCTGACGGCATATTTTTTAGCACCCGCCTCCTCCGTGTCATATTTTTTAAAAAGTGCGTCCCAAACATCTTTCGCAGTTTTATAATTGGCATAATAGTCATAAAGTTCGTCACTTAGAGCATTCAGAATATAGTTCTTGCACAAAAAATCATTTTCCTCCCAAGTTCTAATTGTTTTGCTTTCCTCAACAGTAGGTGGATTATTAACTACGGGTTTGTCAAATTGAACACATGATGCGACCTTTTTCGTAGTTAAATAAAATAGCAATTTTTTGCTCCAACGTTTAAAATGAGTGCCTTCATATTTGAAAGGCTTATTTAGGTTACTAGAGTTAATTTCGTCCATGGCAGAATAAGAACACCTTAAAATTGTTGTTGCAGTAATAAACAATTAAATGCAGAATTAAATTCAGGAACGAAATTACCCAATTGGAGCAAATAATTCTGGGGCAGAAAAATTATATAAGAATTCCGGAAACTGGACAGCGAAGAACACGGCTGAGTCGCGGACTAGGTCGCTCTCTTTAAGGTGTTTCGCGGCTCTGCCTCCAATTGTGCCGACAGTGTGCAGCCCCGTCACCCCCAGGATAAAACAGCCTCCAATTATATTACGGATTGATAGCACAAGAATTAATCCGGTCTGTATACACCCATTCTGTATTAGTTGCTCGATTCTATAATTAATCTGCACCGAATGAGATTAATTATTCTGGAAAAAGTATTCTGGGAGAAGAAAATTTTTTCAGAACTGTAGAGAAAATTTTTTTGTGTTGGAAGAAGATAACTGTGTACCAAAACCGGAGGCAACCAGCTCTTTTATGGGGCAAAGAGAAAAGAGACGTTGGTAAACAACGTGGAGAAAAAACTGGAAGAAGTGGGCAACTCGGTTGAAGAAATCAACACGGAGTAAACCACGTTTTAATTTTTTTCGGAATTAATTACCGTTAAAAAATTGATTTTTAAAGCCCAAAAACGTTAATTTATTTGTCCAAAAAATTAATTCTTAATGAGCCCAAGCCCAAGACCCAGGACCCGGACCCGGACACGGGCACGGGCACGGGCCGGGCCTGACGGACGGAGGCGGCGCGCGCGCGTGTGTGACTTGGCCCATTGGGTCTGCCCCACATACCCACAAAAACTTGAATGCCCAAAGGGCTGAACCTTTGTTCCCAAAAAATTGTAAATATACACAACCCAAATTTTCCTTCCCACCGATGTGGGACTGCCTTAAAGGCTGTTTAAAGCTTTTAACGCTTTTGCAACACACAGCTGCTAATGATAGCCAGCTGTTTCCAACACAAAGTATAGAGGACTAAGAAAGGAGAAATTAACAATTTTCGCTGTCATTTTTGTGACTGTTCTTCAACATACACAGTGCTTGCGTCAAGGCGCGCAATGCGTCCTACGTCCCCCAATCCCCTTTTCGCGCGCCGCGTGTCGCGAATGGTAGTGCTTAAGTACCACCCCAATGCATCGGATCGTGCATTTTATTTGACTATTCAACTAAAAATCTTAATTGTCCCTTAATTGATATATCACCACTTTTTGTGATATTCTTTCAATGTAGGACTTGAACAATATCTTTCATACCCATTTACTCATGTTTCTTGCTTCTAAAATAAAATCCAAACTAAATTTAAAAATAAAACATCAATAATCATAATATAATTAATAACTGAATATTATATTATATTAAATGTTGAAATTTATCCAACACACTTCCCACCGTTAAAAGGGTTATAGCTTCTTTTACCCGCATCTTTTAAATCCAGTACCAAGTTCAACTCTTCAATCCACCCATTTGGTGATATTCTAAGTTATTCGGAAAAAGAAATTTTTTCATTGAATTTAACTTTGCAAAAAAAAATCTCAAAATTTATGAGGAAATCTTAGGGGCTGTTTAGTTGTGAAAAAATGGGGGTGTTTTCTAAAAAACGTCTTCTGTAAAGATAGAAAAATAGAGAATGTGTTCAAATAAGGTATTTTTTCAAATCAAAAAATAATTTTCTATTTTTTTATTTTTCCACAAAAATAGAAACTTTTTTTTTTGTTTTCTCTTTTTCTGTTTTAAAAGAGGGATCAATTTTTCTCATCCCATTTCAAAAGGGGGATCATATATTTTATATCTCTCATCCAACATACACATGGAGATCCATTTCTCTCGTCTTATTTCTTTCATCTTTCCTGTTTGTACCACATTTACACTATGATTCTGAAAAAGAATTGTCACACCCAAAAAATTGATAAAAAGCCAAGAAAATATAGAAAAAAAATCCAAAACGTGAATAAAGCCTAAAAAATAATGAAAAAATACAGAAAGTGAATAAAAACTTAAAAACCCAAAAATAATGAAAAAAATCCAGAAAGCGAATAAATACTCAAAAATAATGAAAACAACACAGAAAGTGAATAAAACTCCAAAAATAATGAAAAAAAATCAGAAAATGAATAAAACCCCAAGAAAATGAAAAAAAAAATCAAAAAGTGAATAAAAACCTAAAAAAAATGAAAAAAATTTACAGAAAGTGAATAAAACCCAAAAATAAAGAAAAAATTGGAAGTGAATAAAAAGCCAAAAATAATGAAAAACATCTAGAAAGTGAATAAAAACCCCAAAAAATTGAAAAATAAATCCAAAAAATGAAAAAAAACCCAAAAATAATGAAAACAATACAGAAAGTGAATAGAGCACCAAAAATAATGAAAACGATACAGAAAATGAAAAAAAAAAACAAAATAATGAAAAAATCAAAAAAGTGAATAAAAATCCAAAAATAATTAAAAATATATAGAAAGTGAATAAAACCCCAAAAATAATGAAAAAAATCCAGAGAATGAATAAAAATCCAAAAATAATGAAAAAAATACAGAAAGTGAAAAAAATCCCAAAAATATATATAACGTTAATATGCTTCTGCCACTTTTCAGGTGAAAGAGCTTTGCTATGCTTGTAAATACTTTCTTGATTTTCACAAGATTTTCAAGTATATTAACGTTATATATATTTGTCTTCAACTGTTCCGCATAATAAGTTTTCGCTGAAATAGCACAATATATCAATTATTGCTGCCCAAAAACAAAAGCCAAGAAATGTACATTTGAAAGTAATAGCCATCTCTTGGAAATCTTCTATGGAAACGAAAAAATTAATTAATTTATGCAAGATACGTTTTGAAAATGCTAGGAAAAATTCATTTCAATCTGATTTAGAAAGTATCGTGAGCACGCTACGGAATTTATTGAATCTGTCTTCAGAATACAATACAGTATATGAACTCTTGATTAATTCAAACTATGTACTGTTTAATCACTTTAAATTTGTAATATAATAATACCAAAGTATAGAGGACTAAGAAAGGAGAAATTAACAATTTTCGCTGTCATTTTTGTGACTGTTCTTCAACATACACAGTGCTTGCGTCAAGGCGCGCAATGCGTCCTACGTCCCCCAATCCCCTTTTCGCGCGCCGCGTGTCGCGAATGGTAGTGCTTAAGTACCACCCCAATGCATCGGATCGTGCATTTTATTTGACTATTCAACTAAAAATCTTAATTGTCCCTTAATTGATATATCACCACTTTTTGTGATATTCTTTCAATGTAGGACTTGAACAATATCTTTCATACCCATTTACTCATGTTTCTTGCTTCTAAAATAAAATCCAAACTAAATTTAAAAATAAAACATCAATAATCATAATATAATTAATAACTGAATATTATATTATATTAAATGTTGAAATTTATCCAACACACTTCCCACCGTTAAAAGGGTTATAGCTTCTTTTACCCGCATCTTTTAAATCCAGTACCAAGTTCAACTCTTCAATCCACCCATTTGGTGATATTCTAAGTTATTCGGAAAAAGAAATTTTTTCATTGAATTTAACTTTGCAAAAAAAAATCTCAAAATTTATGAGGAAATCTTAGGGGCTGTTTAGTTGTGAAAAAATGGGGGTGTTTTCTAAAAAACGTCTTCTGTAAAGATAGAAAAATAGAGAATGTGTTCAAATAAGGTATTTTTTCAAATCAAAAAATAATTTTCTATTTTTTTATTTTTCCACAAAAATAGAAACTTTTTTTTTTGTTTTCTCTTTTTCTGTTTTAAAAGAGGGATCAATTTTTCTCATCCCATTTCAAAAGGGGGATCATATATTTTATATCTCTCATCCAACATACACATGGAGATCCATTTCTCTCGTCTTATTTCTTTCATCTTTCCTGTTTGTACCACATTTACACTCCGATTCTGAAAAAGAATTGTCACACCCAAAAAATTGATAAAAAGCCAAGAAAATATAGAAAAAAAATCCAAAACGTGAATAAAGCCTAAAAAATAATGAAAAAATACAGAAAGTGAATAAAAACTTAAAAACCCAAAAATAATGAAAAAAATCCAGAAAGCGAATAAATACTCAAAAATAATGAAAACAACACAGAAAGTGAATAAAACTCCAAAAATAATGAAAAAAAATCAGAAAATGAATAAAACCCCAAGAAAATGAAAAAAAAAATCAAAAAGTGAATAAAAACCTAAAAAAAATGAAAAAAATTTACAGAAAGTGAATAAAACCCAAAAATAAAGAAAAAATTGGAAGTGAATAAAAAGCCAAAAATAATGAAAAACATCTAGAAAGTGAATAAAAACCCCAAAAAATTGAAAAATAAATCCAAAAAATGAAAAAAAAACCCAAAAATAATGAAAACAATACAGAAAGTGAATAGAGCACCAAAAATAATGAAAACGATACAGAAAATGAAAAAAAAAAACAAAATAATGAAAAAATCAAAAAAGTGAATAAAAATCCAAAAATAATTAAAAATATATAGAAAGTGAATAAAACCCCAAAAATAATGAAAAAAATCCAGAGAATGAATAAAAATCCAAAAATAATGAAAAAAATACAGAAAGTGAAAAAAATCCCAAAAATATATATAACGTTAATATGCTTCTGCCACTTTTCAGGTGAAAGAGCTTTGCTATGCTTGTAAATACTTTCTTGATTTTCACAAGATTTTCAAGTATATTAACGTTATATATATTTGTCTTCAACTGTTCCGCATAATAAGTTTTCGCTGAAATAGCACAATATATCAATTATTGCTGCCCAAAAACAAAAGCCAAGAAATGTACATTTGAAAGTAATAGCCATCTCTTGGAAATCTTCTATGGAAACGAAAAAATTAATTAATTTATGCAAGATACGTTTTGAAAATGCTAGGAAAAATTCATTTCAATCTGATTTAGAAAGTATCGTGAGCACGCTACGGAATTTATTGAATCTGTCTTCAGAATACAATACAGTATATGAACTCTTGATTAATTCAAACTATGTACTGTTTAATCACTTTAAATTTGTAATATAATAATACCAAAGTATAGAGGACTAAGAAAGGAGAAATTAACAATTTTCGCTGTCATTTTTGTGACTGTTCTTCAACATACACAACGCTTGCGTCAAAGCGCGCAATGCGTCCTACGTCCCCCAATCGCCTTTTCGTGCGCCGCGTGTCGCGATTGGTAGTGCTTAAGTACCACCCCAATGCATCGGATCGTGCATTTTATTTGATTATTCAACTAAAAATCTTAATTGTCCCTTAATTGATATATCACCACTTTTTGTGATATTCTTTCAATGTAGGATTTGAACAATATCTTTCACACCCAATTGCTCATGTTTCTTACTTCTAAAATAAAATCCAAACTAAATTTAAAAATAAAACATCAATAAGCATAATATAATTAACAACCGAATATTATATTATATTAAATGTTGAAATTTATCCAACACACTTCCCATCGTTAAAAGGGTTATAGCTTCTTTTACCCGCATCTTTTAAATCCAGGACCAAGTTCAACTCTTCAATCCACCCATTTGGTGATATTCTAAGTTATTGGGAAAAATAAATTTTAGCATTGAATTTAACTTTGCAAAAAAAAATCTCAAAATTTATGAGGAAATCTTAGGGGCTGTTTAGTTGTGAAAAAATGGGGTGTTTTCTAAAAAACGTCTTCTGTAAAGATAGAAAAATAGAGAATGTGTTCAAATAAGGTATTTTTTCAAATCAAAAAATAATTTTCTATTTTTTTATTTTTCCACAAAAATAGAAACTTTTTTTTTTGTTTTCTCTTTTTCTGTTTTAAAAGAGGGATCAATTTTTCTCATCCCATTTCAAAAGGGGGATCATATATTTTATATCTCTCATCCAACATACACATGGAGATCCATTTCTCTCGTCTTATTTCTTTCATCTTTCCTGTTTGTACCACATTTACACTCCGATTCTGAAAAAGAATTGTCACACCCAAAAAATTGATAAAAAGCCAAGAAAATATAGAAAAAAAATCCAAAACGTGAATAAAGCCTAAAAAATAATGAAAAAATACAGAAAGTGAATAAAAACTTAAAAACCCAAAAATAATGAAAAAAATCCAGAAAGCGAATAAATACTCAAAAATAATGAAAACAACACAGAAAGTGAATAAAACTCCAAAAATAATGAAAAAAAATCAGAAAATGAATAAAACCCCAAGAAAATGAAAAAAAAAATCAAAAAGTGAATAAAAACCTAAAAAAAATGAAAAAAATTTACAGAAAGTGAATAAAACC
This sequence comes from Sambucus nigra, assembly GCA_949130495.1. Classification (NCBI taxonomy): domain Eukaryota; kingdom Viridiplantae; phylum Streptophyta; class Magnoliopsida; order Dipsacales; family Adoxaceae; genus Sambucus; species Sambucus nigra. The sequence continues at coordinate 337,145,167 of OX422223.1, forward strand.
CAAAAATAAAGAAAAAATTGGAAGTGAATAAAAAGCCAAAAATAATGAAAAACATCTAGAAAGTGAATAAAAACCCCAAAAAATTGAAAAATAAATCCAAAAAATGAAAAAAAACCCAAAAATAATGAAAACAATACAGAAAGTGAATAGAGCACCAAAAATAATGAAAACGATACAGAAAATGAAAAAAAAAAACAAAATAATGAAAAAATCAAAAAAGTGAATAAAAATCCAAAAATAATTAAAAATATATAGAAAGTGAATAAAACCCCAAAAATAATGAAAAAAATCCAGAGAATGAATAAAAATCCAAAAATAATGAAAAAAATACAGAAAGTGAAAAAAATCCCAAAAATATATATAACGTTAATATGCTTCTGCCACTTTTCAGGTGAAAGAGCTTTGCTATGCTTGTAAATACTTTCTTGATTTTCACAAGATTTTCAAGTATATTAACGTTATATATATTTGTCTTCAACTGTTCCGCATAATAAGTTTTCGCTGAAATAGCACAATATATCAATTATTGCTGCCCAAAAACAAAAGCCAAGAAATGTACATTTGAAAGTAATAGCCATCTCTTGGAAATCTTCTATGGAAACGAAAAAATTAATTAATTTATGCAAGATACGTTTTGAAAATGCTAGGCAAAATTCATTTCAATCTGATTTAGAAAGTATCGTGAGCACGCTACGGAATTTATTGAATCTGTCTTCAGAATACAATACAGTATATGAACTCTTGATTAATTCAAACTATGTACTGTTTAATCACTTTAAATTTGTAATATAATAATACCAAAGTATAGAGGACTAAGAAAGGAGAAATTAACAATTTTCGCTGTCATTTTTGTGACTGTTCTTCAACATACACAACGCTTGCGTCAAAGCGCGCAATGCGTCCTACGTCCCCCAATCGCCTTTTCGTGCGCCGCGTGTCGCGATTGGTAGTGCTTAAGTACCACCCCAATGCATCGGATCGTGCATTTTATTTGATTATTCAACTAAAAATCTTAATTGTCCCTTAATTGATATATCACCACTTTTTGTGATATTCTTTCAATGTAGGATTTGAACAATATCTTTCACACCCATTTGCTCATGTTTCTTACTTCTAAAATAAAATCCAAACTAAATTTAAAAATAAAACATCAATAAGCATAATATAATTAACAACCGAATATTATATTATATTAAATGTTGAAATTTATCCAACACACTTCCCATCGTTAAAAGGGTTATAGCTTCTTTTACCCGCATCTTTTAAATCCAGGACCAAGTTCAACTCTTCAATCCACCCATTTGGTGATATTCTAAGTTATTGGGAAAAATAAATTTTAGCATTGAATTTAACTTTGCAAAAAAAAATCTCAAAATTTATGAGGAAATCTTAGGGGCTGTTTAGTTGTGAAAAAATGGGGTGTTTTCTAAAAAACGTCTTCTGTAAAGATAGAAAAATAGAGAATGTGTTCAAATAAGGTATTTTTTCAAATCAAAAAATAATTTTCTATTTTTCTATTTTTCCACAAAAATAGAAACTTTTTTTTTTATGTTTTCTCTTTTTCTGTGTTAAAAGAGGGATCAATTTTTCTCATCCCATTTCAAAAGGGGATCATATATTTTATATCTCTCATCCAACATACACATGGAGATCCATTTCTCTCGTCACATTTCTTTCATCTTTCCTGTTTGTACCACATTTACACTCCGATTCTGAAAAAGAATTGTCACACCCAAAAAATTGATAAAAAGCCAAGAAAATATAGAAAAAAAATCCAAAACGTGAATAAAACCTAAAAAATAATGAAAAAAATACAAAAAGTGAATAAAAACTTAAAAACCCAAAAATAATGAAAAAAATCCAGAAAGCGAATAAATACTCAAAAATAATGAAAACAACACAGAAAGTTAATAAAACTCCAAAAATAATGAAAAAAAATCATAAAATGAATAAAACCCAAAAATAATTAAAAAAAAATAGAAAATGTTAATGAAGACCCCAAAATAATGAAAAAAATCAGAAAATGAATAAAACCCCAAGAAAATGAAAAAAAAATTCAAAAAGTGAATAAAAACCTAAAAATAATGAAAAAATTTTACAGAAAGTGAATAAAACCCAAAAATAAAGAAAAAATTGGAAGTGAATAAAAAGCCAAAAATAATGAAAAACATCTAGAAAGTGAATAAAAACCCCAAAAAATTGAAAAATAAATCCAAAAAATGAAAAAAAATCCAAAAATAATGAAAACAATACAGAAAGTGAATAGAGCACCAAAAATAATGAAAACGATACAGAAAATGAAAAAAAAACCAAAATAATGAAAAAATAAAAAAAGTGAATAAAAATCCAAAAATAATTAAAAATATATAGAAAGTGAATAAAACCCCAAAAATAATGAAAAAAATCCAGAGAATGAATAAAAACCCAAAAATAATGAAAAAAATACAGAAAGTGAAAAAAATCCCAAAAATAATGAAAAATTTTCAGAAAAGTGGATAAAAAAGAAAATAAATATTAACACCGGAATTAATTTAAGAAAACACCTAGAAATTTACTAAAAAGTAAGAAACTTATTAATTAAGAAAAAAAATAACAAAAAATTAAAAATAGGCTCACAAAATTAAAAATAAATAAATAAAATGATGAAAAAAATACATAAAATAAATATTAGTCCCAGAATTAATTTAAAAAAACACCAAAAAATTAAAATAAAAAGCTTCGGGAAATAAAAAATAATAATGAAAAAAATGCAGAAAATGAATAAAAAATTGAAAATAAATATTATCCCCTGAATTAATTTAAAAAACACCCATAAATTTATTAAAAAGTCCAAAATTTATTAATTAATTAAAAAATAAAAGAAAATAAAAAAGCTCTCAAAAAATTAAAGAATGGAAATGAATAAATACCCTAGAAAACTAGTAAAAATGCAAATATTAGAAAAAAAAAAGAGAATTAGAAGGAAAAAAAACTGGCGATAAGGGGGACGAAACAGTTAGGGGTTGGGGTGGGGGCGTGGTGAATTTGGTTTTTATTCATTTTTTATTTTTTCTTACTCTTAGTACATTTTTTCTATTTGTTTTTTAAATTCATTTTGGGGTTAATATTTATTTTCTAGTTTTTTATTCATTTTCTGTATTTTTTTATTTTTTGGATATTTATTCATTTTTTGTGTTTTTTTTTAATTTTTTCGGTTATTTTTTGGAATTTTTATTATTTTTCTATTTTTTATATATATTTTCTAGTTTTTGAACAAAATTTTCAGTTTTTGAATGTTAACATGTAGAAAATTATTTCATATTTTTAACGAATGAACGCGTTTTCTAGTTTTCCAAAATTTTCCACAGAAAATGAAAATGGAAATCGAGATGAAAACAAAAATTGTGATATGTTGTAGAAGATAAGGCTATTTATCAGAAAAAATTTTAATTTTTTTTCCACAAAAATAAAAACTTAGAAAATGCGTTCAAGTTTGATAAAAAATTAAAAAATAATTTTTACAAATTTTCAATTTTTCAAAAATTAGAAAAATAACTTTAACTAGTTTTCCACCAATTTTCAATATCTTCAAAATTAATTTTTAATTTCGAACTTTCTATAACTTACATCTAGATCCTTACCTTTTTGGTAAATTATATTTTAATCTCTTATTTTTCTAAAAAAAATATATTTTGACCTTGAAATGTTTTAGAATAACATTTTAGCCCTCAACTTTTTGTAAATTTTATTTTGTCTCTTTTGATTGCCTATAAATTATACATGGATCCTGAACTCTCTATAATTACGTCAGAACACTAAACTTCGTGTAAATTATATTTGTCCCCTAAATTTTCTATAAACTATATTTGGAAAATAATAATTTATCTATCATATGAATGCATTTTCTAATTTTCTAAAAAAATTCATAGAAAATGAAAATTAAAAATGGAGATGAAAATTGAAAATAAAATATATAAAATAATTTTTCACAACTAAATAAGGCCTTAGGTTTTGATGGCATTTTTTTTCCAACTACCTCTTCTTACTTTTTTATGGGTTTATTATATATAGGTCTCATATGAACAAAATTTTCCTAACTAAGTCCTATTGACTTTTCAACTATTAAATAAGTCATATTCCTAAGTTTTGAGGACTTTCTTTTTCATAATTTTACTCTTTTAAAACCAACCATTTGTAACTTCATAAGGAAGTTATATAAGCGATTGAAAAAAAATCATTTTTTTAAATTTTCAAATGATCATAACTTTTGATTGACAAGTCCGTTTTTGCAAAATTACTATTTTTAAAATCTTCTCGCCGAGATCTATCAAACAAGATTCATGAAACCTATAAAATTTCAAAGAAAAAAGTTACACATCAGTAAACTTTACTGCATGCACCAGAAAATGAAATAGTTTTATATATGTGACATTTTCACAAATAGTAACATTTATTGTGTTAATATTACACAGACAGTAGAACTTACTGTGTTCTCAAGAAAATTTTACCCATATATTTATCAAACAAGATCCACGGAGTACATTATATTTTAACGAAAAAAATTACACAGATAGTAATATTTGCTGCGTACACTTTTAAAATAGAATTAATTAATGGTTGAATAGTCAATAGGATTTAGTTAAAAAAAATCTCAAAATAGGAATTACATATAATAATACACACACACACACACACACACACACAGATATATATATATATATATATATATATATATATATATATATATATATATATATATATATATATGTGTGTGTGTGTGTGTGTGTGTGTGTGTGTTTGTATTATTAATTAATGGTTGAATAGTCAACGGAACTTAGTTAAAAAAATCTCAAAATAGGACTTAGTTAAAAAAAATCTCAAAATAGGAATTATTATGTGTGTGTATTATTAATTAAGAGTTGAATAGTCAACGGGACTTAGTTAGAAAAATCTCAAAATAGGAATTACATATAATAATACACACACACACACACACACACACACACACACACACACACACACATATATATATATATATGGGGGGGTTATAGATTATTTGACCCATTTATTTAACCAATTTGTTTGTATTATTGTTTAATACAGATGAGTAGAGGAAAACCATTTATTATTGTTTATAGATATAAAACCATTTATTTAACCTACTTATTTAATAATATTTTAAGAGAAGGAAACATGTCAAATAAGTGGAGGAAAAGCACCATAATACCGTTGTATAAAAATAAAGGGAATTTACAAAACTGCGGTAATTATAGAGGAATCAAACTGAACAGTCACACTATGAAATTATGGGAAAAGGTTATAGAACAAAGATTAAGAAATGAGTCAGCTATCTCGGAAAATCTATTTGGATTTATTCCAGGGAGATCCACCACAGAAGTTATTTACTTATTAAGATAATTAATGGAGAAATGTAGAAGTAAGAATAAAAACTTATATATGGTCTTTATAGATTTAGAAAAGACTTATTATAGAGTACCTATGGATATAATTTGGTGGGCTGTAAGGAGGAAGAGAATTCCTATCAGTAATATTAAAGTTATTGAAGATATGTATGATAACACAAAGACTATAATAAGGAGTATATGTGGAGAAACTAAAGACTTTGCGATTAAAGTGGGTTTACATCAAGGATCGACCTTAAGTCCTTATTTATTTGTCGTAGTTTTGGATGAGATTACTAAGGATATACAAGAAGATGTCCCATGGTGTTTGTTGTTTGCATATGATATAGTTTGGATGAAATTACGAAGGATATACAAGAAGATAGCCGGTTTTTCTTACGACATTCATTTGAATGATATCCAGGTTTGCCACAATTATAACATTTTCCTTTAATCTTTTTTTTAGATTTTAAAGTGACTTCACCTTCACGTTTCCTTTCATTGGTTTTTGGCCCTTGTTCCATAATATTACCCTTAGTTTCCATGGAGTTTTTTTCATTCTTCTTTTCAGATACACAGTTGTCTTCTTCAATCCTACGCCTTATAATTAGTTATTCAAGATTCATCTCCTTGCATTTGTGCTTTAGATAATTCTTTAAATCTTTCCAAGAAGCCGTTAATTTTTCAATCATTGTACCACTTGCAATGAGTTGGTTAAGCACATCCCTTCAGCATGAATGTCATGAACAATCACTTGTAGTTCTTGAACTTGAATAATTACTTTCTCAGAATCCACCATTTTATAGTCAAGAAATTTATTGACTATTAATTTCTTCATACCGACATCTTCTTGTAATACCCCATAATTTTGAATGATTATGAAATTAAATATTCTCCGTATTTTAAATTACACTCGTTCAGTAATTTAATTTAATTAAAATAAAATATTATGGATTTAATAGATATTAATTTGTGGGAATAAGATTGATATTTATGTGATAAATGTACTAAGTGTATTTGTAGTAAATAAAATACGGTGAATTGTTATTACGTCATAGTGAGTGAGAATGATGAGATTTTTTACGGTATCTTAACTGGGGCTTGTGAGTAGATTATTTTAAGGTCAAGGTAGGAAAATTATGTAGGTGACTTGGATGGAGATTTTGAGTTCATGATTAATTTCAAATATGTTAGAATGGTAAAAAAAAATAAGTACCCGAGGGTAGTAATTGGGTTTTGGGGGCTTTTTAGACTAGCCCGAACTCATGTAGGGGTATTTGGGTCATTTTGATGAAGCCTAATAACCTAATTTCAAATTTAGTGGGGTAAAATATAAAGGTTAGGTGTGTAAGGCATCCCTACCATTAGTTACAAATAGTAAAAGAGATAAGGAAGAAAGGAGAAAGCAAGGCGATGGCAAGAGAGGCTAATTGAGAAGAAAACTCAAGGGATTCTAGCATCAAATCATCACACACAAGAGAGATAAGACCCTACAATCATTCCAAGGCGATAATTAAATAACTTAATATTTTATGCATATAAATTCAGGTCATATCATAGTAGGTTATATACTGTGTTTCAAAAGACTTATAGGGAATGGAATCTATGTTAAAAGGTGGGATTTTGGATAATAAGTAGTGTAACGATTGCTCAATACATATTTTGAAGATAAATTCAAATGCTCAATACATATTTTGAAGATAAATTCAAACATAAAGATTAAATCTTGAATGGGAAATTTAAGGAATTGCATAATCTTGAATGGGAATTAAGAAAGTATATAGTTTTGAATAAGATGTTAAATTCCATGAGTTTAATTGTTGTTGGATGAATTTGAATGTGAAGATAAGTGTAATCATTTTTAGAATTGATAAAAACTATAAATTATGGGTTATATTGGTGATATATATGGGATTGTTGATGGGAAGATGATGAATCCCGCCTAAGAGAGAGAGTTATAGCGCCAATCTCATTAGAAGCTCGTTCGAATGAGTTGAGATTCTCGTTCAAACGATTCTTGTTTGAACGATCCTTGAGTTTGTTCATGGAGATAGATCTTTTCATTATGAACGAGTGGTCACTAGTTTCGTATTTTTTTTATTTTTTTAATTAGTTATGAATTTTATACGAAAGGGTGTTCGAGATCGAAATCTTTAGTTGGAAATCAAATCCGGGTACGGATGCACGGGTGATTCAGGGTGAAAAATATTCGGGTGATGATTTATGAAATCGGGTTAGAATTCCAGAAAGAGTTAGACTACGGGCCGATTTTAGATAGGCTTAGTATCCGAAATAAAATATAAACGTAATATATAAAAATAAGTAAGTGACTACTTATGAATTTGGGAGTCAAATTTAGACTCGGAGATTTCAGGCTAGTGCTTTGAGCGATAAACACGATTTAGCCGGATTTGTTTATTTATATATATATATATATATATATATATATATATATATATATATATATATATATATAAAGACAATATATATACGAATAAAAATAATATATGTGTGTAAAATATTTATGTGAAACATACCCCTCTAGTGCTATCATTGGAGGTTACGCGATGTGGGTGATCCCCCTGACTAGTGAATGCCGGGTGAGTATAGTCCCCATATCATAAAGTCACGCATGTGCCCTTGTGAGGGTTGAAGTTCAAGGTAAGGTAACTTTGGGTATGGTTATGACTCACTATTGAAGAACTATGGTTACCTCTAATATGTTTGTGATTTTATCGAGTTGGTATGAGAGTCTGACTGTCGGTATTCGGGATGATGTGAGTATGCCCTGGATGATGATATCATTCACTATACCAAAATACTAATTTTGTAACTGCTAATGGTGATGACAAACATATTACTCCCGGGAGCAGTCGCAAAACTATTTGTAACTCCCATTAGGGGTGATAAAATCAATGGGTAATAAAAAATTTGAGTCAATTAGTTTGTCACCGCTAATGAGAGTGACAAATGTTACCATGAAATTAATTTATGACTCCTATAAGCAGTCACAAGTTTATAACTGTCAGAAGCAGTCACAAATTTATCGGTAGGGCTAAGTTATGACTCTTATGAGCAGTCACAAAATTATAACTGCTAAGAGGAGTCATAAATTTTGGTCTAATACTAAATTTGTAAGTGCTATCGACAGTCATAAATTTGTAACCGCTCTAAGTTTATACTAAATTTGTGACTGCTATTGGCGGTCATAAATTTGTAACTGCTTCAAGGAGTCACAAATTTTGGCCTAATATTTGGTCTGTAACCGCAATTAGCAGTCACAAGTTTTTTACCTAAATTTTATTTCCCGCTTCTCTCTCCTCTCTCTCTCTCTCTCTCTCTCTCTCTCTCTCTCTCTCTCTTCACACTCCCACCCCTCACTCTCTTTCATTTTTTTTCGACCTAACGTTGTTGCTGTGAGAACCGATTGTTGTCGATTGTTATTTCGTTTTAAGAACCAATTTGATGCGGGTTGTTGTTTAGTTTTAAGAATCGATTGTTACAGAATCGATTGCTGTGAGTATTTGCTTTAAAATTTTATTTATTTCATTTGCTATGAGTATTTGTTGTTCGCTATTCATTTCGTTTTCTCTTTCATATCCATATCATGTATTTGTTGTGGAAGAAATGTAAAAAAAATACATGTAATATGTTTACATCTAAAAAATGTAGACAAATACATTTTTTAGATGTAAATAAATACATTTTTTTATATGTTTTAAACATATTACATGATTTTGTTTGGATTTTTAACAATTTGAGGATGTAATTGTGGTTGATTTTGTTTACTCCATTTACATTTTGGATGATATCATTGAATTAATTTTAATCATTATAGAATAAAATTGACACCCATGGGGGACTTAAGTACCCACTTAATTTTAAACAAAATACGTATATAGTACCAAAAACAAATGGGAAGTGCTAAGTTTTCTTCAATGCTAGGGTTTTCTTTAAATTGGGGGAATATGAAACCAATTCATCTAGTAACTAAAATACTTGTGCGCAGCATATATGCATATATGGAACCAATTCATTTTTCATTATAAAGGACATATTCATTTAGATTTATAATTTACTGAGTTTCTATTTGTTTGTATTATAGAATTAACGGGGTTTCCACAATATAAAGAGTGGATGGGTGAAAGTTGTAGAGTGGGGCAAGTATATGTTAATGGGGTTAAAGACTTTGTGAATTATACAATGAAGAATGTCAAAACTGATATTATCCCATGCCCCGTGCAATCGTTGTAAAAATGGTAAACGTTTAAAAGGGGTAGATGTAAAAGTACATTTGTTTCATTGGGCTATACAAGCTGACTACACGTTTTAGAATTTCCATGGGGAGAGGGATTTTAAGTATATTCCAGAAGAAATGCTTGTCAATGAAACAGTTCACACAGATGGTGACCCGTTAGTACATGCTAGGATGATATAACATGATACTCACTCTCTATATGATTTTATCTCAGTGTAGTTGTTGTGACACCCCGCCTAATAAGATACCGGGTGATCAGTACTATACCAAATTAAAACAGAAATCCCAGTTGGATCATCTATAGCATCACTGTCTAAAACTTTTTAAAACTTACTAACCACCTAGTATTCCAAAAGCTGGTGCCAATTTTAACTTTTTAATTAAACAAAACAGTACATGCGGAAACAAATATAAACCATTCACACAACTGAATGAAAATAAACTGAATCATATATACACAACTTTCCGAATAAATCACCGGCCACCAAAGAAATAATCCATTACAAATATTCAACACCTGAAAACTGTACCGAGAAGTCTGGGCGACAAGCCCTAAATAAAACTGAAACTGATACAAGATTCCTACTCTAGGAATGAATGAATGATGCGTCTAATCAAAACTCCTGCTAGCATCCACATATGCCGCAGATCCGTGTCCCTGGAATAGAATATCAATCCTGGCATCCCTGTGGCTGGACACCTAAAAGGTTTTGAAAATGGTTTTATAGCAAGGGTTAGAACCCAAAATATTTTGAAAATATTTAGCAAGTGAATTAACTGCAGTAATTTAAAATGCATAAATGCGCTTCATATTTAAGTTAGTGTCGCACTCCCTTGAGGACATTCTCATCCCTCCACTATTGTGCACACCTATCGGTTACCTTAACCCCGCCTAGTTGTACCACCCTGTCCAACTAATCCTGTAAGGACAATTTGTCCATCTTTATGTATATGTTATGTCATACGCCGTTACAAGATTGATGGTTGAAAAGATCACATCGTCTTCAACGAAATCCGAAATCCGAAGATCAAAAGAAGAAGGAATTTGGGAATCAGACCTGACCGGACCGATCCGGCTCAGATAAAAGAACCGATCCGGTTCACCGGACCGATCCGGATAAAGGGACCGGACCGATCCGCTTGCTGAGTTGAGACCAGTACACCCCGGATCCATAACGAACCGATGAAGGCAAAAAGGCCGAACAGATCCGATGCCAACCGGATGGATCTAGTTTCAGAAAAAGAACCGATCCGAGTTCACCGGACCGATCCGCCTAAAAGACCGGACCGATCCGACGAGGATAGACTCTGCCAGATCGTGGCCAGATTTTCCAGGGCAAAGAGTTCCTTATTTAATCCACGATCAGAGGTTGTTATTGAGAAGACTTTCCCACGATTTTCAGAGCATATCAACCCTAAAGTCTTCACCTATTGAGTCCTATGATTCTAGGTTTTTAGATTCACACATCTTCCATATCCTTGTGAATCAAGTTTGGTAACCCAAAGAACACCATTGTTGTTGTTCAACCCTTGTGAAGTGGACCGCTCCTTCCTCTTCATTGCAGCCCTACTAGAAAGGGATATTCCAGCCGCGACTACAGAATCCGATACCCGAGGGTAATTCTTAGTCAAAAACTTGTATTTCAGTGTAATCCGATTGTAAGTCGTTTCTCTTACAAATTATAGTGATATACAAATGGTTTTGCCCCTGTGGGGGATTTTTCCTTAAACTTTGTGTGTTGAATAATTCTTGCATGATTTCATATTGTTTCAATCACACCTAGTTGCATGCTTAGGGTTAATTTGGATTAAAAAGGTATTTATTATATTACTTCTTAATTGAACGCAAGCGCCAACTCTTTCAAATTGGTATCAGAGCAGGTTACGCTAATCTATCGCATATTCCTATTTCCGCAAAATTTTTCTAAGATATCAATTTTCTGAAAAATTGATTTTTGAAAAAATGCGTGTTCAAATGGAGAAGTCATATTATAAAATGCCTATTTTTGACGGATCAAATTATGCTTATTGGAAAGCCCGTATGAGGTCGGCTTTAAAAGCCATTGATGAACGTGTCTGGATTTTGGTTGAACGAGGGTGGACTCCTCCCACCGTTACTGTTGATAATGTGACCAACTTGAAACCTGACATTACTTGGACTGATGAAGAATTTAAATGGTCATCTTTTAATTCTAAGGGTCTAAGTGCTATTTCTGGGTCTGTCACACCTGATGAGTTTAAACGCATAATGACGTGTACCACGTCAAAAGAGGCATGGGATGTTTTGCAACTTACCCATGAAGGAACAAATGCTGTTAAAGAGTCAAAATTGCAAAATTTAACAACTCAATTTGAAACCATCACCATGCATGAAAATGAATGTTTTGATGAATTTTATGCTAGGCTTTCTGATATTGTTAATACTAGCTATAATCTTGGTGAACATATTCCTAATGCTAGAGTTGTTAAAAAGATTCTCCGTTCCCTTCCCAAGCGTTTTATACCTAAAGTCACTGTGCTAAATTCCTTGGGTAATTTAAATACACTAAAATTGGAAGAACTGGTAGGAGATTTACAAACTTATGAAATAGACATGTTTCCTAAATCTGCCAAGCCTAAAGATAAGGGAATTGCCCTTAAAACCCAAGAGAGAAAAAGTGAGGGGTCAGCAAGAAAGAAAGTCGAGTCATCTAGAAAGATAGAAAATTCTGATTCTGAATGTGAGTTTGACTTAGATGATTTGGCATTATTTGCTAAAAACTTCAAGAAAATTCTGAAATTTAAAAAGGGTGGAAACTTCAAAGATAAAAAGAATTTTCAGAAAAATAAGTTTGAAAAGAAAGATTTCTAAGAACCCCCTAAAGACAGTGAGAGGTGTTTTGAGTGCGACGGTAAGGGACACAGAGCGTTTGAGTGTGCCACTCGTCTGAATAGGGAAAAGGGTAAAGCTGTCCTAAATGCTACCCTTAGTGACGACAGTGAGGTCGAGTCGGTGGACTCGGGAGATGAGTCACCGCATGAGCGTAACTTCACCGCGTTCATGGCTAGTCATGTGAGTACTCCTAGTGCATCTCACGACGATGAGGATGCTACTTCACAGGGACACCTCGACAGCGAGAGCGAAGAGAGTGAGGGAGAGGAGGAAGGTAGTGAGGACGAGAGTAACCTTCAACGCGCCTACGCCGAGTTATATAATGAGTCTTTCAAAACTAAAAAAACGTAACAAGGCGTTAGTTCTTAGGACCACCGCGTTAGAAGAAGAGTTAGAAGAGACGAGAGAGAGAGAGTCCTCCACCTGCACCGCCATAAGAGAGAGAGAGTCTGCCTGGGTTAGTAAAGAGAATTTGCTTAGAGAGAGAGAGAGCAGTTTTGAGAAAGAAAAAGCGGACTTGACTAAACAAGTGGCTAGTCTTACGAGTGAGCTCCATTCCTCCCTGGAGACTCGGAAGAAACTTGAAGCACTTGTTGCCCAGCTTACTCATGACCTTGAGAGAGCTCGGAAAGTCAAGGTACAAATCGAGGACATACCTGGGAAGATGGGAAAGATGCTCCTCGGTCCCGCTTTAGGTTTTGGTGACAGACAAGGAATAGGTTTTGATGGTGCCTCCACATCCCAAATTGCACCAGGACCAATTCCTGAGTTTACTATGACTCCTTATGGCCGTCATCAAAAACCAAGAAGGAGATTTCGACCAAGAAAAGCAATCCAAGGTCCTCCTAATAATGTCCCCTTTTGCTCCCATTGCAAAAGAAACGGACACCTTAGGGATAATTTCTATAAGTTGGGTCGGACACGACGTACGTTTGCTCCACCACATCAGACTGATGAGTTTGCCAGTCTGAGAGAGCGTGTTGAGTTTCTAGTCGCCACTTCACAGAGTTTGATGGAGGAATTCCAACGAATAACCTTACCATCAATGAATGCGCCCCGTATTCCGGCTAAAACCAACAACAACAAGGGAATACAAAAAGGTACCTACTCTTGGGTTCCTAAGAAAGAGAAAAAGGCCCTTGTTGTCCATGTCGCTCTCAAAACCCATAATACCTCACAGTGGTACTTTGACAGTGGATGCTCCAGACACATGACAGGTGATGTCTCATATTTTACCCATCTTGAGGATTATAATGATGGGAGAGTCACCTTTGGAGATGGTAGCAAATCTAGCATAGTAGGACGAGGTACAGTAGAGTTACCAGGATTTCCAAAGCTAGAGAACGTGCTGTACGTCAAAGGTTTGAAAGCAAACCTTCTTAGCATCAGCCAGCTGTGCGACGATGACTTTGCAGTGAAGTTTGACCGAAAAGCTTGTAAGGTCTATAATCAAGTCGGTAAACTTTTAGTGCAAGGGGTGAGGACAGAGGATAACTGCTATGGGACTGAGCCCACATCCTCACTTGTTTGCAACAGCGCCACGATCACTCCTATGGATCTGTGGCACCAATGTCTAGGTCATGTGAACGTTAGAGACTTATCTCGTTTAGTCAAAAAGGACCTAGTACGTGGCTTACCATCTCTTGGAAAGTCAACTTCGACCGTTTGTGGACCCTGTCAGTTGGGAAATCAAATTCGTAGTCCTCATAGGAAGTTGCATTCCATTACCACCTCTCGTGTTCTGGAGTTGATTCACATGGATCTTATGGGTCCCACTCGTACTGAGAGTCTAGGTGGTAAGAGGTACATCCTCGTGATGGTAGATGATTTCTCCAGGTACTCCATTGTAGGTTTTCTGAGAGAGAAATCCGATGCTGTCGAATTCTTAACGACCAAGTGCCGTGTCCTGCAAAATCAACACGGTGTCACTATTAACAGAATACGTAGTGACAACGGCACTGAATTTAAGGAAGCAAAAGTGGATTTGTACTGTGATAGCCTTGGGATCAAACATGAGTTTTCTGCTGTGAGAACTCCTCAGCAAAATGGGATTGTTGAGAGAAAGAATAGAACGATCCAAGAAATGGCTAGATCTATGCTTCTAGGTCGTAAAGTTTCTAGGAGATTTTGGGCAGAGGCAGTGTCTACTGCATGCCACACGGTGAATAGGGTGTATCTGCATCCACACACACTTCACACTCCGTATGAGTTGTGGACTGGCAAGAAGCCCAACCTGGCATATTTCCGTGTTTTTGGGAGTAAATGCTATATCCTACGGGATAGAGAGCAATTAGGAAAGTTCGACTCCCGGAGTGACGAGGGAATATTTCTAGGATATTCATCGAATAGTAGAGCGTACCGGGTGTTTAACCTGAAGAGCTCTAAGATTATGGAATCAATAAACGTCACCGTGCAAGATGACGAACCTCCGACGATTATTGATCCTAATCTTCAGTGTGAGGATGAGGATTGTTCTGACAGTGATTTACCTGTTCCTCTCTCACACTCTGTGGACCCTACTCCTGAGTTAGGGGACACACCTGCTTGGGTTCGCAAGAGTCATGACCCTTCTGCCATTGTTGGTGATCCCACTCTAGGGGTCAAGACTCGTGCTCAGCTAGAGAACGTTGTTAGCCATCTTTGCTACACGTCCAAAGTCGAGCCCAAGAACCATAAAGAAGCACTCAAGGATGAACACTGGATATCTGCTATGCAGGATGAGTTGCTTCAGTTTAAAAAGAATAATGTCTGGGAATTAGTCCCCCGACCTAGTGAGACTAATGTGATAGGTACCCGATGGATTTTCAAGAACAAAATGGATGAATATGGTACCATAATCAGAAATAAGGCTAGGTTGGTCGCTCAAGGCTACACACAGATAGAGGGTGTAGACTTTGGGGAGACATTTGCTCCTGTTGCGAGGCTTGAGTCCGTCCGTCTTCTGCTCGCCATCGCATGTCATCTGCGCTTCAAGGTGTATCAGATGGATGTCAAGAGTGCCTTTTTGAATGGCATTCTACAGGAGGAGGTTTATGTGGAACAACCAAAAGGGTTTGAAGACCCTCAGCACCCTGAGCACGTCTACTATCTGAGGAAAGCCTTGTATGGTTTGAAGCAAGCACCCCGTGCTTGGTACGAGAGGCTTACTTCCTATCTCTTAGCTCATGGCTTCAAGAGAGGGGGAGTTGATATGACGTTGTTCGTCAGGAGAGATGACGGTGCTATTTTGGTTGCCCAGGTCTATGTGGACGACATAGTCTTTGGATCCACTTGCTCCCAGCATGCTCACCACTTTGAGGAGGAGATGAAAAGTGAGTTTGAGATGAGCATGGTTGGTGAGCTTACATTCTTCCTTGGTCTCTAGGTTCGTCAGCTAGAGGATGGGATGTTCATCTCCCAATCCAAGTATGCTAGAGACCTAGTGAAGAAATTTGGTGTAGACTCCGCTAAGCATGCACGTACACCTATGAGTACCACTACCAAGCTTAGTAAGGACACTTCAGGCAAGGATGTAGAGCAAACCTTGTATCGGAGTATGATAGGCAGTCTTCTCTACTTGACTGCTAGTCGTCCCGACATTGCCTTTAGTGTTGGAGTCTGTGGGCGTTATCAGGCGTCTCCTAAAGAGTCACACTTACTCGCTCTAAAACGTATTATCAAATACGTGAGTGGGACTCTCTCATACGGTATTTGGTATTCCTTTGATACCGATGACCGTTTGTCCGCCTATTCGGATGCCGATTGGGCCGGGGACGTAGATGGATGTAAGAGCACTTCGGGTGGGTGTTTCTACTTTGGTTCTGCTCTTGTCTCTTGGTTGAGCAAGAAGCAAAACTCCATCTCTTTGTCCACTGCGGAGGCTGAGTACATCGCCGCCTGGAGTTGTTGCACGCAACTCATGTGGATGAAGCAAATGTTGGAGGATTATGGGATTTCACAGGACACCATGACCATTTCCTGTGATAACACGAGCGCGATACACATATCCCGTAATCCTGTCCAACATTCGCGCACAAAGCACATCAGGTTACGCGAGCACTTTATACGTCAGTTAGTTGAGGAGAAGGTCGTAACCCTGAGTTTTGTTCCTACCGACCGTCAGTTAGCCGATATTTTCACTAAACCTTTAGATGCCCTTAGATTTGAGAGTCTTAGGAAGTCTTTGGGGATTTGCACAGTTGACTGAGGGGTTGGTCTATGTCTAGAATAAGATGCTTCTTCATGTTCATATCATATGCTTCCTATTGCTAGTATGTTTTATATGTACCATAGATTTGTTGTACAGCTTTTATGTATTTTTTATTATTCTTTGAAAAATACAAAAAGATTTTATTTTGATAAATTTTTGAAAAATTCAAAAAGAGATTTGCCTTTTATGGATGAGCATTTAAGATAGCCAAGTCACAACTTCATTCCATATATCCATGTGACTGTTTGATAGAGATTTGAGAGGCTACATCATTTTATCCATGTGCTTAACATTGATTGGAGTCCTTGAGATGTATTTAGTGATATTTCTTACATGCTTGACTCCTATATCCTTTATTGCACACATGCACGGCTATATTTGATTGTTGCACTTGTCAATCTCTTGTTGGCTTGAGTGTTTCCATCTCAATCCTGTCTATACAATGTATAAAATGCGATAAAACTTGACAAGATTGGATTGCATGTTAAAACCATTTTGGTGAGACTGTGGGTACATTTTCATAACGGGGAGGGGCTGCGAAAGTTGATTCTTATCCTTTGCGCAAAAGCCACCGTTACAAAGGACCTAAAAAATGGAGGTATTTTAATATCCGAGGTCCTAAGAGGTTAAAAGAGCCCGAAAAAAATTGATAAGGCAATAAAAAGCAATTCCTGCCAAATATGGGCCATTTAGGTTTTCACCATCAATTCTCCAAAGTTTGAGAATTTAGTATACCTCTATTCAAAATATAAATCTGAGGGAGTTTGGTTGGAGATTGAAAAAACGGGTTTGCACTTCCTTGAAAGTCCTGAAAAAGCATAAAATCATTTTGGACGTTATTGGTGTGAAAATCATTTTGAGCTTTGATGTTTTGATTTGATTGAGTCAATATCTTATATTGTCATTCTTTTACACCAAAGGAAGCATTTGAGTTCTTTCGCTAGGAATATCCAATATTCATCGTGCACATATGTCATGTTTGTATGCATTGATTTTCCTATCGAATTTTGATCACACCTCTTCTTTTACGCTATCACCGACTTGGTTGTTTTATGTTCATTCATGGTGTGATTTTATGCCTTGTGTCACCCCAGTTTTGCTTGTTTTTTTTTCATTTCTCTCATTTTGTCTATTTGGGGACATCATAAAAAGGGGGAGAATGAATTATCTGATTATGGGGGAGTTTTGAAATTTGAGGTTCATCATAAATCTGGTATATATGCATATGTTTATTATCTCATTTCACACTCGATACGTAACTTGGTATTTGCTTTATCTCATGTGTGTAGGTACATCTTTGGATAATCCCATGTTGCACACCCTGATGAGAAAAGCGTGAAGATTCCTGAAGAATTGAAGAACAAACGATGCAGCCTTAGTCATATGTACCTCTTTCAGTTTTGGGTTCATGGAAGGGTAGATTTGTATAGGCATTGTTCATACTTGATAATTCGGATTTTTTATGTTTGTTCCGGCATAGACATAGGGGGAGATTTGTAAGGACAATTTGTCCATCTTTATGTATATGTTATGTCATACGCCATTACAAGATTGATGGTTGAAAAGATCACATCGTCTTCAACGAAATCCGAAATCCGAAGATCAAAAGAAGAAGGAATTTGGGAATCAGACCTGACCGGACCGATCCGGCTCAGATAAAAGAACCGATCCGGTTCACCGGACCGATCCGGATAAAGGGACCGGACCGATCCGCTTGCTGAGTTGAGACCAGTACACCCCGGATCCATAACGAACCGATGAAGGCAAAAAGGCCGAACAGATCCTATGCCAACCGGATGGATCCGATTTCAGAAAAAGAATCGATCCGAGTTCATCGGACCGATCCGCCTAAAGGACCGGACCGATCCGACGAGGATAGACTCTGCCAGATCGTGGCCAGATTTTCCAGGGCAAAGTGTTCCTTATTTAATCCACGATCAGAGGTTGTTATTGAGAAGACTTTCCCACGATTTTCAGAGCATATCAACCCTAAAGTCTTCACCTATTGAGTCCTATGATTCAAGGTTTTTAGATTCACACATCTTCCATATCCTTGTGAATCAAGTTTGGTAACCTAAAGAACACCATTGCTGTTGTTTAACCCTTGTGAAGTGGACCGCTCCTTCCTCTTCATTGCAGCCCTACTGGAAAGGGATATTCCAGCCGCGACTACAGAATCCGATACCCGAGGGTAATTCTTAGTCAAAAACTTGTATTTCAGTGTAATCCGATTGTAAGCCGTTTCTCTTACAAATTATAGTGATATACAAATGGTTTTGCCCCTGTGGGGGATTTTTCCTTAAACTTTGTGTGTTGAATAATTCTTGCATGATTTCATATTGTTTCAATCACACCTAGTTGCATGCTTAGGGTTAATTTGGGTTAAAAAGGTATTTATTATATTACTTCTTAATTGAACGCAAGCGCCAACTCTTTCAAATCCTGGTATAACCTTCCCTTGCCATACTACTCTAACCCGAGTATAATAACTTCTTGAATTATAAGTTATCTCACAATTAACTTAATTAATTCCTCTTAAATAGTAGCATATAACCGTCTCACAAGTTATATAAAGTAAATACATCACACACTGCATTATTACCCATACATAATATTTACTATCATTATATACGTACCTTTACCACAACATCCACACATATAACACACGTATATCCACCCCTTTGAGTATGCCCTCGCTGGATGATTCCCTCTAAAATGCTATCTCACTAGGTGTGCTCACAAAACCTAGTTTTCCCAAGTTAGAATCGCTCACCAACTTGGACCAAAATATAAACGAAGTGGAGGCAGTCATATTCCTTCCCTGAAAGTGAGATAAATCCCTCACCCATATATACCGGACGCTATGACCTGGGGATATATTCACCCTACTCCTTAAGCTAGGGGATTCACCCACATCGCGCAACCTCCCTTGATTGCACTAGAGTATATAAATTAAATAAATATCTATTCACTGATATTTAAAATCACACACAATATATACACGTATATATATATATATACTATCACTATAACGTATATATATAATATAAAGCCGGCTTTACCGTGTACCTAAAAATCCCGTACACTGCCTGTAAATTAAATATCACACACA
Organism: Sambucus nigra; assembly: GCA_949130495.1. Lineage (NCBI taxonomy): Eukaryota > Viridiplantae > Streptophyta > Magnoliopsida > Dipsacales > Adoxaceae > Sambucus > Sambucus nigra. The sequence goes on from OX422223.1 coordinate 337,164,979, forward strand.
ATGTACACACGTATATATATATATATATATATATATATATATATATATATATATATATATATATATACTATCACTATACCGTATATATATAGCATAAACCCCGGCTTTACCGTGTACTCAAAATCCCGTACACTGCCTGTAATTTCCTGAGTCTGTGGCCCGACTCAACATAATATTTTTTCTCACTTAATAATTTATCACCATCCCGAGTCTATGGTCCGACTCTAATATAATTAATTCCCGCCTCAGTTAATATAATACTTCCCCCGAGTTTATGGCCCGACTCTAATTAAATTAATTAACACCCCCATTAATTTAATACCTCCCCGAGTCTATCGTCCGACTCTAATTAAATTAATTAACACACATATTAATTTAATACCTTCCCCGAGTCTACAATCCAACTCTAATTAAATTAATTAACGCACCTATTAATTTAATTCTACCCGAGTCTAAAATCCGACTCTAATTAAATTAATTATCGCTCCTATTAATTTAATAATTACCCGAGTCTACAATCCGACTCTTATTAAATTAAATATTACACCCATTAATTTAATAATTACCCGAGTCTACAATCCGACTCTTATTAAATTAATTATTACACCCATTAATTTAATAATTACCCGAGTCTACAATCCGACCCTTATTTAATTAATTTACACATTAATTAATCAACACAAATTCGAGTCTGTGGTCCGACTCTAATAAAATTAATTAACTCACTTATTAATTCAATACCTCCCCGAGTCTACAATCCGACTCTAATTAAATTAATTATCGCACCCATTAATTTAATCTTACCCGAGTCGATAATCCGACTCTAATTAAATTAATTATCACACTTATTAATTTAATCCTATCCAAGTCTACAATTCGACTCTAATTAAATTAATTATCACATCCATTAATTTAATACCTACCCGAGTCTACCATCCGACTCTAATTAAATCAATTAACGCATTTATTAATTTAATAACTTGGTGTCACCCAACCATTATTCCCGGACTCACTTACTTGGCCCGTAACTTAATATTTCTTGAGTCTATGTTCCGACTCCAAATTAATTACTCTCTCTCAATAATTAATTTAATACTTTGGTGTCACATAACTAACATATCCGGACTCACTCACTCGGTCCATTTTTACATCTCATAATTTCTTTCCCATATTTTTGCCCGTAAGGTGTCACACATTTATCTCCATAATTTCCTAATTATATTTACCTATAATTCCAACATACCCGGACTCGCCCCCTTGGTCCATAATTAAATATTTCTCCGAGTCTATATTCCGACTCTAAATTAATTAGTTTATCTCCAAACTTAATTCACTACTTCGGGGTCGCTTGACCAGTATACCCGGATTCACTCACATGATCCGTATCTCACTATTTTGGGATAAAATTTCTCAAATTCATCCATTAAGTGCCCCACATAAATTCTTCCTAGTCCCAATTACTTTCTCCCATAATTGCTAGGAATATTTGTTTCATAATTATTTATCACTTATTAATGTATGAAACTTAACTTTTAATAATTTTCCCTTTATATAACAAACTGGCCGAACTGCCCAGATTTCGCCTTCATCGATCGATCGAGCGCCCTAGGTCGATCGATCGATCGTTCCAGTAATCGTCTTCTCCAGCCACTGTCAGCCATGGACAAAACTTAAAGCTTAATTTCTCAACCGAAGCCCTTACCCAAATACAAATAATACATCCTCTATGTAAGGAAAGGGTCTAAACATCTCACATACCTAATTTCATCATCAATATCCATAAATTCCAAGGTTTTCCCTATTTGGGTATTATCCGGGTTTCAAATCCCCAATCCGAATTTCATTTATTTTAATAGCAATTAACCATCTACTCTTACTGGTTTTAACATCTAATACAGTCCTCTACATTCTAGAATTGATACGACGCAAATATTACGTATTTCACCCGTTAACCTACGCGTTATTAGCCCCCTCGGGTATCTTAATCCCTATATTTATGCTCGTTAACCAGACAACCTCGGATTTCTATGTTAACATGTTTTGCAGGGGTTAATTGAGCTTTTGTAGGTATTTGGATGCTTAGTATGAAGTTCGGACGCTTTCCGGAAATGTTTCGTCGACTTTTGCATCTTCGGGGGCATTTTAGTAATTCCAACATTCGGGTTTGAATCCCGAGCTCTTCACGGAAGTTGAAGCCCTCTGATTTCTCTTCGCGTGGCCGCCGACGGTGCATGATTCTGAGTTGTATCGAAAGAGTTATGGCATTTTTAGGATGGTTTTTACTTCAAATTCACACTCAAGGTCACATTCAAGGGCATTTTAGTCATTTCATATTTTGGTTTTTTGGCCCAATGTCTTCTTGGATGTTGTATTCCTCTGAGTTATCTTCGCGTAGCCTCCGACCGTGCCTCATTCCGAGCTATAACGAAGAAATGACGGCATTTTCCGTAAAACAGGACAAAGCTGCAGAATTCAGACCTGTAGGTTGCGAATCGATTCGGCCCAAAACCGAATCGATTCGGAATTCTGCAGAATTGCAGATTCGAACTTCCCCTGTTTCCGAATCGATTCGGACCATTTCCGAATCGATTCGGGCCTCCAGATTTTTGGTTTTCTTCCCTTTTATTACAAGTTTGCCATGGGATATTTTGTATAAACCCAATTCTCTCTCATTTGAGACGAAAATAATCAGATTTTAGCTTAGTTTAGGGTTTGGTTTTGGGAGCTTTTCTTCATTTCTCCTTGGGGTTATGCCCTTTTTGGGTTTTGTAAGTTGGTTTTCATTATCCATTCCATTAATATAGTTGTATTTACTTAATTCTTGCTTTGTTAATTAGATTTACATGCTTTCATAATTAGGTTTACATGCTTTATTTATTGCTTTTATAGTTTACTTAGTTTATTAATGCTTAATCCGTAGATAACGGGTTGGGATTGCGTTTCCGCCATTAATGGGCGTTGAGCTCCGAAAGTTAGGTTTTGTGTAAAATTGCGTTTAATTGAAACCGCGTGTATTAAAGTTGGCTTGTTATGCGTTTAACTTTATTTGTCACGCAACTTTAATGTTTATAGCGATAATCCGAATTTAATCCGCGTGTGACCATTTTCAGTTAAATGTTTAATCTCGCAACTTTGGGTTAAATTCCTTCTTGTGTGATGTTTATGCTTAATTGTAAATGCTCGATTAAATGTTTTTGAACCGTAATTCTAATTAGTAGTTGTTTAGCCCGTGTGGTGGAATGCGATCCCGATCCTCGCTTTCCTTTATTTTAGCATTAACTTCTCTTTTCTTTTGTCACCATAACCACACATCACCTTTTATTATTTCTTTTATACCCTTTTATTTTCAGAAGTTTTAAAACAATTAAAGTCTAAAATTCAATCATTCCCTGTGGATTTACGATACCCGACTTACCGCTGTACTTGCTTGTCAAGTGTAGTAGTAGCTTAGGTTTTTTTTGTATCGCGGTGGCGAAATACACGACGACTGTGTCCTCACACGAACACACTTTTTCCGCCCGATCAAAAATGGCGCCGTTGCCGGGGAGTAATTGTTTTAGATAGTAATTGTTTTGTTATTTCGTAGTATTTTTCCTTTCCTATTTGTATTCTGTCTTTTAACCTTTCTTGCAGGATTTGCATACTTCGAGCGCTAAGAAACTTTCATTCGCGGTTGCTCACTTTCTTTCTTGGATTCTCCATCTTTCAACAACGAGGTAACCATGTCTTTCTTTTATAGTTATTACGGTTATTCTAATGATTCATACTTTGGGGATAGTTTTCAAGTTTTCCATTTTCAAGATTTTCTTGAAAATGAAAGACTTGAAAACATTTATCGGAATGAAAATCGTTATTGGGAGCTTGAGTTGGATTCATTATTCGAATCCAATGACGATTCTTATTTCATTACTTTCGAAGACGAGTTTCAACCAAATGAGGAGTCCGAGGCTCTTGAGCCGAGGAAGCCTACTTTGGAAGAGTCTTTGCTTCTTTACTCCCAAGGTTTGGAAAGCCTAAATGTTGCTGGAATGAGACTAGGAGCACTTTGCGATGAGATGAATTCTTATGCACAAAACAACGAGGAGGTGGAAACTTGTGTTTCACCTCAATTTTTCAGAGAATTTCTCATCGAATGTGAATCTTTCTCCTCCGAAATTCAATCTCCTTCCAACGATGAGTCGATTGAGATTGAATTTGTTTCATCACCATATTCGTTTTCCGTCATTGAACCATTAGAATTACCGGTTGATTCCTGTGAGTCAGTAGAAACTTTTAAAACTTCTACACTTTTTGCCGATGAGGACTCTTTACCGGACTTGTTTTCGATGGATGTTATCCTCATGTGTGCACCATCTCCCATTCCATTTGAAAAACCTTTGGGAGATGAATTGATTTTTCGTGGTCCTCTAGTGTTCTTATCCCCCTTGTTATCCAAATCCCCCATCGTCCGTCCAAAATTTCAAATTGGCGATGGTTCATTTTTTTCACCACCCACATGCCTTCCGTTGTTCAAACGGAATTCATATCTTTCGGGAGGCATGTTCAGTTTGGAGGGTCCACCGTTGATCTTTCAAAGTCAAATCCCTTTTTGGGTGGACCCTCAACTATTTAGACTTCTAGTATATAGTTAGTGTGAAGCCTAAATAGTAGGTTGTAAATAGTTAGCTTTTTAATTTTCTTTCTTTCCTTTTTTTCTTTCCTTTTTAATTTAGTCTAGTGTAATTAGTTAACTTTTTGTTATTTTTTTTTTGCTATGCTTGGTACTAACTTGTTTTGTAGATTCCTTTGGACTTGTGCTTATGGAGATCGCTCCAATTTTGGGTAATATCGTTCTTTTCCTCTCTTTGTGTTGTGTTCTTAATGCGCATTGAGGACAATGCAACATTTAAGTTAGGGGGTGTAGGATATTCTATCCATTTCATGTGTAGTCCATGGATTTGCTCACATTTAGTTACTAAGTATGCCTTTTTGTGAAAAATTTCAAAAATTTCAAAAATATTTTCCTTCTTTTTTCTCCTTTGTTGGGCATTTTGCCTTGTTTCCAGTGATAAATTTCAATAATTGCCCGATCCAATAGACAACTCAATGATGCATGTTCTCGATTTTAGAAGTTATTAGACTTTAGTCCTCAAATCATTGATATTGTGAATAACTTCATGAATTAAACTTTATCCCATGAGCATATGCACTTTCGTGGTTCTATTGATTTGGTTTAAGATTTTTATAACTCGGTAATCTTTTGTTGCATTGTATATACTTACACCGAGTAAGCTTTGTACCTTTCGTCGTTTGTGAGTGTTATACACTATTCTTTCCTCTTTGAAAACGTTGAATTCGTCGGTAATCTCTTTATTCTTTCATTGACCGTTCATTAATTGAGTTCATCCTTGAAATGTGTTACTTGAGCATGATTTTCATATGTTGTTTTGACTCGAGAATTGCGTATACTTTGTGAAATGATCATAGGCAATCTTTGTTATATCACCCATATTAGCCTTGACCTCACCATATATGTTTCCCTAGTCAACCCCTCTGAGCCTAAATACTAGCCTTTCGTTTCATTACCCAAAATCCCATAACCAACTCCAAATTGGAGTTTTAAGCCATAAATACACCTTACATACCTTTGTTTGGAATGTTACTTGGGATTGAATGTTGTTGTTGTATTGCGGTTGCAATTTTAGGCATATGAGAGTATGATAAGCAAAGAAAAGAAAGTAGTGAAAAAAGTGAAGAAAAAGAGAAAGCAAAAAGCAATAGAAAACAAAAGAGAAAAATGAGAAAAAGAAGAAAAGAAAAGAAAGAGAAAGTTTTATTTGTTGTGTATAGTTCAATAAGCTTTGATTACTCTCCAAATGATACATTTAATGCTTGTTTTGGAACTTGTTTTTCCAATTTTGTTATTGCACGCATTCTCCCATTATCCCGAGTTTTCATCCCGAACACTTTGAATCCGTACATACATTCCTTCATTTCGTACCCTAGCCTATTCTACATTACAACCCTATTACAAGTCCTATGTGATCTTAGGTTGATGTAATTCAAAAGTTTAAATAGTTTTGATAATCTGTGAAAATGCATTTCACCTCTTTTAGTGTGCGGTATCCTTTCATTGAGATTGCAAATTTTTCAGTTTATATATAGCGTTCCTCATTTGTGACATGTGTGCGGCCTAGTTTCCATTTACATTTACTCTTTATGCCCGCATGTCACGTGTATTACCTCCCATTCCGAGTGATTTCATTTGTTGAGCGTAATGCCCGTGAGGATTGAATATATGCTTGCTTTGATTAGTATCCGGTTAATATAAGTTTTTCACCAAATCACACTCTGCATGTGCTCTCCCCCCTCCCATTTTTAAAGTTTCAATTCTATGAGGTGCATTCAACCTGTTAATAACAACGGACTTTAGCTTGAATTCGTTCAATATGCTAATAACATGTTTGAAATCTTTTTCGTTGTTGTTGAGTTTGTCGCATGTTGGGTTGGGCATCTTTTGAGGAAACTATATGATGTTTGTGGGTTTCATCCCTGAAAACCCTCACGAGACGACACTCGTCCACTAGGGTAACCTAGGGGTTTAACGGCTTATTGCATATGCTAAATGCAATCGTTCGCCCACGAAAGTGGCCTTATGCTTTTATACCATACTTTTGTACTTCTCCTGCTTTTGGTTTTCTTGTAGTTCTTGTTGTTTCCTATTTCATTGCTAGGGACTAGCAATGTGTAAGTTAGGGGGTGTGATACGACGCAAATATTGCGTATTTCACCCGTTAACCTACGCGTTATTAGCCCCCTCGGGTATCTTAATCCCTATATTTATGCTCGTTAACCAGACAACCTCGGATTTCTATGTTAACATGTTTTGCAGGGGTTAATTGAGCTTTTGTAGGTATTTGGATGCTTAGTATGAAGTTCGGACGCTTTCCGGAAATGTTTCGTCGACTTTTGCATCTTCGGGGGCATTTTAGTAATTCCAGCATTCGGGTTTGAATCCCGAGCTCTTCACGGAAGTTGAAGCCCTCTGATTTCTCTTCGCGTGGCCGCCGACGGTGCATGATTCTGAGTTGTATCGAAAGAGTTATGGCATTTTTAGGATGGTTTTTACTTCAAATTCACACTCAAGGTCACATTCAAGGGCATTTTAGTCATTTCATATTTTGGTTTTTTGGCCCAATGTCTTCTTGGATGTTGTAGTCCTCTGAGTTATCTTCGCGTAGCCTCCGACCGTGCCTCATTCCGAGCTATAACGAAGAAATGACGGCATTTTCCGTAAAATAGGACAAAGCTGCAGAATTCAGACCCGTAGGTTGCGAATCGATTCGGCCCAAAATCGAATCGATTCGGAATTCTGCAGAATTGCAGATTCGAACTTCTCCTGTTTCCGAATCGATTCGGACCATTTCCGAATCGATTCGGGCCTCCAGATATTTGGTTTTCTTCCCTTTTATTACAAGTTTGCCATGGGATATTTTGTATAAACCCAATTCTCTCTCATTTGAGACGAAAATAATCAGATTTTAGCTTAGTTTAGGGTTTGGTTTTGGGAGCTTTTCTTCATTTCTCCTTGGGGTTATGCCCTTTTTGGGTTTTGTAAGTTGGTTTTCATTATCCATTCCATTAATATAGTTGTATTTCCTTAATTCTTGCTTTGTTAATTAGATTTACATGCTTTCATAAATAGGTTTACATGCTTTATTTATTGCTTTTATAGTTTACTTAGTTTATTAATGCTTAGTCCGTAGATAACGGGTTGGGATTGCGTTTCCGCCATTAATGGGTGTTGAGCTCCGAAAGTTAGGTTTTGTGTAAAATTGCGTTTAATTGAAACCGCGTGTATTAAAGTTGGATTGTTATGCGTTTAACTTTATTTGTCACGCAACTTTAGTGTTTATAGCGATAATCCGAATTTAATCCGCGTGTGACCATTTTCAGTTAAATGTTTAATCTCGCAACTTTGGGTTAAATTCCTTCTTGTGTGATGTTTATGCTTAATTGTAAATGCTCGATTAAATGTTTTTGAACCGTAATTCTAATTAGTAGTTGTTTAGCCCGTGTGGTGGAATGCGATCCCGATCCTCGCTTTCCTTTATTTTAGCATTAACTTCTCTTTTCTTTTGTCACCATAACCACACATCACCTTTTATTATTTCTTTTACACCCTTTTATTTTCAGAAGTTTTAAAACAATTAAAGTCTAAAATTCAATCATTCCCTGTGGATTTACGATACCCGACTTACCGCTGTACTTGCTTGTCAAGTGTAGTAGTAGCTTAGGTTTTTTTTGTATCGCGGTGGCGAAATACACGACGACTGTGTCCTCACACGAACACACTTTTTCCGCCCGATCAAGAATCATAAACACGATCAATCTCCCCCTTAATCTCATTAAGGTATATAAATTTACAAAAACCCAATTTAGATTTTTGGTGACACACCCAAAATGATTTTTTCATATACACATCACTATGATATGAATTGATTATCATAATTTTAGGAATCACAACAGTTAACCACTTGCCTGTAAGTGTTCGTAGTGTCTGATCCGTTGTTGATGTCCCTTAATTTGGCTCCAATAACCTCCAATTTGCTCTTGCTTTGCTTTCCCCCAAATCCCCTCTCAAACCCTAGGTTTAGAGTTATGTTGGCTGTCATTCCTTAATCTCCCAACTAGGTTAAAAACCCTTAATCCCGTTTTTCATCTAATGGGCTTAATTAAAGTGGCCCAACTCACCCCGTGTGGGCCCGGTTATGCCCAAAAATACCCCGAGATCCAATTACTACCCCCGGGTACTCTTTTTTGACTATCTCGACCCATCCGGACTCAACCGCGCACTCAGACTTGGCATCCGAATTAATTTATAAAAATTCTTATCTCACACCCAATTTAGTCTATACCGACTCCCGGTTAGGATAAGTGTATACCTCGTCATTAATACTCGAAATGACGTAATTAAATTATTACTATTCACTTAGTAAATAAATTTCCTTAAACATTAACCATTCACTCCCCGATTAATATTTAAATATATATATTATCATAATTAATTCAATTAAAATTACAACACACAAGTAATTTAAAATTCCCGAATTAATTAAATATTAAATGTACAAAAATACGGGGTGTTACATACTCCCCCCCTTACAATGGAATTTCGTCCTCGAAATTAAGATAAACCTAGTGTTCCAATATTCACATCTTTCTCACTAGTCATGTGCCTCCAAGCCCGCTATATCCATCCCATTTGTTTCTAACCACGTTACACAAGTATGCATTTAAAATTAACCAGGGCGCCCATACACCCTATTCCCGTGCTTAACCGCACAAAATTTGCCTTATTTAGCCCGGGTGCCCATACACCCTATCCCCGCGCTCTACCGCACGAAAGTTACCCGACTATACTAGTCGTAACCCGTAATATAACTTCGAATCCCCTAGTCATATCACATATATAAATATATATATATACATATATATCTACTGCCCGGGTACCCAACCCATGTGCTAACGTCCAAACATCTCCCCATAAATACTTGTCTCTCAACACAAAAGTATATATTCTTACCCTTATGCTACTAAAGACAACATAAAATACCGCGCCCTTACTATCACTAGTCCTAGCGCAAAGTAAACCCCGAGCTATCTCTCTTTGCTCGAAATTAAATCTAACCACCCTGATTCACTTCAGTAAACATCCCCCACTTACCAGGATAATTTGTGAGAACACAAAACCTCACTATGTGCTATCGCATCACGCAATACAACATATATATTCACATATATATAGGCTATACGCCCTCTCCGGTGATACCTATTACCAACCATACCCTGGTGTCGCGAACACCAAAATTTTACACCACTATCCACAATAGTTAATTTCCATCGCTATCTAGCCGATATTTAGGAAATATTATCAACCCTACTCCCATAGTTCTCAAAAGTAGTGACTCCTCGCATAATTTAAACCTTCACTCAGTGTACACCTCCACTCTCCCGTGAAGGACACCCAAGAAACTCCGCTACCCCACGGAAAGTTTATCCACATATTGTGGCTGCTACCGCCAATGCACTCACTAAATTTGACTCATCCGCGAACTCTAGTAAAAATAAGTCTTATATTGTGACATCCTCCCTGTCACTCAAAAATATACCCCATGCCCCTAGGGTAAAAATAATTACCTCTATACTCCAGCTGCAATTGTTGGTTCTTGGGTTCCGGAGCATCTTCTCCTTGCCCGAATGCACCCATGACTTGCTTTAGTGGTTGTACATCCAGGACCTCGTCCTGTAGTTGACCCCTACCTTGCTTAAGGTAATATCTCTTCATGTGTCTCGCTTTTCCCACAAACGAAACACTTTCTAATATGTTCACCCTGCCACTGATCCCTTCCATGCCAACCTTGTTGGAATTCCTGGCCATCCCGCCGATAGCCTCCAGTTCTAGATCGTTTGGCATGATTTCCCTGCCGGAAATCCTGCCCCTGATCTCCCCCAGTCTGCTGCTGGGATACCCCACTGGTATTGTTCCCTTCTGCCTCATCCGACTGGCTAATCCCCACTCCCCTCCCGCTTCCTTTAGCGTTGAAGTGATATTCCAAACAGTGCCGAAGTGTTGCGTTAATGACATCAGTATAATCTACTAATGCGGAATTATCAATTAAATGTTGTCTGATTCTCCAGACTAACCCATCCATAAACTTTGCTTTCTTTCTCTTTTCCTTGCTTACCTCATTCGGTACAAAATTTTTGCCAACGAATAAATTATTCCTCGTAATCGGCCACGGAACGTTTCCCCCTGAGTCACCTCTCTAAATTTTCTCCCCATTTCGGTCTCAACCGCTGGAGGAAAAGTAGTTGCGGTCAAACCGCACCCAAAACTCTGCAATAGCTAGTGTGTCCATTTACTCAACTGTGGTGATCGACTCCCACCACTGTAGCGCTGCTCCCACTAAACTAAAAGTGGTTAGCATTTGCTTTCGCACCTTATCATAATCTCCCATGCATAGGTGACGCTGGATATCTCTCTTCCTTGACACGCTAGTACTACCGCTGAACCCCCTCGCAACTCTGGTGGGTTCCTACTAAAAATAACCTCTCTTTCCTGTTTCCACCCCGACGACCCCGCGTGAGTCTGAACATCCGACGCCACTAACACTTGTGGCTAATCCCGTGGAAAGTACCTTACCATTGTGACCACCGTTGCTCCAACTGCCTGTGCCACTATTTCAGTGACCTATCCTGCCAAAATCATCTATGGCCGTTGTTGTGGTAGCTCTTGCTCCTAACGAGCCTCCCTCGTCTCATCTCCCCTTGCTGCCCTAGCTGCTCTCTCTCTCCTGGGCGTCATTTAGAATGAGAATCGAATTTTGTATGAGTTCACTCTCAAATATCAATTTCGCAGAAGAACGTATATGCGCATACGTATGAGAATACAACAATCCTATAATAGGGCTCTATATCAAAGATTGCTAAGTCGAAACGTGAAAACCCGCATAGATCCTAAGGACACTAGAACCTGATGCTCTGATACCATCTGTGACACCCCGTCTAATAAAATACCGGGTGATCAGTCCTATACCAAATTAAAACAGGAATCCCAGTTGGATCATCCTTAGCATCACCGTCGAAAACTTTTTAAAACTTACTAACCACCTAGTATTCCAAAAGCTGGTGCCAATTTTAACTTTTTAATTAAACAAAACAGTACATGCGGAAACAAATATAAACCATTCACACAACTGAATGAAAATAAACTGAATCATATATACACAACTTGCCGAATAAATCACCGTCCACCAAAGAAATAATCCATTACAAATATTCAACACCCGAATAAATTACACCTGAAAACTGTACCGAGAAGTCTGGGCGACAAGCCCTAAATAAAACTGAAACTGATACAAGATTCCTACTCTAGAATGAATGAATGATGCGTCTAATCCAAACTCCTGCTAGCATCCACATATGCCGCAGCTCCGTGTCCCTGGAATAGAATATCAATCATGGCGTCCCTGTGGCTGGACACCTAAATGGTTTTGAAAATGGTTTTATAGCAAGGGTTAGAACCCAAAATATTTTGAAAATATTTAGCAAGTGAATTAACTGCAGTAATTTAAAATGCATGAATGCGCTGCATATTTAAGTTAGTGTCGCACTCCCTTGAGGACATTCTCATCCCTCCACTATTGTGCACACCTACCGGTTACCTTAACCCCGCCTAGTTGTACTACCCCGTCCAACTAGTCCTGGTATAACCTTCTCTTGCCATACTACTCTAACCCGAGTATAATAATTTCTTGAATTATAAGTTATCTCACAATTAACTTAATTAATTCCTCTTAAATAGTAGCATATAACCGTCTCACAAGTTATATAAAGTAAATACATCACACACTGCATTATTACCCGTATATAATATTTACTATCATTATATACGTACCTTTACCACAACATTCACACATATAACATACATATATCCACCCCTTTGAGTATGCCCTCGCCGGATGATTCCCCCTAAAATGCTATCTCACTAGGTGTGCTCACAAAACCTAGTTTCCCCAAGTTAGAATCGCTCACCAACTTGGACCAAAATATAAATGAAGTGGAGGCGGTCATATTCCTTCCCTGAAAGTGTGATAAATCCCTCACCCATATATACCGGACGCTATGACCTGGGGATATACTCACCCTACTCCTCAAGCTAGGGGATTCACCCACATCGCGCAACCTCCCTTGATAGCACTAGAGTATATAAATTAAATAAATATCTATTCACTGATATTTAATATCACACACAATATATACACGTATATATATATACTATCACTATACCGTATATATATAATATAAACACGGCTTTACCGTGTACCCAAAAATCCCTTACACTGCCTGTAAATTAAATATCACACACAATGTACACACGTATATATATATATATATATATATATATATATATATATATATATATATATATATATATATATATATATATATATATATATATATATATATATATATATATATATATATATTATCACTATACCGTATATATATAGCATAAACCCCGGCTTTACCATGTACTGAAAATCCTGTACACTGCCTGTAATTTCCCGAGTCTGTTGCCCGACTCAACATAATAATTTTTCTCACTTAATAATTTATCACCATCCCAAGTCTATGGTCCGACTCTAATATAATTAATTCCCGCCTCAGTTAATATAATACTTCCCCCGAGTTTATGGCCCGACTCTAATTAAATTAATTAACACCCCCATTAATTTAATACCTCCCCGAGTCTATCGTCCGACTCTAATTAAATTAATTAACACAAATATTAATTTAATATCTTCCCCGAGTCTACAATCCGACTCTAATTAAATTAATTAACGCACCTATTAATTTAATTCTATCCGAGTCTAAAATCCGACTCTAATTAAATTAATTATCACACCTATTAATTTAATAATTACCCGAATCTACAACCCGACTCCTATTAAATTAATTATTACACCCATTAATTGAATAGTTACCCGAGTCTACAATCCGACTCTTATTAAATTAATTATTACACCCATTAATTTAATAATTACCCGAGTCTACAATTCGACCCTTATTTAATTAATTTACACATTAATTAATCAACACAAATTCGAGTCTGTGGTCCGACTCTAATAAAATTAATTAACCCACTTATTAATTCAATACCTCCCCGAGTCTACAATCCGACTCTAATTAAATTAATTATCGCACTCATTAATTTAATCTTACCCGAGTCTACAATCCGACTCTAATTAAATTAATTGTCACACTTATTAATTTAATCCTGTCCGAGTCTACAATTCGACTCTAATTAAATTAATTATCATACCCATTAATTTAATACCTACCCGAGTTTACCATCCGACTCTAATTAAATCAATTAACGCATTTATTAATTTAATAACTTGGTGTCACCCAACCATTATCCCTGGACTCACTTACTTGGCCCGTAACCTAATATTTCCCGAGTCTATGTTCCGACTCCAAACTAATTACTCTCTCTCAATAATTAATTTAATACTTTGGTGTCACATAACCAACATATCCGGACTCACTCACTCAGTCCATTTTTACATCTCATAATTTCTTTCCCACATTTTCCCCCGTAAGGTGTCACACAAGTATCTCCATAATTTCCTAATTATATTTACCTATAATTCCAACATATCCGGACTCGCCCCCTTGGTCAATAATTAAATATTTTCCCGAGTCTATATTCCGACTCTAAATTAATTAGTTTATCTCCAAACTTAATTCACTACTTTGGGGTCGCTTGACCAATATACCCGGATTCACTCACATGATCCGTATCTCACTATTTTGGAATAAAATTTCTCAAATTCATCTATTAAGTGCCCCACATAAATTTATCCTAGTCCCAATTACTTTCTCCCATAATTGCTAGGAATATTTGTTTCATAATTATTTATCACTTATTAATGTATAAAACTTAACTTTTAATAATTTTCCCTTTATATAACAAACTGGCCGAACTGCCCAGATTTCGCCTTCATAGATCGATCGAGCTCCCTAGGTCGATCGATCGATCGTTCCAGTAATCGTCTTCTCCAGCCACTGTCAGCCATGGACGAACCTTAAAGCTTAATTTCTCAACCTAAGGCTTACCCAAATACAAATAATACATCCTCCATGTAAGGAAAGGGTCTAAACATCTCACATACCTAATTTCATCATCAATATCCATAAATTCCAAGGTTTTCCCTATTTGGGTATTATCTGGGTTTCCAATCCCCAATCTGAATTTCATTTATTTTAACAGCAATTAACCATCTACTCTTACTGGTTTTAACATCTGATACAGTCCTCTACATTCTAGAATCATAAACACGATCAATCTCCCCCTTAATCTCATTAAGGTATATAAATTTACAAAAACCCAATTTAGATTTTTGGTGACACACCCAAAATGAATTTTTCATATACACATCACTATGATATGGATTGATTATCATAATTTTAGAAATCACAGCAGTTAACCACTTGCATGTAAGTGTTCGTAGTGTCTGATCCGTTGTTGATGTCCCTTAATTTAGCTCCAATAACCTCCAATTTGCTCTTGCTTTGCTTTCCCCCAAATCCCCTCTCAAACCCTAGGTTTAGATTTATGTTGGCTTCCATTCCTTAATCTCCCAACTTGGTTAAAAACCCTTAATCCCGTTTTTCATCTAATGGGCTTAATTAAAGTGGCCCAACTCACCCTGTGTGGGCCCGGCTTTGCCCAAAAATACCCGGAAACCCAATTACTACCCCCGGATACTCTTTTCTGACTATCTCGACCCATCCAGACTCAACCGCACACTCAGAATTGGCATCCGAGTTAATTTATAAAAATCCTTATCTCACACCCAATTTAGTCTATGCCGACTCCCGGCTGGGATAAGTGTATACCTCATCATTAATACTCGAAATAACGTAATTAAATTATTACTATTCACTTAGTAAATAAATTTCCCTAAACATTAACCATTCACTCCCCGATTAATATTTAAATATATATATTGCCATACTTAATTCAATTAAAATTACAACACACAAGTAATTTAAAATTCCCGAATTAATTAAATATTAAATGTACAGAAATACGGGGTGTTACAGTTGTTTAGGATGTACCAAGAAATCTTGTCTATATCTCCATGTGTTAACATTATGAGTTGTCTTCCAGCAAAGGGTCGAACAAGCTGAGAGAAAATAGATAGTGAGCCTTTGTGTTGATCTGACAATACATCATTGTTAGGGGTGAAATCGGTACGGTATGGTCGGTAACGACCCCTTACCAATACCAAAACCGCATTCTATATGATAAAATCGTACCGTACCAATTTATCGACCGGTACATCAAAATAAAAACCAAAACCAAACCGACTGGTTTTTCGGTATTTTTGGGTTTCGGTAATTTCGAATTCAATTCGGTTTTTTTCCCGGTAAATACCAGAATTTCAAATCGGTTTATGCATTCGATAAATCTGGTATATATTTCGATATACCCATTTCTAGCTGTTACAATTTCTAGCATTTCTAGCTATTACAATTTCTAGCATTTCTAGTTGTTTGGAACAATTAGAAACATACACAAACAGGTACAATTTCTAGCATTTGTAGCATTTGGAACAATAGATTTAAACAGATACGAGACCAAACTAACCGGTTTGCTTTTGTCGGCGCCGGAGGAGAGTGAGACGAGATGAGGGAGCTGGTGCCTGAGGAGAGTGAGCCAAGATGATGAGCCTCAAAAAATGAGGGAGATGTTACCTCAAAAAATGTTCGTCGAAAAGTCAAAATCATCCACACCTCCAACACCGAAAAAAAAACTTCGCCGGAAAAGCCAACTCACCGAAAAATCCAACTAGTTGGAAAAAAAACACTGGAAAACACGGAGGGAACTCAGATCAGAATACAGCTGGCGTCGAAAAAATTATCATCGAAAACCCGATCTCAAACGAAGTAACCACACCAAATCGAAAGCCAAATCTCAAAACAAAAAAATGGTGTTCTCAAATAAAAGTCCCAAAAAAATTATTTCTCAAAATCAACCCATGGTTGAAGAAGAAAAAAAAATGAGAGAGAGAGAGCTCAAACAAAAATGACGGCCACACTTTTTGAGAGAGAAAGAGGTAAAAAAAAATGAAATGGAAACCCTAAAAAAAGATCTCTACACAAACCACAATATGAAGCCCAAATGAAATAAGGGCAAAATGAAAATATAGCCAACAAAACAAACGGCTCTTTCTATTTTAACAAAATGCTGCCTAATTCATTTTGTGTTAAATGTTTGATTAATTAAACAAAATATATGTTTAATTAACATGATTATTTAACACTTAAACCAAATACTCAAATAAATAAATTTAAATTCAAAGAGAATATAAAAACTCACTCATGAGAAATAAAATAAATAGAAGTAGTATGGTACCCAAAATAATTTGACACTGCACAAAAAGTTTGGTACAGTATTTCGGTACGGTAATTTTGGTACGATATCGGTACGGTAAATTCGATAAATCAGTTTTTTGTATCTAAAAACCAAAACCAACCAAATTTTTTACGGTATTTTAGGTTTCGGTAAAATCGGTTTTCGGTATTTCACAATATGAAACCAAAACCATTTTTTTCCGGATCAAAACGGTACGGTATGGTAAGAACCCGTACCGGTTGTACCCCTAATCATTGTTATGATCTTCTCGATTAAATTTGGTTTCGATCCCGTGAAGGTACATTGAACAAAATGTTAATGATTCTTTAACAATGTATGACTCTGCGATGGAGCCTTCGGGTTGATCCTTATTGTTGTCATTATCCTTTAACGTCCCTAGATTTCTATTAAAATAAAATAATGTCAAATGGATAAAATGAAAGAAAGTATCACTCAAATTGAAAATATAAAATAATATAATTACAAAGTACCTCTCAAATGGAAATATCCATCGGGAATTCACTGGTCCACCAAGAATAGCCTCACGTGGTAAATGTATGGTCAAATGGATCATAACATCAAAGAAAGCTGGAGGAAAGATCCTTTCGAGTTTACACAATATAAGAACAATTTTTTCTTCTAATTTCTCTAGGTCTTTTACAAGCAAAGTCTTGGCACATCATTGTTGAAAGAAGTTGGATAACTCAACTAAAGTCGCACAAATATCTTTGGGCAAGTACCGACGTATTCCAAGAGGA
Source organism: Sambucus nigra (assembly GCA_949130495.1). Taxonomy (NCBI): domain Eukaryota; kingdom Viridiplantae; phylum Streptophyta; class Magnoliopsida; order Dipsacales; family Adoxaceae; genus Sambucus; species Sambucus nigra. Next base: position 337,182,706 of record OX422223.1, read on the forward strand.
AGAAGTCGTTGCAACATAACATGACAATCATGACTTTTCAATCTCGATATCTTACCGTCCTTTATACTCATATTTCTTGATATGTCGGTTGCATATCCATCGGGAAATTTAATAGATTTCAAAAATATGCAAAACTCCTTTTTCTTATTCGGCAACAATGTACACGATGCACGCAACTTCAACCATTTGTTACCGTTCTCTTTCATGTGCAACTCCCTTCTCGTTTTAATGTCAGCTAGATCTAATCGAGCTTTATCGGTATCTTTATTTTTACCTTCAATACTCAACAATGTTCCAAGCACGCTATCACATATATTCTTTTTAATATGCATAACATCGAGATTATGTCGTAACTTCAACTTTGCCCAGTACTCCAACTCAAAGAAAATACTTTTCTTTGTCTAATTTAATTCCTCAGGCGTACGCTTTCTCTTCCTATCCTTATTGTTTGGATTTTTACCAGGTTTTAATATTTTCACCCGACTCAATTGCTCTAAGATATCATCCCCGAAAAACTTCCTCGGCGCAACTCCCATTTCTTACTTCCCATTATATAATCTATGTTTTTGCCATGAATGATTTTGAGGCAAATATCGTCGATGACCCATATTGCATAACTTCTTTCTTATACATTGTGACGACGTATTCTCGTTACATACTGGGCATGATTTATATCCTTTTGTGCTCCAACAAGATAATGTACCATACGAGGGGAAATCATTTATAGTCCACAATACAGATGCATGCAAATGAAAATATGTTTTACTGTACGCATTCCAAGTTTCCACACCAACATCCCATAACTCTTTCAACTCATCAATAAGAGGTCTTAAGTATACATCCATGTCTTTTCCGGGTGCGTGAGGGCCAGGAATCAGCAATGTCATTATAAAAATGGTTCCTTTATAGACTTCCACAATTGCATATTGTATACGACAAGTATTACAGGCCACGTGCTATATGAGATGCTCATGTTTCTAAACGGATTAAAATCGTCTGAGGCAAGACCCAACCTAACATTACGAGGGTCTTGTGCAAACCAAGGGTATTGTTGATCAAAATCTTTCCATGCCAAGACGTCAGCGGGATGCCTCAAGACACCCTCACTATCGACACGTTTCTCCTTGTGCCACATCATGTCAACAGCGGTATGTCTTTACATACACAGCCTCTGCAACCTCGATTTTAGTGGAAAATAACGCAATATCTTATGAGGGACATTTTTCCCCTTTTTATCATTATACTTGAATCTCGGTTCATCGCATACTGGACATTTATCAGCATTTTGGTGCTACTTCCAGAATAATGCACAATCGTATTTGCATGCATCAATTTTTTTGTAACCTAGTCCCAAATCCCGCAACCTTTTCTTCGCATTATAATGAGAGGTCGGAATACTTGCCTCGGTAAATGCATCTTTGAACAATTGGACCAACATATCAAATGATTTATTACTCCAACCATTAAGAATTTTCACATGCATCAACTTTACAAGGAATTGGAATGAAGTGAAATTCTTATGACCTGGATAGAGCTCTTCTTCAAGGTCACCAAGTAAGTCGTTAAATCGAGAAGGATCCCTTCCTACATTGCTCGGCCCATGCTCATTTTCAACTTGCTCTGGGAAGATGTTTGGGTCAAATGCATCATTTAACATTCCAAACAAATCATCCTCTTCCTCTTCATTTTCCAAACTTTCTGATGCTTGTGCATTCAAATTATGACGAACTGCAAAACTGTAGGAGATGCCACGTACCAACAAATATTTTTCAATAGTAAGTAAATCATGAATATATATTTCCTGACAATCTCGACATGGACATCTGTAAGTATTATTTCCATCTAAGCTATTTTTTTAACCTCAATAAACGACTTAACACCGTCCTTGTACTCTTTTGATAACCTATCGGGCAAGAACATCCAACTATTACTCATATTTAACTTCCTGTTTATATCAAACACAAATTTTCATTCACTAAATAAACAAGTATCATGACATGTTATTCATAGACTTTAAATATAATCACTAAATCATGGAATTAAAAAACGTACCGATGAGAAACGTATTTTCTTTCTTCCTATTAAAACCTTCGATTCACCTAAGCAAAAGACATGTTAGTATGATATATATAAGATATATGAAACCATAATAATAATAAAATAATATACATACAATGCGGGCATTGTATTTGAAATCAGCTACAAATAATCATTTTTATTATTTATTCTTGATTCTTCATGAAGAGATATGTGATTGTTGGTAAAGATGAATAATTTTTTTAATGCCTTTACATGAATCCCATCATTCATTGAGATTCTTGGGAATTTTTTTAATGCTCTAACAAATGCCAATATTTTATTGTTTATTTAGATATTTTTTAGTCAATATGAATTGCATTTTTTCATTATTCATGTTAATTATAGTTTTTTGCTTTTTTAATTAGTTTGTCAAATTTGAAGTCCAGACATGCATACGACCATTTTTGTTAGTTATTTTTCTTAATAGTAAATAATATATATATATATATATATATATTACTGCCATATATACATGTTATATATATGGAAAAGATGAATACCTTATGAGGAAATCCGTTTGAGAGAGATGGAGAAATTACCGAGAGAGATGGAGAGAGGCGGGTGAGAGGGGCCCCAGAGACGGAGAGAGGCGGGTGAGGATTGGAACAGGGGAAGAGAGTCGTGAGGAGATTGGAACAGGGAGAGACTTGAGGGGAACAGGGGAGAGACGTGAAGGAGAGTGGGTTAATTAGGGTTAATTAATTAATTAATTAATTTTTTTAAACTCATATGCGTCTTTTGTGATGAAATAATTAATTTTGGTATTTTTTTACGAGAAAAAATCCAATTCATCATAATAAGTCAAATAAAATGTGGGAAAGTAGGCGCTAATTTTTGGTACGAAATATTTTGCGATGAATTTACAATTTTCTCGCAATAGGTATTGTTTTTGCGATTTATTTAATTCATTGTAAATGATTAAATTCTTTGCCATAACTATTGCGACGAAGTTAATAATTCCTCGTAAAAACACATTTATAACGAGAAATAAAATACGTCGCAAAAATAATTAGTCGCTAAATGTCCTTTTTCTTGTAGTGTTTCCATTTTACAATAGATGTACTAGTAATAAAATGTTTATTTAAAAGTGAAAAGTGAAGGAAGAAACTTTTAATAATGTTTTACTATCTATACTTACCCAACATAAGCGGTCCACGCCAATGTAAAAGTTTTAAAAACATATTTGTAATTATTGATTTTACGAATAAATTTATTATTTACAATGAAAAACATGCAAATTTGAATTTGAGTTCGGAGATCGGCGCTCCGACGACAAGAGGTTTGAAGTTCTGTTGATCAAAAGTGAGTTTTGGTGGGTGAAGGTTTGTAGAGTAAATTCATAATATACGAGTAAAGTTGGTATTTTTATAATAATATATCATCATCAATTAAGGAAAAAAACTATTATATTACTAGGCCTAAATCTAATTTTTTTTATGGGGATCTTCCTATTAAGTCCTATTTATATAGGACATTTCCTAATAGGTCCTATCGTAATATTTTTTCCTTAATAGATCCTATTTGTATATATAGTGAATATTCACGGTATGTTTACAAATAGGATCTATTGAACAAAAATCTTTTTTCATGGGACATGATAGAGCAAAAGAAAAATGTTAGGACCTAATGAACTACATACTTAGTATACAGGATTCATTGGTAAAAAATCCATTTTTTTATTTATAAAACAATAAGTCTAATTGAGAATTATTGTTCACGTAAAGCTAAAAAAAAAACGAGAAAATATTTATTTACGCTTCTATAAATTTTAAACTTATGTTATGAAACATTTGAAAAGCTCGTAGCGCTCTCAAAAATTGTTAAAAAAAATAGAGAATTAAGGTAAATGTCATGTTCCTTCTTATATTTGGATTGTTAGGACAATGCTTTTCAAGTTTATAAATATAGTCCCTGTGGTTCAGTGGCATTTATTTGTGCGGTCCCTTTAGAGTTAGGAGCTCATTTTTTTTGTCCGCGCGAGCAGCATCATTTTTCATGGCGTTTTTATTACAGGGACTAAATTTATAAAATTATGTGGAGTGTCCTATTTTTATGCACTTGGAGAATTATGAGGACCTATTCCCAAAACCTCCTAAAAAAAAAATAGAAAAAGGTTAAAAGCAGTAGAGTAAGGCTCCGTTATAGGCCGGACTTGCACCAAAAAAAAGAGGTAATAGGCCGGACAAGCCCCAAAACTAAAGCTGGGGTAGGTATTAGGACGTGGCCAGAATATTATTTATATAGCTTTGCAGGCCCTATCTAATTGTGTACTGCTCGGGCTATACAAATTGTGAGTGAATTATTTAATTCACAAGAGTTGCAATGGATTATAATGCTGGCAATAGTTTTGGCTACTTGTATTTTGTGTCTAATTGTTATGTAAAATAGGGGATTCAGGTCTAGCCCTTTGATTTTATTGGTTTATTACACTTTAACACCTACAACTTTATCTTCACTTTAGCTCCCTACTTTCAATTTTTAGACTCAACCCCTAAACTTTTAAAAACGCAACACTTTACCTCCAAACCTTACCAATGTTAGATTTTTTACGGAAAATTAGTTATGTACGTAGCACATGAGGATATTTTTGTAGGATAATAGTCTCACGTGTCATGTACATGATCGAATTTTCATCCAAAACTTAACACCCTTAGGATCGTGGGCTAATTTGAACTGTTTTTAAAAATTCAGGAGGTTTTGTGTAGAAAATGATAGTCTGGGTAGTGAAGTGAAATTAGGGACAAAGTTAGCGAGTTGAATAAGTCCAAAAAAATTAGAGACCGAACGTTATATCACCCCTCATCTTGCTCCTTTGGACAAGTACTATATTAGTAATATAAACTAGGATACAATTAAATACTAAACTTATACTAAGGGGTCATATCTAATTCCCATAAAATTAACTTTTTTTTCTAATATTCTTAATACAGGTTTAGATGTTGCTTTGGTCTTTTAGACTCCTTAATATTTGGAATTTATATATTTCTCCACATGGGTTGCTAGGGTGATGAAAGTGTGTGTGTAAATCACAAACACTAGCAAAAGTCATACTCGTAGGTTTTCTTTTGGATAACTTTGGATCGTATCCCATATGAATAGGGTTATTGGCATTTGTACGCAGAGGAGTTTCATTCCCTTTTGCTCCTTTATAAAAGGAAAAATACCATCGATGGGTTTAATGTATGGATGAGTGAGAAAAATATAAGGGGTTTCAGAATATTTATGTTGCACCCACTGTGAAAAAATTTAGAGAATTCTTTTATAAGTCAAATTTAGAGACTTCTTTTACTAGTCAAATATAGAGTGTTGAATTTAAATATTTGTAATAATAATACGAGAGTGCATTTGTGAGAATTTGTGAGAGACATTTATAATCCCTTTTGGATATTTGAATAGAGTAAAAAGGATCTTTGTTGCACGTAAACTAGGTATTTTATTGAACCACGTTAAATTTGGTATTTTTCCTTTCTTCGTCCCATTCTTTATTTATTTTGTAGTTCTCTTGTGTGTGTGCGTGATCAAAATCACCTCATAATTATTTTTTGAACACTACGCCTCGACGCAATAAATTGGTGTCAAAGCTAAAGGTTGTGACCTAGGCACTTGGTGGAGAAATTTTCGTTAAGATATATTTGAGAGTACACTATCTCGATCTTTAATCGATAATTTATATAAATTAAGTGTCCAACATACACAAGTCAAAATTTTAACTTATTATCCTATATATGCATCTAGGTGATAAAGCTAATAAAATAAACCATGCATTCAACAAAGACAATTTAAGGAAAAAAAATCCTTTCGGGTAAAACCTTTTTTCATTCAACACTTTAAAAATACTACAAAACAGTCGACTTACCATACGACTTGATAACCGTCGCACGAATAATGCTCTACTCGTCATAAATCTCTAAAGAAAACTACTCAGTCCAGAGTAGTCCACACGCAGCCTTCCACGCTCAGTATCCACCGATCAGCCTTTGTCTTCAGCAGTGAGTCCCCTCAGGTATCACAAGCTAGCCATGGAGATGCCTTCTCCACAAGGGTGTATTTAAGGATACAAAATTTTCTAGGATTTAACCGATTCACAAAAACTATTTTCAAGATGTATGTTGTAAAAATCAAAAAGTATTTTCCAACACAAAAATGAAGAACTTTCGCAGAAGATATGCAGAAACGAATCTAAAAAAAGTCTTGACAAAATCAAACAAGAAACATGTATTTATAAGACGTTCGCAAATTTGGAGGTCGTAGCGTTATTCGAACGAAAATACATTGTCGCTCTAATGAGATAATCACCTCATTCGAACGAGCTATGTTTTGTTTCTAACAACATCAACAAAATCAAACCAGTAAGCCCTCCTGAGAAGTTCGATTGAAGAAACCTTCTAACGAACCTTTCTAACAAGATATGCGTTCAAAAATTATTTTTAAACAAAGTAAAAACTGCCTCGATTTTTTTAAAAAAAATCTTGTTTCCAGTTTTAATAACAACGAATATCCCAAAATAAATTTAAGCAATAACTTCAAAAATTAAAGCATTGTGCCTTCAAAATATGGAAATGCTTGAACGTTGGAGATGTTGGATCTTTAGACTTCGTCTAGGCTCGAATCAAACAATAGTGGGATATGCAAAAAACTTGTGTAAGCCTAAGTTATGGAGCAATGAGAGAAAATATGCTCTTACAAATTCCCCCCCCCCCCCCCCCCCCCCCCTCATTTTAGTTATTCAAGTACAAACATAAAATCGAAATCCAAATTATAAATAAATCCCCTAAGAAGAATACAATATTCTAATACCCTCTTAAACCCTAAAATGGATAGGTACCAAGATATAGCTGTCTTCAAATCAAAGTCTTCAAATCTCCACTTCTTCTTTGACTTCTCTTGGTCACTTTGTCTTCGTTGCGTGTAATCCAAATATGATATTTCAAAATACCTACATGAAACAAAGCAATTTGAAAAGTGCGACTGTGTGATAATTGATTAAATTAAATTCGTAAGTTTCTAAGTACCCCTTATTTAATTAGAGTCCCTAAACATGCATCTAAGGTGCGTGTGTCAACCCATAAATAAATAAAGCATGTGACACAAAGACATGCTGAGACACAGATTTCAGGAAAAAAAAACCCTTTTGGGTAAAACCTTTATTTCACTATGAATATATAAATCGCAACTTACAATTACATAGAGAAATCTGCAATGGATCAACACGCAGTCAACCCACAAAGACACGCAGTCTTGAACTCAGTAAGAGAATACACGCAGCACCCTCCAAGGACTCGCAGCCCAAACAACAAAGGAAGAATCGCAGCTCTCCTTAATGGCACGCAGCAATAAAACTTTGTAGAGACTCCCTCAGCAATGACACGCACCCCTCGGTTGCAAAGATCTCCCCACAAAGGTTGAACAGTAGCAAAGATTGTGTCCTAGGGTTCCAAAAGATTCACAAAAAAAACTTACTTCTTATTTTTATAAAAAAAAACATTTTATGAAAATTTCCCAATGCTAAGTATGAACTTTAAGGAACTTAAAAACAAAACTTTACCAAGTTCATTCTCGCAGAGGCTATGATGTTGAAGACACTTTGATATTCAGATCCATTGATGTAGATGCGATCTTGAATTTCTTCAACGGTGTAATGGCGTACGACATACATATTGACAATGGACAAAAATGTCCTTACAAATCTCCCCCTATGTCTATGCCGGTACATACATAAAAAATCCGAATTACCAATTAATGACCTATACAAATCTACCCTCCTATGAACCCTAAAGATGGAAAGATACAAATGTTTAAATCTTCATCGTTTGTTCTTCAATCTTCAATAATCATCAAATCTCAAAGCTTTTCTCATCAGGGTGTGCAACATATTGATCTTCAATCTTCATACCTACACACATGAGACAAAGAAAATACCACGTGACATATCGAGTTTGAAATACCAATTTATGATAAAAGCATAAGCTAAATCTTAAAAACTCAAACTCCCCCAAAATTCAAACTCCCCCGTAAAATGATAATTCTTTCTCCCCCTTTTTATGATGTCCCCAAATAGACAAATGAGAAGAATGGATCAAATAAGCAAAATCGGGGTGTCACGGTACACAAAACAGGGCATCAAACAATATGGAAAACGTGCTCTTACAAGAAGATGCTCAAAAACAAATGCACAAACTATTTTTGATTTTTCAATTTTTTTATACAAAAATAAGATACATTTGAAAAAAAAATATGCTACAAAAATCACACCATGGATTTAGACTCAAACAACCAAGTCATGGAAATGGAATGAATGGGTGTGAACACATTCGATAGGTAAATCAACTCAATCAATCATATGTGCACGATGCATATGTGTACTCCTGACGAATGAACATCAAAAGTATCCTTAGGTGTAAAGATTGTTGAATTTAGATGACATCGTCTTATGCAAATCAACAAATCAAAGTCAAATATGATTTCCACCCCAATAACGTCCAAAACTATTTAGCGCATTTGCAAGCATTTCAAGGACGTGCAAACCCGTTTGAAATTATCCAACCAAACTCCCTCATAGATATTTTCTTGTAGAGGTAATCTAAATTCTCAAACATTGGAGAATTGGTGCAAAAACCTAAATGGCCCATAATTTGGCATGTATTTCTTTTTATTGCCATTCAATTTTTTCGGTGCTCTTTTAACCTCTTTGGACCTCGGATAATAAAATTCCTCCATTTTTTAGGTCCAATTTAATGGTGGCTTAGTATTCGCAAAGGCAAAATGAACCTTTCGCAGCCCTTCCCCGTTTTCAAACAAAACACACAAACTCACAAAACGGTTTTTATATGCATAATTTCCTTATCAAAATTTATCGCGCTTGGTTCGTTTTAAGGACATGATTAAAGTGAAAATACCCAACCAACATGTGATAAGACAAGCACAATAATCAAACAAATCCGTGCATGTGTGCAATAAAGGAAATATGAGTCAAACATGTAGGAAGTAACACTTAAGTACATTTTAATGACTCCAAACATTATAAAGCACAGGGATGAATTGACCTATTGTCTCAAAACACTATCAAATAGTCACGTGAAAAAAATGAAATGATGTTGTGACTCGGTCATCCTATGTGTCCATCCATAAACGGTGCAAACAAAATACAAAAATCTTTTTGGATTTTCTCAAAATTTTATCAAAATAAAATGTTTTTGTATTTTTCAAACAAAATAAAACATACAAAAATGATACATACTAGCAATAGGCAAACAATGTCATCATGGAAATCACCCTATGCTAGTAAACAAGTCAAACCTCAATCATTAGGTGCGGAGGGGTTTTCCAAAGGTGGTGACAACTTATGAAAAACCTCCATCAATTCTTGTGAAGTTTTGACCAAAAACTTAACTTGCTCACCTAAATGTGCAAACTCTCTCATGTAGTCTCCGGGAGCATGTAAAGTATCATGTGTGGGTGCATGTGTCAGAAACATGTGTAGAAGCAAAACGTGACACATACCCCAGCTTAAAACAAAATTTCCTAAGGTGACCTCTCTTCTTGCAATAAGAACAAACATAAATAGGCCTAGGAACACCTTTCTCAAAAATTCTAGGACGCACTCTCCTAATAGGAATGGGACGCCTAGGTGGGTTAGGGTGAGACGCATGTGAAACTGTAAAAAAAGTGGAACCGGCTCGGGTGCTAATTGGGAAGTAGAAGCACCGTTGTAACTTATTCCTAAATTCTCACCTTTACCCTTAAGAACCACCTTTTCAACCTTCTTAGGTGCGTTCTCAAACTTGACATTGACCTCCCTCGCACGTTCGAGATCACTCTCAAGTTGGGATACACGTGTCATCAGACTAGACAACGTGTTGGTCAAATCACACTTCTCCTTTCTCAAAACCTCCTTCTCTCTCTCCAAATCTAAGACCCGACGACCTAAGTCTTGATTATACTTCTTTGTTTTCAAGGTCTTGGTGTACAAATATCTAAAGGCTTTTTGGAGCTCACTCTCATCTCCACATTCACTCTCGCTATCTCCACCGCTTGAAGAACACAAATCACTATCATCGCTCTCGTGTGCACTCTTGTGAGACAAAATGGGTGTACTCACACGACTAGAAAAAGCGACAACCATCCCATGAGCTAAATCTTTATCGAACACATCTCCCTCATCTCCCTCATTATCACTAAGTGTGGCAGGCATGGCTACTTTCTTTCCTTTCTTTCTAAGCCACGTAGGACACTCAAACGACTTATGTCCCTTACCCCCACATTCAAAACAAGTGACGTTCTGAAAATCTTCCTCACACTCCTCATCGGAGTCATTCTCTTTTTCCCTCTCACCACTTTCTTTGGCCTTTCCTTTCTTTTTATTTTTCTCAAAAAAATTCTTTTTATTGGAAGAATTATTTTTGTTCATGTTGAGAAATTTTTTAAAATTTTTCGCAAACAAGGCCATATCATTAAAATCAAAATCTCCCTCAGAATCGGTCTCACAAACTTTTTCTTTCTTTTTCTTAAAATGAGTCTTTAAAGCAATGCCATTATCCTTAGCTTTAATGGTTTGGGGAAACATGTCGATCTCATAGGTTTGAAGATCTCCTACAAGTTCTTCCAACTTAAGTGATTTTAAATTTCCCAAATAGTTCAAAATAGTGACTTTAGGAATAAAGCGTTTTGGGAGAGATCTCAAAATCTTTTTAACGACACACGTGTTATCAATCACCTCACCCAAATTAAAACATGTGTTAACAATGTCTGACAAACGAGCATAAAAATCATCAAAGCATTCAGACTCAGACATGGTGATAGTTTCAAATTGGGTGGCCAAATTTTGTAATTTTGATTCTTTAACCGCGTTCGTACCCTCATGTGTCAATTTTAAAACATCCCAAGCCTCTTTAGACGCGATTCACGTCATAATTCGACGAAACTCATCATGAGAGACAGCTCCAAAAATAGCACTCAGACCACGGGAATTAAAATTGGACAATTTATAATCATCTTCAGTCCAGGCTGACGCGGGTTTTAAAGTGGTGAATAGATTTTAAAATCGATTTCATACGAGCTTTCCAGTAGTCATAATTAGACCCGTCAAAAATAGGCATCTGATTATATAAGTGCTCCATAGGAAAAAATGCGAACCTTCACAAAACTGATTTTTCAAAAAAAATCAATATCACACGATTTTGTGAAAAATAGGAATACGCGATAAATTAACGTAACCCGCTCTGATACCAATTTGAAAAGTGCGACTGTGTGATAATTGATTAAATTAAATTTGCAAGTTTCCAAGTACCCCTTATTTAATTAGAGTCCCTAAACATGCATCTAAGGTGCGTGTGTCAACCCATAAATAAATAAAGCATGTGACACAAAGATATGCTGAGACACAAATTTCAGGAAAAAAGCCCTTTCGGGTAAAACCTTTATTTCACTATGAATATATAAATCGCAACTTATAATTACATAGAGAAATCTGCAATGGATCAACACGCATTCAACCCACAAAGACACGCAATCTTGAACTCAGCAAGAGAATACACGCAGCACCCTCCAAGGACTCGCAGCCCAAACAACAAAGGAAGAACCGCAACTCTCCTTAATGACACGTAGCCATAAAACTTTGTACAGACTCCCTCAGCAATGACACGCAGCCCTCGGTTGCAAAGATCTCCTCACAAAGGTTGAACAGTAGCAAAGATTGTGTCCTAGGGTTCCAAAAGATTCACAAAAGTAATTGGGATTTTTGTGTGTGAATAAAAAAGATCTTTGGCACATAAAAAAAACGAAGTCTTGTTGTGTTTGAACTCTTAGAAACGTTTTCTCAAAGACTTAGAAAATACACCAACGAAGTAGGAATATATATAGAAAATAAGAGTCGGTGGAAAAACATTACACGGAACTGTTTGAATTTATCCCAGGCGGACCGGTCCAGCTAGAAGGCGGATCGGTCCGACCTCGGATCGGTTTTTTTTTAAAATACGCTTCTGCGGTTCGTAATCGGTCCGTGGTATACTGGAGCAAAGAGGATCGTTTCGGTAGGTAGGCGGACCGGTCCGGGGGCGGATCGATTCTTTTCAAATAGGGGCGGACCGGTCCGGTTAGCCAGAAAAATTAAAATCCTTTTAAAAGCCTCATTTTGCTTGAAAAAAAAACTTACTTCTTATTTTTATAAAAAAACATTTTATGAAAATTTCCCAACACTAAGTATGAACTTTAAGGAACTTAAAAACAAAACTTTACCAAGTCCATTCTCGCAGAGGCTATGATGTTGAAGACGCTTTGATATTCAGATCCGTTGATGTAGATGCGATCTTGAATTTCTTCAACGATGTAACGGCGTACGACATACATATTGACAATGGACAAAAATGTCCTTACACAATTACCCCATGATTCATCGAGTTTGAAATATATCAAATGAAATGCATAAAGATATGAAAATTCTCCCCTATAAATTAAACTCTCCCTCATAATTTGTTCTCCCCCTTTTATTTTGTCCAAAATAAACGAGTAAAAACTAATCATGAAACATATAGGGAACATCACCAAGCATAAAAAAATGTCATCACAATAAGATAACAAAGAAGCACATGCAATGATAATCTCAAAGGCACACACAAATAGCTATTTTTGAAAAAAAATAATTTTTTAAAATAAAATGTATAATTTACAAATACAACAGAATACCATATATAATATATGCAAAATATGTCCAAAAAAATCCAGCACACATATATATATGTATAACCAACCATAAAACATGACACAAAACACATAATACTTACACACTAGCATAGTATCGACATGTCCAAATCTATGGGGTGGAATGAATAGGTGTGAACTAGATATAAATAAATTATAAGCCAAACACTTAAATATGTACAAGAAGTTCTAATTGACCGAAAAACTTTATCAGACTAAGCTTTCTCCTCAAGTGACAAATAAATTTGAACTTAATGAACAAAACAAGTACAATGCACATATACCTAGAATTTTAATGATTCTACAAATCAATAGCGTCATGACAAAATAAGCATACTGGGATTCATTGTGTAAATCCATTGATCTTCAACTAAACTCCCTCGAAAGATAAACATATATTATTTTTCATTATTTTCTTTTCTTAATTCTTTTGAAGTTATTCCTTTTTGACTGATCAACCAAACTAAACTATTTTGGTCCCTTTTTGGCATTTTTTTCTCTTTTTATTGCCTTTATTTTTTCTTGGGCTCTTTTCAAACGGTGGATTTCATGCAAAGTCAACCTATCTTTTGTATCCCTTTCCTATATACACTCATATTTTTCCAATACTAAACAAAATCTCTCACGGGAAACAGTTCTTAGATGCACAAATTCCCCATGGCCACATACACATGTAGATAACAAAATTAATGTGAGAACATCTCACTAAGCTCAAATATATATAGTGAAGTTAAAATCCAATAAGCTCGCGCATGTGTGTGCGGAGGCATGTATAAAGCTGAATCCGAAAAGGAAATCAAGCTCAAAACATGTCCATAAATATTTTTTTAGATCAATCTAAGTATCTAAAGTTATAATCAAATGTCCTAGCCACATGAAAATTGCAGAGTGAATTGAATTCAAACACACCAATATGCCATACCAAATGTGTAAAAATAAAATACACAAAAATAAAAATAAAAAAATTCTTGTATTTTTCAAATATGACTCAATAAAAGAAAAATATTATACAAAAGGTACACATGTCATAATAATATAAAACATATACCATGAAGCACAACTAGAGTGTGACAAATAAAAACATGCATGCAATCATTCATATGATATAACAAGTGAAGAAATATGTGCAAGTATGCGAAAATCAACCAGTCTAACATCTAGATCCTACAAAATGAATTTCCTAACCCAAATATGTGTATACTCAACGCTTCGGGTGTTAGTAACCAAGGTAACTCTAGACTTAAACTTCCTAGTACCTCTTCCAAGATCATAACAAAATGCCCTAAGGTGACCTTTCCTACCACAATGTGAACATGGGTAAATACGAGGAATATTTCCTATGGATTAACCTTTTCTAACGTCATCGGATTCAGTTGACCCTTTAAAACAAACAACGGTCTTGGCTTTAACACTCAAAGCATTAGAGACATGGGATCTAGAACCATTACTACCAACACTACTTGAGTCTTTTAAATCATTTTTAACTTCAAAATTTAAGACTTAAGTAAAAAGAATTTGACTCTTCTAATTTTATGGACTCATTCTTCATATGTTCAATCATTTCTAGAAGGTTATCTTGCTCCCCCTCAATGTGAGCAAACTTATTCCTAAGAGTCTTCTTACGTACCTTAAAATCGTTAATCAAAACACTTTCATCAACAGTACAAACATTAACCCTAGAATTCTTAAATTCCTCTAATTATTTCTCTAAAAACCGGACTCTATCATCACTCTCTTTCTTGGACAATTCTAATTTTCTAAAATTACGGTCCATGTCCACAAGTTTCACGCGAAAGAAATCTCTTTCATTTTGAACAGTTTGCAAAAAATCCATAGCAACTTTAAAACGAAAATTTTATTTTTTAAGAATATCAATTCTTTTAGCAAACTTCAAACTCAAACGATTGAACTCATCGAGAGAAAACTAAATCACACAAAAAGAACTAAACAAGGATCTAACATGAAAACTTAGTGCAACCCGCTCTGATTCCAATTTCAAAGTGTGCCATCTCGATCTTTAATGGATAATTTCTATAAATTAAGTGTCCAACATATACAAGTTCAAATGTTTTCTTATTATCCTATATATGCATCTAGGTGATAAAGCTGATATATTAACCATGTATTCAACAAAGGCAAATTAAGGAAAACAAAACTTTCGAGGAAAGCCTTTTTTCATTCAACACTTTAGAAATATTACAAGACATTCGACTTATAATACTACTTGATAACCGCCACAAGTATAGTGCACTAATTTTCATAAATCTTTAAAGAAAACTACTCAGTCCAAAGTAGTCCACACACAACATTCCACGCTCGGTATCCACCAATCAACCTTTATTTTTAACAGTGAGCCCCTTCAGGTATCACAAGTCAGCCATGGAGATGCCTTATCCACAAAGGTGGATGTAAGGATACAAAACTTTCTAGGGTTTAAAATGATTCACAAAAACTATTTGCAGGATGTATGTAGTGAATCAAAAAGTGTTTTTATAACACAAAAGTGAAGAACGTTCGCAAAAGATATACAGAAATGAATCTGGCAAAAGTCTTAACGAAATCAAACATGAAATAGATATTTATAGGATGTTCACAAATTTTAAGGCGGTGGTGTCTTTTGAATGAAAATACATTATCGTTCTAACGAGATAATCATCTCGTTTGAACGAGTTATATCTCGCTTATAACGACATCAATAAAATCAAAATCGTAAGACCTCATGAGAAGTTCGATTGAAGAAACCTTCTAACGAGATACCAATCTTATTTGATCGGGGATTGCTATCGCCTTTGAACGAGATACACATGAAAAAATTAATTTTAAATAAAGTAAAAACTGCCTCAATTTTTAAAGAAAAAATTCATGATTCCAGTTTTAATAAAAATGAACATCCCAAAATTTATTTAAGTGATAAATTCAAGCACTAAAGCATTATACCTTCAAAGTATGCAGATGCTTGAACATTGGAGATGTTGGATCTTCGAACTTTTACTTGGCTCGAATCAAATGGTAGCGGGATATGCCCAAAAGTTATGTAAGCCTAAGCTATTGAGAGATTAGAGAAAATATGCTCTTACATTATTTCCATTTGTATTTGGAAGATCTGATCATTAGAAAATGGCAACCGCAAAATTCAAATTAGAAAAATTGGATGTCGATCATAACAGAGAAAAGATCATATTGAGGATCTATTTGTGATCAATGGAATTTGGAATCTACAATGTTGGGCACCTTAGGGTTCGTGGTGATTTAGAGTTAATTTGGACACTTCGAAGGTCATTTGGAAGGCATGAGATTTAATGCCAAGGTAGACAACTATTGTTCATGATGATTATTTGAAGTTGAATTCTCACCATCGTGGAGATGTGTATTGGAGCAATAATAGTTCATTAGAGTTTGTTGGATGATTTTTTCTGCAAAAAACATTTATGGTTGGGTTCGTGGGCAGTGAACATTAGATTCTCCATAACGAAGGTTGTATTTGCGACAGCGAAAAATATCGCATTTTATGGGAAAATTTTCTGTTTTGGTTCGTGACTAGCAAAGGCTAGACTTCGTGTCGACGAAGGGGTCACGTCAACTAATTTTTCTATCGCTCCAACAAACTCGTGCAATTATAATTTGGAGAACCCATTTTGGTGGGGAGGTTGGTGTATCTCTCCAAGGTGGAGATTTGTAAAATTTTGGCTCGATTTCGAACTCCTTAATTTTGGGGATTTGCATATCTCTCCACATGGGTTGTTGTGGTGATGGAAGTGTTTGTGTAAATCATAAACCCTAAAAAAAGTCCTACCCAAGGTTTTTCTTTTGGATAAATTTGAATGGTATTCCATATGAATATTGGCATTTGTACGCAGATGATGTTTTACTCCTTTCGGGATTTGGGTTGGCTTCTTTATAAAAGGAGATACCACAGGTGGGCTTAATGTGTGGATGAGTGAGGAAAATGTAAGTGTTTAGAATACTTGTGTTTCACTACTTGTGGGAAAATTTGAAGGCTTATTTTACAAGTCAAATATAGAGTTGAATATTGTATGTTGAATTTGAATATTTAGAATAATTTGACAGTGAATTCGTTACAATTTGTGAGAGCCATTTGTAGTCCCTTTGGGATATTTGAATATAGTGGAATTGATCCTTTTCATGTGGATTAATTATTTTACCAAACCACGTTAAATTTGACTACAAGAAAAATGCATATTTAAGGCACTTTTATAAATTAAGTTACATCTTGTAAGTGAGGTGTTGAAAACCATTTCTTCCATTTGGTTTCACATCACCTTTGTAATTAGACAATCTATAAAAAAAAATATTTGATCGTTATACAACGTTTTTATTAAAACCATCTTAATTAATATTAAATAAGACTCCCGCTCAAACTGGTATGTTTCAAAAATCGTGTAAATCCCTCTTCATCATAACACCCCCACTCCTCTATATCTGGATTTTCACTTAGATCTCTCTCTCTTCTTCGTCACGACATTGGTTTGAGGAATGTGGGTCCCACTTAGAAAGTTATCTTTAACTCTGAGTAATGGTAAATTTAGAAAAGATGAGCAGAAAACCCTAAATCACTGCAAGTCGCCAAACTTCACTTTGAGTAATGATAAATTAAAGGAGTTGGAGAGACAAACGTCACTTTGGCTCTTGGTAAATCATGTTTTAAAGGGGTGTTTGTTCTTTTCTCTTATTATGGTAAGTCTCTCTCTCTCTCTCTCTCTCTCCCCCATACACACACACATTCTCTCCCTCTCTCATTACTTATTTTTATTTACACAACACAAATTCCACAACTCTCTGTTAAACCCTGAAATTAAATCCCCCATATATAATTTAACTTGATCAAAACTCTATAATCTCTGTTGTAAGTCCTGTAAGCCACCGCAAGTCGCCATAAAATCCTTGTCTCATTGCCATAGGTCGCCGCATATTCATCACAAGTTTTTTACTATTTGTCACAAGTTGTCGCAAGACTTTGGGCAATCATATTCGGTATGTTAATTTACATTTACCCTATCTTTGTTTCCTTTAATTTGAATTTAAAGCGTAGTTAAAATTATATTTTGTATATCCAATTTCCTCACCTAATAAAATTATCCTTCTAATAGTTTAATTGATTACTATATTCATTATAATCGAGTTCGATTTAGATGTGTATTGACAATTATTGAAGGTGCTATGTGAATTAAGATAAATTAATTATGTTGATGGTGTTCCCATAATTTCCATTTGGTGTATACTGGTTAGTATCTGCACTCATGGTGATTTATAATATGCCCGAGAGGTGTGTGATTTATATTATGTGTTGCAATCTATTTTGTATCTTAACGATTGGTAATGCATTACTAGGCCATGCTAAAAAAAATTGTCACTCTTCCCAAGGAAAAAAAAATAAAAATATCTCAAAAATTCTTGGTATATTATAAGTAAATTGAACAATGAGAAGTTATTTAAACTACTTATGAAGATAGCTCGTGAGGCGTCCTTATAGTCAGTGTTCACCATGTTACCAATTGTGGTGTCTTTATGACATTAACAAGACAAACGTGAAACTTAATATCATATGTGATATTTGCAAATAAAGAAAGGAATGAATCTATTAAATAAATGAATAAATGTATCTTCACGAAAATAAAATTAATTACCCAAGCTTCTTTCAAACTGATAAACCACTTGAAAAATAAACTTTCATTTGTTATTATAAACCCCAATTCACTTAAGACTATTTTTTTTTGTTATGGCTAAATTATGTACAATCTAAGGAAATATATACACTCTTTCTTGTAGAGAAATCATATTAAACCGTCAAAGATTGACACACACACACACACACACACATACACACACACACACACAGATATATATATATATATATATATATATATATATATATATATATATATATATATATATATATATTGTAACTTTCTCTCTCTTCAATCACAAATCTAGCCATTTGTTATCCCTCCCCCGTTAGACTCGTCTTCTTTATTTTTCGCATGTGTTGGTGATCTCTTTCTCCCAATATATATACATATATACACATGGTTCTCCCAATATATATACATATATACACATGGTATAACCCTTGACAATGACACAATAAATAATTTAAATAATTATTAATGTCAGTGTGTGAGTCGTGTGTGACACATTATATATATTTAACGATGATACTATCCAAATGCATGCCTTCAACACATATCACTAAGTAGTTTTACTTGTATAAATAGGTTGTGACACAATTATAATCTTAGTCTATAATGTGTCAGTGTTATGGCTTTTTCCTAAGACATGGTAACACATCCAATAAGCAATTTCAAAACAAATTTACTAGATAAAAATAATAAAACAATTTCAATGCTTATCAAAACCAAATCCAAAAAATAAATATCAATTCATTGGATCCTTACATGTCATATTTTGGTGAACCAAACAATACCTAATTTTCAATCCAAAAATTAAATTCATAGATGAAAACTAGTTGCCTATAAATACGGGTCATATATTGCGTTCGAACCCTATTGATTATAGAGTACAATCCTTTTAGTATAAAATATCAATAGATGAAAGCATCATGTCTTTGAGTAGTAATTTACAATAGTACGATGTCTCAATAGCCTTATTATGCTTTACCTTGTGTGATGTCCAACACTTGAGTTAAGGTATGAGGAGATTAGTCCTCTAACAAAATTCGTGACAAAAAGATTATCATCGTCTCTAGGTAGTGAGATTACAATCTCACAACTATTATTACCCCAACAAATGAATTCTCATTCTCATTTAATAAGCAAAAAAAAATACATAAAGATATAAAACTTTTACTAAAGGTTGTTTGTTTTAACTCTTAATGTTGAATTGAGTTTCATTTAGCATTAAGAAGTAATATTTGGTGTTTGTTTTTACCTCTTAATGCTGAAAATTAGTTAAAATTTAAAATTAAGTATTATTAAGATGCAAATACCCCTCCAAATGCTTAATACTTAATACTGAATTTTTTAATGGAATTACATTTTATTTTTACCTTTGTTTTATTTTCTAAGTGACACTAACATATTAGAAATTAGTAAGTTTTTAGTGATGGAAAAATGGTCAAATTAATTTTATTCACATTTAGAGCCAAATAACTCCAAACACACAATATACATTCAGAGATTCATTCCGATATATAATAAACATACTTTTCAGCATTCAACATTCAGAGTTTAGCATTAAGCATTCAGCATTGAGATGCTAAAAAAAACAAACGGCCCCTAAATGAGAGGAATATAAAGCTTACTTTCTTGAGGTATGGAACCAAAGATAATATATGCACCATTCAATCCAATATTAAAAGCATAAAATTTATGTTATACCATGTATAAATTTAGACTCGACGATAAATGGAGGAGTAATATTACAACATGAACTAATAGCATGTTTTTGGTATCGTTATCATCTACAGTTGGTATGTGGATTTATATGAGTCTTATGTGGATTTATATGAGTATTAGCTTGATGAATACCAATGATAATCTATAATAAATAAAGAGATCGATGAAATAAATTGATATGATTGGTGAGAAATTGAGCTAAAGTCATGGAATTAACATGGTTTAGCCATTAAGGAGGGTTGCGTCCACAAGTGTTGTGAAATAACTTATTATTCAATCATCAACAAAAGTGGGTACAAACTCTCAAGCTTCCCCCTGTGAGCATATTGACTTTTTATTATCTCTTTTCAAATGGTAGTGTGTGCTGATTATAATGGAGAGAGAGAGAATAGGTGGGCACATAGAGTGTCTTTGTAAGTCGGTCAATTGCACCCTTTTACATTCTAAGGGTAGTTAATGAAGGTTTAATTACAATCAGTTAAAGGGATTGCTCCCACCTATGTTTAATGAGGGTTGTACATATTCTTATATGTGACCCACACACGTGCTTGGTGATTCGAACTAATAACATCAATTCATTAGGGTCAATTGCTTAGCCGTCCAAGAGTAATGATGAAAAGACTGACAGGGGCCATAATATCATTGGTTCGTGTCATATTCCATATTTATGAATCAAAAAATCCCCCAAGACATCGTTCATTGTCGTAACAGATAATATCTTCCCTGCGGCATTAGATCTCTAGAGTGGCTTGGGATGTGAAGTGAATGAATGCAATGTTAAATTTTAGGGGTGACTAGCTTTGTAGAAACCTCGCCATAAGCCTTTTTTTATGGCTTGGTCGGTAAGGACATGTAGTCAGAGGACGATCTTAAAGAGTTGGTATTTTATGATTTTTTGTTATCTTAGTTTAGTGATAGTTTTTTCCTCAATACTAATTTGACTAGTGATAGACACGTCTCTTCCATGCTTGAACAAGAAAATAATTTTCTTTGGGTTGAGATTGAAGGTTTGAAGAAAATAATTGACTGGTGCTAGGCAAGTCTTCCTCTCTCTATATATATATGTATTAATACATGTGTATATTCATTTGTAATTTTGGGTCTATGTATGTTCAGATATGTATATACATACATAATTATATTATAAGGATAAATTTCAAAATAGTGTCACTTTATATGTATTGGAATTATTTCGGACAAAAACCACTTTGAGTCATGGGATGGATTTTACTTGTCACGATTCCCATTAAGTCTATGACGTTGTGTTTAAGACGTAGCGCTCAAGGTTTAAAGATAGATCATGTCGTAGTTTTGGTGCATGTTTCACGTCTTCTCATTGGTTTTTCGATATTCTCTCTCGTATGGATGCATATTTATTTATGGATCTCAGTAAATATTTTCTAACGATGTTATTTTATCTAAATCTGAGTTTAAAATGTTTTTAAAACTATTTTTCTGAGATAATTCATCTTTAGAGTCATAAGAAACACTTCCTTGAGTTTAGGTGGTTCAAACAACTTCACTAGTCGTTCAAATTACATTGGAGTGTCGTTCAAACTACATGGCAGTCTCGTTCAAATGAAATGTTATGATCGTTCAAACGACATGATGATGGTCCCTTTTTATTTCTTAAGCGGAACGTGTTTTAAGGATGACAAAAACAATTTCTCTTTTTATGAAAAACCTTTTTCCAATTTTTAATTCGCACCAAGTTGTGAATAATTTTAACTTAGCCAAATTTTATCTTAATTAATCCTAAACACCCTTCTAGTGATTAAAGCAGGTAAAATAAAGTAAAGAATACTCACAACGCCAGATGTTTAGGATTAATCCACTCTTCTCACAAAGGGCAAAAACCTCGACGGCCCAAGCCAGACAATTTACTATGAATGTGGAATTATACTGAACAGACACAAGTATTACTCAACAACTTGATCCCCACGAGACCTGACTCTCTTTTGATCTTCATCCACTCCTCTCATAGTGCCCACGTAGAAAGTCCTTCTTCCGCGATACATGTCCACAACACGTGTCCACGTAGGTCTCGATGTCCATCGATATGGCTTATAACGTCTACGATGTTGAAACCGGACTCCACCGAATCTTCACCGCAAAACCAACAATGTTCAAGTGTAGAACAACTCTTCTTGGTGCCATAAAGATCACTATAGCATATGTTAATGATAACTCGGATATTTGAAACTCTAAGGATGCATTTACTTTGGAAAACCTTAGAAAACTTGGGTGTAGAAACGTACTGGTACGAAAATAATTTTTTCGGAATGCACACTTACGAAATCTGAAGGAAACACGCCTATAAATACTTTTCTTAAGGTGGTGGCTCGCTCGAACGAGATGACCATGTCGTTAGAACGACAGTGGCATCTCTCTTGAACAAGAGTGTAAGTCGCTTGATGTCGTTTGAGAAACGCGTGAATTAGAGTTCCAATAAAACTCTACTCTAATCCGTCCTTATCAAATTTAAACGAAGTGTAAAACATTTCAAACACTTATAAAAAAATTTTAAAACATTTATTTAATAAAATAGCATCCTTATCCTTATAAACTTAAATTTTGAGTTCCATTAAAATTAAACATTCACACCCGAGTGATCTCGGAATGCAATTGAACTTGAAGGCGAATAAACTTGCACCAATTAAACTTCAGCATAAATAATTCCTTTAAGTTTTCCACAGCGTCTTCAATAAACTTTAACGTGTCATAGTCTGTGTGGGATCGTGACAATAAAAATACGACCTACGACTCAAACGTGTTTTGTTTCGGGAATAACTCAAAACTATACAATGGACTCAATTGGAAATTTTGTCCTTACAAATGTAACAACCCGCGTAATTTTTGGGGTATTTTAAAAATAAATAGGAAAAATAAATTTTGAGATAAAATTATTTTTATTGTTCAAATATGTTGGATTTTATTTTTAAAGGCGAGAATTTCAAACGGTTTCGAAATTGGAGTTAAAAGGAATTTTATATTGATTTTAAATATTTGTCCCTTAATATTATTTTTGGCTGAACTGACAGCAGACCTAGGCGATTGATCGATCGATGTCAGGGATCGATTGATCGATCCCCTCAGGTTTCGTGAACAACAAGTATTTTTTAGGAGTTTGTTTTGGTTTCGAGCTCTTGTATTTTTACCTTATAAAAAGGGATCGTGGGCAAGTATTTTGGAACAGACTTTTGCAACAAAAATACCTAGAAAACATATTTTATTTTCCTCTCTTTTATGCAAAAACGGTACCCTTTAATTTATGCATTCAACCTTAGGTTTTGAGGTGTTCTTGGGGGCTGTTTTGGTGATTATTCTTGGAGGTGATTTTGATGATTTTAGAGAGATGATCTTGGTGATGTGAATCTGATTTTTGGGCAGATTTATCCTTGGTTTCTCATCATGGTTTAAAGTATGGGGTTTTACACAATATGCTCCTTAAATCTCGCGAGAGTTATTCCCTTTGATTTCATGTGATTATTGAACTCTTATTTGAATTGCTAAATTCATTTGGAATCTGAAAATTCTTGTTGGAATATGATTTTGATTCATGTGGTATTATATTTGTGTTGGTCATGTTGTCATGAGATTTTAATATGGCACTGAGGCTGGGCACCCGCCAATAATCCTATTCTGGCTACTTGATAAAGTATGGCTCGATATGGTAAGGCCTGGTGACTCGAATTAATGTGTCGTTAAGAAATTATATTGACAAAATGATATTGAGATTTGCATTTGATTTGAATATTCTTACTCGTATTGTTACGTTTTATTCACCGCTAATATTTGTTAAGCATCTTTCCTGTCGTATTGTGAACTTCCCCATATTTTCTTTTAGTGGAAGGTTAGCACGGATTTTTAGGCGCTATGGATTATTGGAGATTGATTTTAGATTGGATATTTTGGGAAGAATATTCGATAATACAAGAGATAAGACTTGTATTTATTTTTGTTGTATAGAGCATTAGAGATTTATTTTAGTTGTTGTATTTATTCGAGAGAGTTGTTGTATTTATTTGAAGAGATTTGAGATTAGTGATTTCTCTTTTGTTGTTTTGGTAATTAGATGCTCTATACCTTGTTATATTGTGGATTTGGTTAGTTTAATTGATGAGTAGCCCTTCGCACGCCCTCCCCGGGCGGGCGGGGTGTTACAAATGGTATCAGAGCTTAGGTATACGACCACCCTTTGGTCTTGAGTTTTGGGTTTGTTGCGTTTTTATAGCGCATATTTAGGGATAGAATTTTAGTTGATCATTTCGCGTTAGGAATCTAGATTAGATGTGAGGAATTTATTTTTGGGAGACGAGATTATTTTTTAAGATTGTTGGGCTAATTTTTTAGAGTTAGGCATTCGGTGAATTTCGAGGGCGAAATTCCATTGTTAGTGGGGAAGTGTAACAACCCGCGTAATTTTTGGGTATTTTCAAAATAAAGAGGAAAAATAAATTTTGAGATAAAATTGTTTTTATTACTCAAATATGTTGGATTTTATTTTTAAAGGCGAGAATTTCAAACGATTTCGAAATCGGAGTTAAAACGGATTTTATATTGATTTTTAAATATTTGTCCCTCAATATTATTTTTGGCCGAACTGACAACAGACCTGGGCGATCGATCGATCGACGCCAGGGATCGATTGATCGATCCCCTCAGGTTTTGTGAACAACAAGTATTTTTGAGGAGTTTGTTTTGCTTTCCAACTCTTATATTTTTGCCTTAAAAAAATGGATCGTGGGCAAGTATTGTGGAACAGAATTTTGTAACAAAAATACCCAGAAAACATATTTTCTTTTCCTCTCTTTTATGCAAAAACAATACCCTTTAATTTATCCATTCAACCTTAGGTTTTGAGGTGTTCTTAGGGGTTGTTTTGGTGATTGTTCTTGGAGGTGTTTTTGATGATTTTAGAGAGATGATATTGGTGATGTGAATCTGATTTCTGGGCAGATTTATCGTTGGTTTCTCATCTTGGTTTAAAGTATGGGGTTTTATACAGTATGCCCCTTAAATCTCGCGAGAGTTATTCCCTTTGATTTCATGTAATTATTGAACTCTTATTTGAATTGCTAAATTCATTTGGAATCTGGAAATTATTGTTGGAATCTAATTTTGATTCATGTGGTATTATATTTGTGTTGGGCATGTTGTCATGAGATTTTAATATGACACTGAGGTTGGGCACCCGCCAATAATCCTGTTCCGACTACTTGATAAAGTATGGCGCGGTATGGTGAGGCCTGGTGACTCAGATTAATGTGTTGTTGAGAAATTATATTGATAAAATGCTATTGAGATTTTCATTTGATTTGAATATTCGTACTCGTATTGTTACGTTTTATTCACCGCTAATATTTGTTGAGCAAGTTTCCTGTCGTATTGTGTACTTCCCCATATTTTCTTTTAGTGGCAGGTTAGCGCTGATTTTTGGGTGCTATGGATTATTGGAGATTGATTTTATCTTGGATATTTTGGGAAGAATATTCAAGAATACAAGAGAGAATACTTGTATTTATTTTTGTTGTATAGAGCATTGGAGATTTATTTTAGTTGTTGTATTTATTTGAGAGAATTATTGTATTTATTTGAAGAGATTTGAGATTAGTGGTTTCTTTTTTGTTCTTGTGGGAATCAGATGATCTATACCTTGTTATATTGTGGATTTGGTTAGTTTAATCAATGATTAGCGCTTTGCTCGCTCTCTCCGGGTGGGTGGGGTGTTACAACAAATCTCCCCTTTTGACTATTTCGGGACAAAACCAATAATGAAATGAATAAACTGGGTCGTCAAGCCGTATGACGCCTAAATCCCATCCCATAAACTCAAAATCAAAAATTAGAGGACAAGACTAGTAAACAATGGTCCGGCAAGTATCAACTGTCTCTGAATGTCTAAATGTGATGTAGACTTGCAATCTGGAATCTCTTTAAACATACCTACACACATGAAACAAACAAATACCCAGTAATGTGTGGAGGAACAAATGATATAAATCATAATGAAATATGTGAGAAAAATATTTTGATACCAATATGAAATAAAAACAACTTTTAAATCTGGATATCAAATATGAACCTAAACAAGATACTAATGTCGATACAAATATGTGTAGCAAACAAACATAGTGCTCAACAAAAATCTCCCCCTACATCACATTCATCTCTCCCCCTTTTTGTATCGAATAGACAACCCGGGGAAAAGATAAACCAATTTTGCGATATAACTAAAACAAGTATAGTCAATAAAATATATCTAGATAATCATGCAAACAATCAGCTTAATAATGACTAACAATAACAAATTTGTATCTAGGAAACAGTAATCACACAATATGAATCAACAATCTACACAGGTGTGACTAAACGAACTCAATGCAGCAAAATATGTAAGCAATATGAATCTGCATATAACAAATTTTTCAAAAGAAACTCAACAGTACCAAGAATATTACACAGATGCAGCAAGGTACTGAAACAAGAAGAATTGCAAAAATCGAACGTTCCTCGAACGAGAAAGCGATGTTGCTAGAAAGACTGGCTTCGCACGACATATAGATGTCGCTCGAACGAGCAAAAAAAATTCCTAGTTCTAGTTCAGAAGGTTAAACAGTGTTGCGCAGTGAAAACATTTCGTCAAAAAACTAATTGGAAGGGGCTCAAAACTGCAAAACAGTACCAATACAGTAGCTAAACTAATAAAACACAAAAAACCAAATGTGAGTTACATGCTAACATAGTATCGATGTGCTCAAACATGAATGTATGGGCGTGAACTACAACAAATGAATCGCAACTCTAACACATCGAAACGAACAAAAACCTATAATTGATAACTATAAATCATCAAAATTATTTTAGAGGTGTGATCTTAATGAATTAAACAATTAAACATGCACATAAATCCAGAATATTGACAATTCTACAAACAATAGTGTCATGACATGATTTTTCAACATTAGGATTCGTGGTGCAAGATCGTTTAATTTATCCATTTAAACTCACTCAAATATATATCATATTTTCTTATGGAATGAAAACAAAATAATTGACTTATTGCCTTTAAATTTTTTTCAGGCTCTTTTAAACGGTGGCTTTCACGACGAGTAAATTTTACACTTTCGCAGCCCTTTTCGTGAACACTCATTAGTTTTTCAATTACTATCCTCACGGTAAACGATTCTTACATGCACACCTCCTCCTTACGCCTAATTACACATAGATGACAAAATTGAGATAAGAATGTGACATCCCGCCCAATTAAATATCGAGTGATCAGTCCTTTATAAAATTTATAACAGAATGTTCGATTGGTTCATTCTTAGCATCACTGTCGAAAACTTAAATCCAATTAATTACCTAACCTTTAATTAAGCTAGTGTCAAAATATTTTCCAATTAAAATTGAAACCAATTAATCTAATAAATTCTGAGCATGTAAATACAAACCAAACACAAGAATTAAATGCTGACTTAATCAAATACTGATTAAATAAGACTGGATAAAACCTTCCAGTTCACAATTACCAACTGAACCATAATAAATACTCAATCAAACTGAAAAAGAACTACTAAGTAACTAAGTACAACACTGCTAATGAGAATTTGCGACACATGCCCGAACTGAGATATCTGAACTAGGAACTGAATGAAACGAGAGAAGCGTCTAATATCAATAACCCGCAACCTCCACATCAGCTGTAGCTCGGCAACCCATCCAATTATCTAGAACCGGTGACCCTGTGGCTGAGCACCTGATATAATACATATATATAGCAAAAGAGAGAAGAAATGCAAGATACGGGTCAGAGCCCGATGTGTAAAAATATATATTTTAGCAAGTATTTAAAATTGCATTATAGCAAGTATTATATGCATGTTAGTTCGAACTCTCACATGATATTCTCACCTCTTGACTAGTGTGCACGCCTAATATACATCTAACCCCACCTAGCCATCTGACACACTCTTACTAGGAAAATACTTATCCTACTAGATATCCCTCATAGTAGTATTCCGCATTTGATCTCAACGTTTATCATTTTAATTAAGTGTTATCACACTAAAGTCAAGTATTCACTATTTACATTACTGAAGATTTCACTATCTTAATTATCTGATATTTTCTCATTTCAGATATACCAAAAGCATACATATATATATATATATATATATATATATATATATATATATGCATTAAACCAATCTTAATAGCCTACAAATATCACATTGTAAGTATAACACAAGTATATATAAATATCCACCACTCATTATATATATACTAACACAGCACCCCAAGGCTATACATGTAGTGCATTTCATACTCTGCTATCATGTCTCGGTACATCTCGTTCTCAAACAAGGACCATCGGTTCGAAAGTCTCCCACGAACCATATATACAAAACACACATAATGGAGGGGAACATAGCTCACATACCTATGGGTCACGCACATACCTACGCTCCCATAGTCAGCAACTTACCCACTCACAAGTAAGTCTTCACAGTCCTATGTTCTGAGATACAAGTCAAAATCCCCTCAGGATAAGCCTTTCTCTACACCACCTCCCGTGATAGCAAGCAGCTAGGTATGTCATACACATAATACCAGCAAGTAATAGGTATTCACACAACCCATCCAATCAAACAGTATACACAACTAAGTGTCATTTTCCATACGTAGTATTTTTAGCACTAAATACCATCAACGTATTTTAAGTTACGATATTTCCTCTCTCGTAATATATTTCTAAGGATAATATGTCACCCGATAATCCTTAATACATAATTATAATATATACCAAATGTAATCACTAACTTTTATTCTTCTAAGTTCCATATCATTAGAATTAATATCGTAAGTATTTATCACTTAGTACTCACGACGCATTTATAATTACGATTGTCTCTCTCTCGTAATCTCCAAGGTAATCTCTCCGTCACGAATATTTGAAATCATTACCCCAAAATAACTCTCAATAATTCTGCACTATTTTGGGTTCATTGAACACTAGTTTTCCTCACTCAAATTAACCATTTATCAACATAAGGGTAAAATAGGAAATTCCCTAAAATTAGCAATCTCGCTCGAACCAGAAGGGATCTCGCTCGAACGACATCAGCGTGTCGCTCGAACGACATCAGCGTGTCGCTCGAACGACTTCGCGCGACATCCCTATCTCGCGCGAATGACTTCGCCCGACTTGGCGCTATTTCGTCTCCTACCTCCAGATTCAGCGTTTCCCACCATTTTTACTCCTAAAACCTCTAAAGATCAAGCCCAAACTTCCAACAATCAATACCAAACATTATTCTAACATGTATGTGTGATTTCCCATAACTTAACATCATTAAATCCTCACCAATCATCCATACAATTCGAAATCCCCAATTTTATTATCAAGAACCCTAGTTCTTAAATTAATATGTATAACTTCAAATTAAACCCAAATTTTTTCATAGAGATCATCCAATTTCGTAGGCATCATCCTATGTACATATGGTATACCAAATACTTATCAAATCATCCCTAATTAATGATCTAGTTCTCCAATTTCACCCAAATTAATTTTCATCACGAGATTTATTAACCTAGACTAACATGAACATAATTATCGCTAATAAAAGCAAGCAATAAACACTTGCCATGATTTCGAAGGTCTGATCCGTTGATGTTGCTGGTATGGAAGCGTTCCTCGCGTTCCGATCTACACGATGGCGGTGGTGGTTGTGCAAGGTGGTTAACATAGCTTCTCCTCCTTTGGAAATTGCTCTCCCTCACCCACTATGGCTCTCTCTTGATTTTGGTTTAACCTAACCCTAATTGTCACCAATTAGCTGATATATTATTCCTCTGATTTTCGTCCATTTAATTCCTCCAAAAATCCAAATTACAAAACTACCCCTACCGGATGCCGGCTTGGCCTAAAAATGTCCTGGAGTCCAAATGAAATACTCGGGTAGAGTTTTCTGACTATCTCGACCCCTCCGGACTCAACGGCGCACTCGAAATGATCATACAAGTTACTTAAAAATAATTTACTTTATTACTTCACTTAATTAGTTCTGACACGACTCACACGCGCGTCCTGACTTACTATACCAAACTGTCGCATTTCTCAATCACGACAACTTATATAAAAATCATCATTCCATATTACTTATTCTCACAGTAATATTAATATTTACTAACTTCTCATCACGCTAGTAAATATTCAAATTTAATCCGGATTAAGAATTAATTCTCACATTTTAATTTAATTAATCCCACAATAATAATACATCACGTAATTATTTAAGTCTTCGAAAATATGGGGTATTACATACTTCCCCGCTAATAACGGAATTTCGTCCCGAAATTCGGAAAATAAGGCCTTTCTGGTAAGGAAAACTCCGGGTATTTACCTCACATCTCATGAATTTACGCATTACCGCCCATACGGTACATTACCAAATACCCTTAATAATGAACACCTCACTGATTAATTACTCTCCACGCCTTACCATTTAAGTTTCACCACTTAACTTATATATAGTTACTATCTAGCCTCATACTACTCGCACTAGTAGGTTAATTGATATTTAGATATATACAAATTTGTCTTACACACGATACATACTATAAATGTTAACACATTTTCGACATACTGCCTCTGCAAAGGACTATGAAACCTAAGCCTGTACGCTACCGGCTCAAACTTAACAATAATATGAAAAGATCCCACATCACTCGATACCAATTTCCTCATTCCAACATGCAATAATGCAACTCCCAATCATTTCCACCCTGGTTGACGGGCCCTAAAATATCTATGGACCTAGTAGATTATTGTCCTTCCTTCTATCCAATAAGCACAAGGATAACAAGGATTTATATATATAACGACTCGAATGGGATTCTATCGATAATAAATTAAGGGGAGTCGTCTTACGCTAACTCCACCAGTGGAAGATATTACACTAAACCTTCCTATAATTGGAATTACCACATACTTCTCAATGTGCAACTAGAACTCTCAGACTTACCGTATGCCTGCGAGTGTGTTAGGCCGGATACGTTCGCATCTTGATATTCATGGCCTCTCAGAAATTCTTCCCAATAATCGAGTCATAACTCTTTTGACTCCTTTGGACAAAACTCTATTTATACCCCATATAACCTTACTATCCTAGGAATAATGGTTGGGGTGTACTGTTACACCTTATGATTTTTCCTAACTTGACATCACGTGAGACACTTTAATTACCCGACCCACTTTCACCTCCACAGGGTCGTGATTCCATTACGAAGTAATTAACTCTGTAATTGTTCAGGGATTCACTCTCCCATTACTACCAAGGAATTTCTAATTCTGAAGGAACTCTATTATTTCTTGATGGTCCACTTTCAATTGGAGCTCAGAACTGTCTTTCTTTGCTTAAGTCATCACTACTACGACTTTATATCGTCATGCATTTTACCTTTCTCATAACCACATCCATATCTATGGCTCAGGTGATAGTGTCATCACTTCATGTCGCAAGTCCTTTACCCTCTCTTTAAACTTCAAATTCTCATGAAACATGTTCTCTCCATGTCCTATCAAGTAAGTCTTAACTTTCTCGAGTTAAACTTTATCCGATTCCTCCTATACCAACCTCGTGGCAAATTCTGGGAATTAACGGTCCTAACTGCCCTAACCCATCAAATAGCTAAATCCTGAAGCCACGCTCTTCTACACTCAGTTACCTCTCGCAATACGCATTTTCTCACAATCTTTCACTTAAGGAAGAAAAAATTATTACTCAATTATCTAGGGCGCCCATACACCCTATGCTTTGTGCATTGCAGCACCACTGTACTAGACGTGTTATAAATATCAAATTACGCCCCACATATTTGGCATGACTATATGGTAAGGTCCTACTCAGTCACGCTACCTTTTCCACCTAATCATATCTTAGGTTGTCCCACCGATCTGCTCGTGGTGTCAACGATTGGTAACATTATCAAATATTATTCTTATACGGCCCCATCATCCTTAATTTGTAACATAACCCTTATCTCACGATTATAACTATGTATATGGGTAATCGTTACAATACTAAATCCATATATTAAAGACAAACTTCTCCCAACTTCCAACGTTCGCTAAGTTTCATGCGTGGGATATCTCACAAAGCGAAATCCAAACAAGGAACCCCCCGATAAACTACTACCTAACACTATTGGTCGTCGGGATCTGATAAGTCCTTAATCCATAACATATATCCCCGAATTCCCATCTACGATCATAAAAGTCCGCTCGTCTACTCTCATGTTACTAACAACAGTATAAAATTCAAGGCTCTCACTATCACGAGTTATTAGCGCTATATAATTTACGAGCTATATCTCTCCGCTTTATAATAATTCAATATACCTTGAATCACAATGGTAAAACATCCCTGCTCACCGGGATCAACATAGTAATACAACATACTCACTAGAGTCTACAATACTATACAACACATGTACAGGTTCAACCGTCTTTCAGGTGATGCCTCGCTAAAACCATATATTTAAAATTTGAAATTTTTAGTACCATAGTCTTATCCCACAATTTACTACTGTTCAAACCCTCAGTAACCAGTAACCATACAATATTATAACAATATTCACTACTATCATAAAGCTCAAAGGAGCACGAATCATTACATAATACCATTTACAAATCTCTCTTAGTGTCCACACTTGCTCCTCCCCGCAGGTGGCATAAAAATCTCGCTACCAAATGGTAGTCACCTACATAATAAGGCTGCTATTGCCAGCGTACCCACTAAACCAAATACACACTCAAATTCTTAGTGTTAACTATTCACATATGTTGTGACAGGCCCACGTCACTAGAACTCATCATTTATTCACAAGGATAAAATAAAGCGTCATCAGTCTTGCCTGATCGTAGGGTCCCCGCACACTCTTTTCGTGACCCATAATTATCTACAATTGTTATACCTTTTGGATTCCACTCATTAGTGTTTCCCTTCTTATTCTATTTTATGGCTAACCCACCCAACATTGATACATTGGCCCCATATCATTGGGCCTCAAATATGGCCTTACTGGCCTTCCCTTTATTTCCTGGGCCCCGTCGACCCCGAAATATGGTATGTTACAGTTATTGAGGACTACGCTGGTCCTTCCTAGACCCACCACTCTCGGTTTATTAATTATTGGGCCCAATTCTCCTGACCCGATTTCTACACTAGATATTTCACTTCTCCAACTTTTATGCCTTACAGGCATGGTTTATTATTCCCGATACTATTAATTTCACTTCTCATGTGAACACATTCAATACTGGTAACCCTTATCTCTACATACAGGGTAATTTCCCTTTTACTGGTCCTCCTGGCCTTGTTAGGATGTCCTTCTCTCGGACTTGGCAATCTTAACTCCTAGTTGCTATTTTCGTTGTTCCTTGTGGTCTACATGGCATATGGAACACATGATTGAACCGCTGGTCTTGACTGAAGCCATCACCATTACGTTAAGATTTAATCATATCATTGCAATAGGTTTCCCCTCACTGGGTATACTTTCTGGTGATGTTCTACTAACACTATTGAATTCAACCTTACCCTTCAGCTAGGTATTACAACTTGACTAGCTCCCTTTCTTCTGGGGCGTTGACATACTCTAGTAAAGATATACTTTGATAACGTTGACACAAGTCACCTTATTCACTCCTCCCATTCACGCTAGGGCATTCTACCCACGTGTCCATTTTCAACTTACGGACCCTTTTTATCTTCCGTGACTTCTACTTCAGTCACGAAGTTAGCTTACCAAGTTAACTCATCCTTTACGATCGGTCTCTACCCGACCTACTAGTGATAAGTTCGACATCTCTTCCATATTTCTGTCTGACCAGAAGATGGAAAAATTTAAATGGTCAACCTGAACCCAATATCTCAGTGTGATTAACTATTTTTACTCTTTTCTGTTCTCAGAGCTAGAAAAAAATATTTCTTATGAATTTAAAATTATGAGTGTCGCTACACTCTACTTTATATTATTGCTTTTGTATTAATTCCCTCCCTTGGCCCATCACACTTAGATACTACTGTTGGTGACTTCTACCGCGATCATCGTTCCCCGAATGTTTCACAACTTCCAAAAGTTTTACCTCCTCCTGCATTCCCGCTAACAGCCTTCGCTGGTCGTCCCATATTGCTCGGAGTTCGAAGTCCAATCACTCTTGCATATGAATTGACTTCACTAAACTAAATCGCATGAGAGCTCAAATCGCATACGTAGTGGAATAAAACAATCCTAGAATAAGGCTCAACATCAAAGAACGCTAAGCTGAAACGTAATAAGCCGTACATATCCTAAAGGACACTAGAACCTGATGCTCTGATACCACCTGTGACATCCCGCCCAATTAAATATCGGGTGATCAGTCCTTTATAAAATTTATAACAGAATGTTCGGTTGGTTCATTCTTAGCATCACTGTCAAAAACTTAAATCCAATTAATTACTTAACATTTAATTAAGCTAGTGTCAAAACATTTTCCAATTAAACTTGAAACCAATTAATCTAATAAATTTTGAACATGTAAATACAAACCATACACAAGAATTAAATGCTGACTTAATCAAATACTGAATAGATAAGACTGGATAAAACCTTCCAGTTCACAGTTACAAATCGAACCATAATAAATACTCAATCCAACTGAAAAGAACTACTAAGTAACTGAGTACAACCCTGCTAATGAGAATGGGCGACATATGCCCGAACTCAAATATCTGAACAAAGAACTTAATAAAATGATAGAAGCATCTAATCTCAATAACTCGCAACCTCCACATCAGCTGCAGCTCGATAACCCATTCAATTATCTAGAACCAGTGACCTTGTGGCTGAGCACCTGATATAATACATATATATAGCAAAAGAGAGAAGAAATGCAAGAGACTGGTCAGAGCCCGATGTGTAAAAATATATGTTTTAGCAAGTATTTAAAACTGCATTATAGCAAGTATTATATGCATGTTAGTTCGAACTCTCACGTGAGATTCTCACCTCTCGACTAGTGTGCACGGCTAACGTACATCTAACCCCACCTAGCCATCTGACACACTCTTACTAGGAAAAGACTTATCCTACTAGATATCCCTCATAGTAGTATTCCTCATTTGATCTCAATGTTTATCATTTTAATTAAGTGTTATCACATTAAGGTCAAGTATTCACTATTTACATTACTGAAGATTTCACTATCTTAATTATCTGATATTTTCTCATTTTAGATATACCAAAAGCATATATATATATATCTTTCACTATTATATATATACATTAAACCAATCTTAATAGCCTACAAATATCACATTGTAAGTATAACACAAGTATATATAAATATCCACCACTCATTATATATATACTAACACAGCACCCCAAGGCTATACATGTTGTTCATTGCATACTCTGCTATCATGTCCCGATACATCTCGTTCTCAAACAAGGACCATCGGTTCGAAAGTCTCCCACGAACCATATATACAAAACACACATAATGTAGGGGAACATAGTTCAAATACATATGAGTCACGCACATACATATGCTCCCATAGTCAGCAACTTACCCACTCACAAGTAAGTCTTCACAATCCTCTGTTCTGAGACACAAGTCAAAATACCCTCAGGATAAGCCTTTCTCTACACCACGTCCCGTGATAGCAAGCAGCTAGGTATGTCATACACATAATACTAGCAAGTAATAGGTATTCACACAACCTATACAATCAAACAGTATACACAACTAAGTGTCATTTTCCATACGTAGTATTTTTATCACTAAATACTATCAACGTATTTTAAGTTACGATATTTCCTCTCTCGTAATATATTTCTAAGGATAATAGGTCACCCGATAATCCTTAATACATAATCATAATATATACGAAACATAATCACTAACTTTTATTCTTCTAAGTTCCATATCATTAGAATTAATATCGTAAGTATTTATCACTTAGTACTCTCGACGCATTTACAATTACGATTTTATCTCTCTCGTAATCTCCAAGGTAATCTCTCCGTCACGAATATTTGAAATCATTACCCCTAAATAACTCCCAATAATTCTGCACTATTTTTGGTGCATTAAACACTAGTTTTCCTCACTCAAATTAACCATTTATCAACATAGGGGCAAAATAGGAAATTCCCTAAAATTAGCAATCTCGCTCGAACCAGAAGGGATCTCGCTCGAATGACATCAGCGTGTCGCTCGAACGACTTCGCGCGACATCCCTATCTCGCGTGAACGACTTCGCGCGACATGGCGCTGTTTCGTCTCCTACCTCCAGATTCAGCATTTTCCCACCATTTTTACTCCTAAAACCTCTAAAGATCAAGCCCAAACTTCCAAAAATCAATACCAAACATTATTCTAACATGTATGTGTGATTTTCCATAACTTAACATCATTAAATCCTCACAAATCATCCATACAATTCGAAATCCCCAATTTTATTATCAAGAACCCTAGTTCTTAAATTAATATGTATAACTTCAAATTAAACCCAGATTTGTTCATAGAGATCATCCAATTTCGTAGGCATCATCCTATCTACATATGGTATCCCAAATACTTATCAAATCAGCCCTAATTAATGATCTAGTTCTCCAATTTCACCCAAATTAATTTTCATCGCAAGGTTTATTAACCTAGACTAACATGAACATAATTATCGCTAATAAAATCAAGCAATAAACACTTGCCTCGATTTTGAAGGTCTGATCCGTTGATGTTGCTGGTATGGAAGCGTTCCTCGCGTTCCGATCTACACGATGTCGGTGGTGGTTGTGCAAGGTGGTGAACATAACTTCTCCTCCTTTGGAAATTGCTCTCCCTCACCCTCTGTGGATCTCTCTTGTTTTTGGTTTAACCTAACCCTAATTGTCACCAATTAGCTGATATATTATTCCTCTAATTTTCGTCCATTTAATTCCTCCAAAAATCCAAATTACAAAACTACCCCTACCGGGTGCCGACTTGGCCTAAAAATGTCCCGGAGTCCAAATAAAATACCCGAGTAGAGTTTTCTGACTATCTGGACCCCTTCGGACTCAACGGCGCACTCGAAATGATCATACAAGTTACTTAAAAATAATTTACTTTATTACTTCACTTAATTAGTTCTGACACGACTCACACGCGCGTCCCGACTTACTATACCAAACTGTCGCATTTCTCAATCACGAAAAATTATATAAAAATCTTCATTCCATATTACTTATTCTCACAGTAATAGTAATAGTTACTAACTTCTCGTCACGCTAGTAAATATTCAAATTTATTCCGGATTAATAATTAATTCTCACATTTTAATTTAATTAATCCCACAATAATAATACATCACGTAATTATTTAAGTCTTCGAAAATACGGGGTATTACAAAGAACGTCTCACCAAACTCAATTATGCAAGAGATGTCAAACATTCATATAAACTCATGTATGTATGCAAAGTTGGCATATATACAAAGTCAAATCAAAATGCATATCAATTTCGAAACAATCCCCTAATACAATGGTTAAGATCATTCTAAGCATCAATAATTTTGACCAAATGTCCTAGCCACATGGATAATGGAAGGAAGGGGGTCCAAGCACACCAATATGCCACATCAAACATGTAAACTTAAAAACAAAAAACAAATTGAAAATCTTTCTGGGTTTTCAACATATTATGACTCAAAAAATGCAAACTCTTTTTGTATTTTTCAAAAACATTCTAAACCAAAAATATTTTTGTATTTTACAAATAAGACTCAATAAAAGAGGAATATAATACAAAATGATACAAAGTCATAACACTAGAAAAATATAAATCATGATGCAAAGACTAACGTATGACAAACATGGTAACACAATCATCCTTTAGATTTATCATGGGAAGAATCAAGGGCAACCATATGATAACCATGAACTTTTAGTCCTAAAGCCACTAAATCCTATTTCCTAACCCAAGAACGTGTAACATGATGGGTGGGGGTTTTGAGAACCGACATAACTTTATTCCTAAACTTCCTAGGAGCATTCCTAAGGTCATAGAAAATATGTCTAAGGTGACCTTTCCTACCGCAATGTGTGCAAGTGTAAAGACGGCAGGAATGATAATCAAAATGTCGACCTCTCCTCACGTTCCTAGTGGTCTCCCTCACACGGTTGGTATTGGCTTTGGGAATGGGAATAACATGATCATCGTAGCCTATACCACACCTATCACTTTTGACTTAGACGATGCCTAACATCCTATCCAACTTTTGTGACATAGATTCCAAGTCAAACTTAACCTTACTCGAGTCTTTTAACTTCTCCTCCAACTCAAAAATCCTAGACTCCTGCACACGCCTAGACTCCTCAAACTCTGGCAACTCCTTTTTCAAAGTCTCCATCAAACCACGAAGACTATCTCTCTCTTTCTCCACATACTCTAACTTCTCCCTAAACATCTTCTCCCGTGCCCTAAGATCCTCAATCAAAGCATCGTTATTTTCTACGGCACACTCATTCAACTTAGCTTGCAATTTAGAGTTAGCCTTTTTCACTTTCTCCGCCTCGGCATACAGCTCATTAAATGCAACTTGCAAATCTTTCACATCAGCCTCCTCTTCCTTACTCACGTCACCTTCACTCACTTGGGATTCAATGGTCTCGAAAGTTTCATGCACATGAGAATCTTCGTGGAAAGATTTATCGTCGTCGCTCACATAACATGCCAAGAAAGCAACAAACTTGCTCTTATTGGGGGAACTCTCTCCCTCTTCCGTATCACTATCATTTAAGGAGGCACTATATGCAATCGATTTCTTTCCCTCTTTCTTAAGTCTAGTGGGACACTCAGCAACTTTGTGACCATACCCCTCACACCCAAAACACCTATCCGACCCAACCCTATTAAATTTCTCACTTTTATCTTTAGGGGTGGACTCTACCTTGTTGTTCTTTAATTTCTCAAACTTTATGGCATCTTTTGAGACTTAAGAAATTTTTTGAACTTTTAACCAACGAGGCGACATCTTCCGGGCTTTCAAAGCAATGCCCTTTTCTTTCTTTGGCGCTTGCTTGGAGGTAAGCATATCGAGTTCATAGGTTTGTAAATCACCTACAATCTCTTCAAGTTTCATCGAATCAAGCATTCCTAAGGAGTTTAAAACGGTCACTTTTACATCAAACTTACTAGAAAAATATCTCAAAATTTTCTTTATGACACGCTTTTCAGGAATCCTCTCTCCTATGTTAAATGGCGAGTTAAAAATATTAGATAACCTAGCATAAAACTCATTAAATGACTCACTATCTTACATCTTAATTGTCTCAAATTGTGTAATGAGGCTTTGTAACTTAGATGCCCTAATTGTGAAAGTGTATCCCAGGCCTCTTTTGATGTTTCACAAGTCATAATTCTATTATACTCTTCAGCTGTGACATGTGAGGAAATTATGTGAAAACCTTGAAAGTTGTAAAGTTCAAGCCTATGTTCAGCCTCAGTCCATGACTCAACGGGTTTCAAACTAGTGACCTCACCCTCTTGTTTGACTGGTGGTGTCCAACCCTTTTCAACTTCTAACCACACACGTTCACCGATGGATTTTAAAACATTTCTCATTCGTATTTTTCAATAAGAATAACTATTGCCATCAAAAAGAGGAGCGCGAAAACTTTTAAAACCTCGAAAATTCATCTCGAAAAACACAAAGGATCAAACACAATAAAAATATGTTTCAAACTCTGATACCAATTTGATGGTCCCTTTTTATTTCTTAAGCGGAAAGTGTTTTAAGGATGACAAAAAAAAATTCTCTTTTTATGAAAACCCTTTTTCCAATTTTTAACTCGCACCAAGTTGTGAATAATTTTAACTTAACCAAATCTTATCTTGATTAATCCTAAACATCCATCTAGTGATTAAAGCAAGTAAAATAAAATAAAGAATACTCATAATGTCGAATGTACGAGGAAACCACAACGGAAAAAAACCTCGGACGACCCAAGTCAGATAATCACTATGAATGTAGAATTACAATGAAAAGACACAAGTCTTACTCAATGACTCGATCCCCACTAGACTTGACGCTCTTCTGATCTTCAAACACTTCTATCACGGTACCCACGCAAAAAGTCCTTCTTTCACGATACCTATCCACAACACACGCGTCCACGTATGTCTCGGTGTCCACCGATATGGCTTATAATGTCTACGATGTTGAAACCGAACTCCACCAAATCTTCACCGTAAAACCAGTAATGTTGAAATCGGACTCATGTGTTGTGGACATGGCATAGGTGGACTCATATGTTGCACTGTAGAGGAGCGATTGAAGAGAAGAAGAGGCATCAAGACTTGTGGGCATCGAGTCGTTGAATAAGACTATAATATTCCTTTGTAAAAATGTATCATAGTCATTATCTGGCCGTGGTCGTCCGAGGTTTTTTCCCGT
Organism: Sambucus nigra; assembly: GCA_949130495.1. Classification (NCBI taxonomy): domain Eukaryota; kingdom Viridiplantae; phylum Streptophyta; class Magnoliopsida; order Dipsacales; family Adoxaceae; genus Sambucus; species Sambucus nigra. The sequence continues at coordinate 337,223,342 of OX422223.1, forward strand.
TGTGGTTTCCTTGTATATCGACGTGTTTTGTGAGCATTCTTTACTTTATCTTGATTATATCACTAGATGCATGTTTAGGGTTTTAAGAAGATAAAAATTGGCTTAATTAAAATTGGTGCATATTGAAATTGAAAAAAGTTTTTTTTTAGAAGAAAAAATTGTTTTCACCTAAAGCCCACAGAAAATGGAATTTACAAATTGGTATCAGAACTAGAAACACTATTTTATTGTGTGAGTGATCCCCCGTGTCTTTGGGTAATAATTTCAGTATTTATGATGGTTTTAGAACTCATATATTTGATGGGTCGAGGATACAAGACTTTCCATTCAAATGACATGGCTTTAGAACTCTTAGAGAGACTAGCAACATCATGACTTTTTGCGACCAAAGTATTAGTAAAACATTTCATGACAAGTCATCAAAAGGGCCATTTGTGTGTGATGTTTTTTCATATGTTGTCAACCTTGTCCTGCAATTTAAGCCTATTAAATATAACATGACAAGTATTAAAGATTTCATATCTGGCATAAAAAAATTATCGTAATATTAAATGGATCCTTTAAGGGTTAAACCATACATAATATATGCCTGAGTGTGGTGTCTCCTCCAAGTTATCTAATATTGATAAAGTACAAGAAAAATCTTTTATAAATTAAACATAATATAATCATAATCGTATGTATATATCCATATATATTTTAGGTGGTAAAATCCTAGTATGATGATTCAACACAGTAAAGTCGAGAAGTAAAGGAAAATAACACAATCACATAACACAAGATATATGTGGTTCGACAATGTGCCTACGTCCACTGTGGTGTTTAATTTTTTCTCTTAATCGAATCTTAGTAACAAAGATTACATAACCCTTTTTTCAGGTGTGTGGATTACATTTATAGACAACGGAAAGAGAATAAGTCGTGTAGGACTCTATAGCCTTAGGATGCAGTGACACTTTGATTGAGTTGATCCAGCCCCGATATCTCCACTAATCGAATCCTCTTTTGTTCATATCCTCAAGTTATGATCATTTACAGGACTTTCAGACACATGTCAGCTCTTTCGATTAGGTCAGATAATTCCCCCATAATTTCCCTCAAAGTTCTGAAACATGAATGGGGTGGAGAGGTTTTATTGCCAATTAATTTTGACTCTGGCCGACAGTGATGTTTGATCGTCCGTTGAAGACGTGATCGGAGAATGCCAAAAATTATTTTTTTTTATGTATAAATGACTTTATTCTTGCCGTTGAGTTCAAAGAACACGCTCATAGTTTCGCCCAGTTGTTCAGGGTCACGCTGGTAATTAAGAACTGAGGAGTCTAAAAGACTATGGTGTGCACATCAACTGTCACATAGGGTCCCCTTTCAAATGATGAAGTATCTTATAAGTTAAACGAATGGGTTAATGACCTCTCCTACAGCCATTTTGTGATGCACTTTAATTTTCACTTATTCAAAATGCTCCAGAGTTCATTTGTCTTCTTCACTAACTATAAGTCATCTATTTTCTCTCTAAAAAAATTTCCTTCAGACAGTTATATTCATATTTTCCCGGCATTCTTCTTCTTGAGTTTGAAAAATTGTTTATGTGGTAAGTGAGAGGTCTATAAGACAATTTAGGAAGTTGTTTTTCATTCTTGATTAAGTTATGATATAGTGTGTTGGGAAACATGATGAGGGTTACAATGTAGAGAGGGACATTATATGCATACTTAATTTATTGTTGAGGTCGACGTTACTTTCCCCCCAAATCAATTATTTTGGAAATTTTTTAAATATTTTAGAGTAGTTCGTGACCAATGTATCGGAATAGTTTGAGGATTATTAATCAGATTCATAAGATTGATGAGTTGTACCAAACTCGGTTAGGGATCCCAGAGATTAGGTATTAAAACTCGTGGGTAAATACAAACGATACCACCTTCTACCTGAAGGCGAGAAGGCCAGACCAAGTGTTGGTAGTAAACCTTCTTGAATATAATAAGGGTTATTGCTCCCATGGCATTATTATAAAATAATGGGAGTATCCAGCAATTTCGGAGGGTGGTGAACCCCACCAAGTTTTTAGGTGCCCCGGTAGAGGACACAAGACAAGTCAATTGATATTTTTTGTTATCTTTTGTATGAGATGATCAAGCCTTGTATAAATTCTTATTAACATTCTTCTTTCTTATTTTGTTGCAAAAACTTTTAATAAGAAATGGCCTCACCTTACTTAGCCAACTTTGTTGAGCTGAGAAGGGTTTGTAATCTGAAGACACCTTTAGATGTTGGTGCTAAACAATTTATTTCGGTGTTATTTTTGTTTGATTACACCACCACCACCTCTTTCATTGCTAGGCCAGTGGACATAGTCCCTGAAATCCTAATCCTTTCTAGTAGTGAAGTGTCTTTAAGTGAGACCACTTCAGGTTACTTTGAATATGTGGATGTTGCTTCCATTCCTACGGTGATCCCATCCACCTTAGAAGAAGAAATTTCATCAAGAAATAAAATCCCTACTCTGTTGGATGAGTCCGATCTCCCCACTTCCTCAAAATCTAAACCCTTTAAGAGGAAGGATGTCGGGGGATCATCCGACCCAATTACCTTGTCGAATTATTTCGATAAAATGTAAGCCCATCTTACAAAGAAGATAAAGACGGGAACCATCCAGGAAGGTGGATGCCCCCAGCAAATGGAAGGTCTACACTATAATGGCCATGGATAGGAAGACTTGGCCCCCACACTATTGGGGGTGGGGAAAATTTTGGAAAAGGATATAGAGAAGGTTGTAAAGATTTGTACTGTCCAGATGGTATCCCATGCTTCTAAGGCCTTAACTCTAGTAAGTCTTAATATCCTGGTCGAATATTTTACTTGGAATTTTCCATAATATAATTTATCGTCCTTTTTATTGCAGTTCTTCGTGGACTTCATCAATATGCTTAAAAGACAGGTGGACAAGGTGACGTCGGACGTGGATCTAAAAGGGACGATGAAAAGGGAAAAAGTCATCAAGGAGAGGGAGACCCTCATCCAGGGGGAGATTTGAAAAATCATGGCTACAGTTAAATATTTTAGGGCAAATGTTACAACTGCGGTAAGAAGGGACACGTGGTGAAAGATTGTTGGTCCAACAAAAGGCCCGCTGAGAGCATTACTGCTACCTCCAATCCAATGGAGAGAAGCAAAGATGATTGGTATGCTAAAGCATTTTTTTCTATGAAAGAGGAGGATTATTCTCTCATAGTAACGATAGCTATGCTAATCAATGACGAGAATGATTACGTCATTAACTCAGGCTGGTCAAATCACATGACGGTTGATGAACATATGTTACAGGTCCTCTATGAATACAGTGGAATTGAATTGTGTAACAACCAATAACTCAAGGTTACCAATATCTCATTTTGTTAAGATAGTAGTCGCACCTCAATATAATTCTAATCAGGTGCTGCTTCAAAATGTCTACCATGTTTCGGGTATTAAAAAAATCTTCTTTCAGTGGCACAGTTAACATCATTAGGCCACCTTGTCTTGTTTGGTCCACGATATGTGAAGGTATATCGAGACCTCAAGATCTAAAGAATTTCGAGAATGGAGCGATGGATATGGGAGTCAATCTACATGATGTCATCTGAGTCTGCATATATAGACAAGACGAGAAAAAATGAAACAACATATTTATGGCACATACGATTTGGACACATTAGCTATTTTAAGCTAAGCATGTTGATGAAGAAGTTGATGCTTAAAGTGCTTCCACAGTTTGACTTGAGAACAGTCATGATCTGTGAGATGCTAGTATGGTAAAGAACATCAATTACCATACATGGAATCGATGTTTAGAGAAAAACAACCATTAGAGTTATTTCATTCTGATGTGTTCAGACCTGTCAAGCAACCATCAGTAAGTGGGATGAGGTATATGGTGACATTTATTGATGACTTCTCCAGGTATGTATAGGCTTTATTTATGAAAACAATTCTAACACCTTCTCAAATTTTAAAAAGTTCAAAGAGACGGTTGAAGGAGAAGTGGAAAATAAAATTATTTATCTACGCACGAATAATAGAGGAGAATATACCTCAAATGAGTTTTTCCAGTATCTACGAGACTATAGACTACGTCATCAACTTACCTGTTCCAACACACCCCCAACAGAATGGAGTAGTAGAGAGAAAGAACCGACATCTTGTAGAAATTTATCGGAGTGTGTTACGTGTTAAGAATGTACCGAGAAGATTTTAGCCTAAAGTTATGAGAAATGCAGCCCATGTGATTAACAAACTTCCTCAACCAATGTTAGAGTTTGTTTCATCCTTCGAGAAATTATATGACATGAAACCTATGGTTAGATACTTTTGAGTATTCGCCTGTGTATGATATGTATTTGTTCCTAAATATTTACATAGAAAGTTTAACAAGAAAGAAGCCATATTCATCTATATGGGATACGAAAGAGAAGGAAAGGGTAGAAATTTTATGATCCTACGATTGGAAGGTGTTACACATTAAGAGATGTGGTTCTTGATGAAGCATTATCTTAGTGGTCCTCAGAAAAGGAGGTGTTATCAGAATCAAAGGAATTTGAAGAGAAGCTGGAATAGAAAATAAGGGAAAAAACTTCTCAAATCCTATCATGTTCAAATAAAACTAAAGATTCACATGATGATGATAATGTTGAGCATGAAGTGACTCATAAGCCTTGGAAAATGGGTGTGTATCAAAAACCAGATGAAGAAGGTGGACCCAATGAAACAAAAGTATCAGCTCTGTAATCACAATTTAAAAGGTCAATAAGAATCCGAAATCCAAATCCCAAATACGCCAAGGAAGCCATAACAGAAGAAGCAATTCCAAAAGAACCTGAGATCTATAAAGAAGCATCATAGATCTCTAAGTGGATTAAAGCTATAGAAGAAAACATTGTTATGCTAGAGAAATATTATACTAGGATCTGGTGCCAAAACCAAGAGATGTGAAACCCATATCCTGGAAAAGGGTTTACAGGATAAAGTGACGTATAGATGGGTCAATAGATAGGTACAAGGGGCGATTGGTAAATCGTGGTTTCTCTCAACCAGTGCATACTAGACTATGATGAAACGTTTAGTTCAGCGACGAAACTTATAATTATATGAGTTCTACTCGTGCTTGCAGCCAACAGAATGCCCATATTTGATGGTTACAACTATGCATATTGGAAAGCTAAGATGAGGTTAGCCTTAAAAGTAACTGGTGAACGTGTCTGTTTAGTTTGTGAAAGAGGGTGGACACCACCCAATGTCATTGTAGACAATGTCGTTGGCCCTAAAACTATCTTTGAATGGACAAAGGGTGACTTCAAGTGGAGTAATTTTAACTTTCTAACTTAATTGTTATTTGTGGAGTCATCACCCCCAATGATTTCCATTGCATTATGACGTGCACTACGTCTAAAGAAGCTTAGGATGCCTTCCAGCTCACTTATGAGGGTACCAACATTGTAAAGGCATCCAAGCTGCAAAATTTGACCACTCAATTTGAGACCATTATCATTCTAGAGTTCGAGTCTTTTGATGAATTCATGAGCGTTTATTGGATATAGTTAATTCTAGTTTTAATTTGGGTGAGAAGATTTCTGAGATGAGAGTTGTCAAGAAAATTTTGAGGTCTCTCCCTTCCCACTTTATTCCTAAGGTCACTGTTCTTAATTCATTAGGGATCCTAGACACTCTTAGGTTAAAAGAAATTGTAGGAGATCTTCAAACATATGAGATTGATACGTTCCCTTAAACTTTGGAACCTAAGGAAGTAGGGATAGCTTTAAAGACTCAAACTAAGAAAAATAAGAAAGAAAAAGTTTTTGAGGTCGAATCTGAAGTTGATGACCTGGCCCTTTTTGCGAAAAGTTTCTCAAATTTTCAAAAGAAAATTCTTCCAAATAAAAATATTATTGAGAAAAATAAAAATATGAATGAGGGCATGAGTGGGGGAGAGAAAGTGGAAGAGATTAAATGTTATGAATGTGAAGGTAAAAGGGACAAGGCACATGAGTATCCCACTAGGCCTAAGAGAAAGGGCAAAAATGTTGCGAGTAAGACCACTCTTAGCAATAGTGACGTCGAATCGGTTGATTCAAGGGGAGAATTTCCATATGAACCAGGTGTTGCTTATCACGTTAGCACTTCTAGTTTGTTTGTACTAATGAGTACATAGCTAAATATGAAAGCCTCGATGATGTTTTAATTCATTATGGGGATAGTGAGAGTGAGGATGGCAATTTGAGTGAGGGAGATGTTGATCTTCAAAAGGCGTTTAGTGATCTTTACATCGAGATTTTGAAAATAAAAAAGCTAAATAAAGATTTATCTCTTAGGGTGTTATATTTAGAGAAGGAGATGAAAGTTTTGAGAGAGTGTGTGGCGTCGGTGAGTCAACTCAAGAATGTGAAGATTTTTTTATGTTAGAAGTTGATCATTTTAGTAAGGGAACAACTCGATTTGACCAACATCGTGGATTGTCTTACGAGAGATATTCAATATTCATTAGAGACTTGAGAGAAACTTAAAGCCCGTACATCCCAACTCATAGTGATATCGAACGTGCCCAAGAGGTCAAGGTTACTTTATAGGACACATATGAGAAGGTAGGTAAGATGATCCTCGATCCTGCTTTAGGTAACCTCGAGAGGCAAGGAATAGGTTATGACATTGCTTTCATTTCCCATACCGTACCTAAGCCAGTTCTTGAGTTTATTTTGGACCATTATGGCCCTCGATCTAACCTACCTAGGAGAGCTAGTCCTAGACGTTTTGAGAAAGGTGGACCCAAGCCCATTTATGTTTGTACCCATTGCAAATAAAAAGGTCACCTTAGAGAGTATTGTTTTAAGCTAGGAAAAGTGTCTTAAAGTTATGTTCCCCGGTATGCTCGCACACGAGTTCCCACATGATTTCCCGCATGCACTCCCACCATGTTACTCCGCATGATCCCGCTCATCACTTGAGAGATTTTGAGAGTTTTTTTTAGAGAAAGTAGGGTATTTAGTCAAGACTTTATAAAATTTAAGGGAGGTATTTCATAGGATGTCATCTCCTTTGGAGAACTCCTCTGGGCCTAGTGATTGAGGTTGCGACTTGTTTCTAGCATAGGGTGCTTATCATGTTCATATTTTATATCCCTATTGCTAGTGTGTACTATCATTGTATAGTTCTATCTTTCATTTTGATATATTTTTCAAGAAATTCAAAAGGAGTTTTATTTTTCTGAAAAAATTTTAAAAATACAAAAGATTTTTTATTTCTTTTAAAAAAAAGTGAAAAAGGCATAAAAATTTATTTTCATCAAATTTTCTAAAAAGACAAAAAGCGTTTTGTAATTTTTTTTACACCTTATATGAATGAACATTAAGGATATCCGAGTCACTCATTCATTCCATAACCATGTGGATATTTTGTAGTGTTTTGAGATGTGACATAATTTCATATATGTGCTTAATAATGTGTGGAGTCATTAAGTTGTGATTTGATGATAACTTGCTACATGTTTGACTCCTTATCTCCTTTAATTCACACGAGTACGAGATTATTTTAGTATTGCACTTACTTGTCACATGTCGATCGTAGTGTTTTCATCTCAATTTTTCTTTAAGAAGAAGAAAATGTGAAAAACGAGATAAAAAGTAGTGCATGTAATAACCATTTCCCTGATTAAAATCATTTTTTCAAAAAATTTGTTATATATTAAGCAATGGAAAGAGACTACGAAACCCAAAAGTCTTTATGTTAAAAGCCACCATTTTCGATGAAAAGAGCCTAAAAATATTAGAGGCGCACAAAAACAGAAATTCTAGGCCAATTTGTTTGAATATTGTTGCTTTGCTATAAATGAACATTAATTTCTTCAAAAATAACTGAGAATATTCTAAGTTATGTGAGATTTTGAGGGAGTTAAGTCGAATATCAACGGTTTTTCACAAACTATGAAAATCACATAAAAATATTACATAGTTTTGGGCGTCATTGGTGTGAATATCACTTACGGTCTTGATTTGTTGTTTAAGTTAAGTCAGTTTCACATGAGTTCATAATCTTTTACACCTAAGGTAGACTTTGAGATCTTTTGGTAGTGGTATCTCGATCCTTCGTGCACATGTGTTATGTTTGTCTACGTTGATTAACCTATGGAATATGTTCACACCCCTACATTTCCTTCCATGATTCGGGTATTCTTGTGTTAATTCATGGTATGTTGTAATGTAAAATTTTATGCTTAAAATTTCAAAAATAGTTTGTGAAGCTTTGAGATTATCATTGCATATTTGTCATTTATATATCTTTGTGATGATATCTTACTTCATATTCATGATGCTTTGATTTAATGATTATGTTTTTACTCCTTTGTCCATTACGGACAAAAAGGGGCAGCATAAATTAAGGGGGAGACTTGATAAGTTTGATTTATCGAGAAGAACGTAATTACGAGTTTTATTTCTATTTTAAACTCTTTACGCGTCACGATAGTTTTCTTTGCTTCATGTGTCTAGGTACATTATGTGGAAATTAATACATACCGGATGAAGTCAAAGAATTCCAAGGGAAGCACAAGAAGAGAATGAAGGCAAATTGTCTTATGTTGTTCCATTTCTAGGGTTGGGAAGAGTATTAGAGTTTTTGTCCTGGAACGATATTGTATGTAATTTGGATTTTGGTTAGGTTTGTATAGTTTTGTATCGAAATAGACAGAGGGGGTGATTTGTAAGAGAATTTTTTTTTATATTGCTCATAGTATATGCCGCTTTATAGTTTAGGCTATTTTGGCGTATCCCGTTATAAATCGCCACATACCGTCGCGATAAATCGGCTCCAACATTCAAGACTTCTCTACATCCCACAAATATATAAAATAATTAATATTTATAATTATTCATAAACTTTATTTGGGATGTTTAGTTTTTATTTAAACTGAGGCTGGATTTTGGATTTTTTTTTAAAATTAACCTTGTTCAAATGAGATCAAAATCTTGCTCGAGCGAATTTGGCTTTTCATTAGAAGGGTTATTAGATCTTACATCGAATGAAACGAACAGTATTTTCATTCAAATGAAATGTTTACTCGTTCAAATGACTTTTGCTTTCGTTTGAACAAATTTATCGCCTTGAATTTTGTGCAATGTCTATAAATACTTATTTTGACTCCAAATTTCATGGAAATTTTACCACAACATTTTCTGTATATTTGTTGTAAAAAAATTTAACATTTTTTTTTTATAAAACACTTTTGATTCACAAACACATCCCCAAATATATTTTGTGAATTTTTTTGGACCTTAGTTATGTTATACACATTGTGGGGAGATCATCTCTACGATTGACTTGTGAACCCGAAAGGATCACGGCTGAAGACTGAAGGCTAATTGGTGGATATCGAGGGTGGATTTCCACCTGTGGACTACTCGGGAACGAATGGTATTCTTTAGAAATTATGCCAAGAATGTGTGGAAATTATATCAAATAGTATTATAAGTTGGTTGTCTTGTAAAAATTTCAAAGTGTTGATATAAAAAAATTTCCCTAAAAAGAACTTTTCCTCAATTGCCATGTGATTACATATTTTGTTTCTCTATCTTATCACTTAGATGCATGTCTTAGGATATTAAGATAAAATTTGATTTGTGTTTGAAGGTATTTAATTATATAAGTATTTCCATTATGATGATGCAAGAACTCTTACATATTATCTTGCTAAGTTTTATATGTTGAAAAATAGTTATACTAGTAGTTTAGTCTTATGATCACGTGGTCAACTTTTGCCTTGTGATCTGCCTTACTAGTTAATATTGAAAAATGGTTTTACTAGTACTTTAGTCTTATGATCACGTGATCAAATTTTGCCTATAGGATCTTCCTTACTAGTTACTACGGTTGGACCAACTTGGGTTGTTTAGTCTTAGGCTTTACTAACAATCTTTCTACTGGTCATATGGATGGATCATGTTGTCCCCGCCAAATACCTGTGTTTGTTGCTTGAGAGAACCAAATGTGTTAATAACTATCCTTGCGTTTATCCAGTTATGGTCGGATCTTTTCGTCCATATGACTGCAATGGATTTCCTAAATTTGGTGAACTTCTTATTCTTGGTCTTCCCTAATTTCCTAAATTTGGTGAACTTCTTATTCTTGGTCAGCTATAAAGGTGAGATCATACATGAAGTAATTTGGTGAACTTCTTATGTTTAGTCTGCTTATATGAGAGATCATATATGAAGTAAAACTCCTTGTTTGTAACCTCTTGACGAGTTCATACATGAAGCTATGTGGTATGGTTTGTAGGAGAAATATTTGAGCATACCTCCCTAGACCCAAAAAAAATTTAAATTAAATAATAATGTTTATTTAATAAATTTGTGTATTCTTCATTAAGAAGTGGGTTACAAGAAACAAAAGGGTGTTATATGTTTTTCATTATTGTTAGTACTTTCTTAGGTATTCTGTGTTCTAAGGATTCTTGAAATGTTCCCCTTCCAGTGTTTCAATTCTATAGGTCCCTAGTCAAACAACTGCAGTTATCCTGTATGAACCATACCAGTTTGGCTATAATTTGTTCCTTTTTCTGGATAACCTTTTTCAGCACGTAGTCTCCCTCTTTTAAAGTTCTTGGTTTTACTCTTTTCTTATAAAAAGGAGAAGTTACTTATTGGTATGCTTCCACTTGGAATGGCTCATATTCTTTGACTTCATCTATTAGATCAAGATCCAACCTTCTCATTAGATTGCTTTTTGATGGGTCAAAATTGAGAAAACGATGACTGGGCAAATCAGTTTTCATTTGGACTACTTCTTCTATTCCAAAGGCCAACATGTAAGGGGCTTTGCTTGTTTTCGTCCTCTGTGTTGTCGTATATATGCCCATAGAACACTTAATAGTTCATTAATCCAATTCTCTTTAGCATCGTCTAATAGCTTCTTTGTTCCATCGAGTAAGGTTTTATTTGTTACTTTTGTTTTCCCACTACATTGAGGATGCCAGGTGCAGAATAATTTTTTTGTATTTTAGATCCCATACGGTAGTCTTCAAACTCTTAATTATCAAATTGAGTGCCATGGTCGATGATGAAAGCATATAATATTCCGTAACGACGAATGACGTTTTTTACCAAATGAAGTGGAAGACCTTTTCATATGGCATTTCCACCAGTGGTTCAGCTTTCACCCACTTGATCAAGTAGTCTACAACAATGACCAAATATTTGAACCTGCCTCTAGTCTTGGGTAGAGGTCGAACCAAATTTATTCCCAGCATCGCGGTCAGCCAGGGAGATGTAATTGGCATAAAAGAAGCCTCAAAATCTTACGCATATTAGCATACTTTTAGCACTTAACACACCTCTTTGAATAATTTGTGCAATCATCCTTTATATTGGGCCAATAGTAGCCATGTGTGGCTACTTGCTTTACTAGTGATTTACCTACTGAATGTGCTCTACAAGAGCCCTCGTGTCCTTCTTTTATTAGATCATTAACTTCATTTGGATGGACACATTTGATCAATGGTATGATGAAGTCTCCTTGATACACAATTCCACTTTCTAAGACATACCTTAATTCCTTATATTGGAGCCTTCTTATGTCTTTAGGATCTGCTAGTACTTGTCCATCCTCCAGATATGATCATGTGGATTCCATACAAGATGGCCATAGTTCTAATTCTATAATGCTAGTATACTCTTCGCCAGTTCTTCTGTGTGTAAGGATCTCTACAGGCACTGTTATCCTTGATTTTGTCCTTATGGTGGATGCGAGCCGAGAAAGAGCATCTGTGCGAGCATTTCCTACCCTTGGAATTCTTACCATCTTAACAATTGGGAACTTTGCCAACTAACTCTTTCTTTATCTATGTATTTTGCCATAGATTCCTCTCTTTCCTCATAAATCAGAATATCTGGTTTCTATGACTTGAGAGTCATCGTGTGCTTGTATTTTTTCAGCGTCGACGAATGATGTTAGGCTAAATTTGGCTACAAGTTCTTCGTATTCTACTTTGTTGTTTGATACTTCAAATGGGAATCTGAGAGAATATTCACATCCATGTTCTTTGGCATTGTGATGATTAAACCTTCTCCACTGTTAATGGAATAAGATGAACCATCTATGAACATTTTCCAGGCAGGAGGCTCTTCTTTAAAATCTCTTTTGATCAGGTTCTCGTACTTAAATATTTTTTTCATTTTCTCCACGTCGCGAGCGATTTCTTCCTACTTGGACAACGACCCTAAAACCTTAGTACCATGGTCAGTGGAATTAATGGCTGAGCTACCTTCCATAGGAGTATGCTTATTTGATTGGACTGGTGAATTCTCTTTCGTAGAAGTCTTCTAGGTCTAGTGTTGCTGAGCTCTCCTCATTAGAAGTTTGCTCGGATAGCTTTTCTTCGTAAGTTAATTAAGCTATAAACCTGCCACAACCTAGCCTTTGATGGCCTTTCTAGATTCATATTGGATGTTATAGTCTCCTACTGATACTGCCCAGGCCATCATTCCACCCGATTTCTCAACTTTATGAATAACTTATTGTAGAGGTAGGTTTATATAGACAACGATAATATGGGCATAGAAGTACGGCTTCTTCCTTCGGGAAGCCTCAATTAGGGCTTGTGCCAATTTTTCTAGCATTGGATATCGGATATCTTCTCCTCAGTATGCTTTACTGGTATAATAAACCAATTTTTATACTCCGTTTTCTTGTCAGACCAATGCCGAGCTAACCGCTGATTTAGATACGGCTAAGTATAGGTAAATCTTCTACCCCATGACAGACCTTGAAAGCAGAGGTGGAGATCCCGTATACTTTTTCAACTCCAAGAATACATCCTCACATTCATCATTCCACTTAAATGTCTTTCACAATACATGAAAAAATGGTAGGCACTTGTCGGTATCTCACGAAACAAACCGATTTAACGCACACGCTCTATTAACCTTTGCACTTCCTTTTTATTTGTCTGAGACTGCATGTTGATTAGTGCCCGAATTTTATCTGGGTTGGCCTTAATGCCTCTTTGGTTGACTATGAATCCTAATAACATCCCTTATACGCACTTGTTATTCTTTTTCCTGACCATCACTACATTGGAAAGCCACTCTGGATACTTGACGTCTTTAATGAAGTTCATTTTTTTAACTTCTCCACTTCTTCTTGTATAGCCATGTTCTTTTCTCGACTAAAGACATATTATTTTTATTTGACTAACTTGGTATCCTTGACTATGCTTAGCTCATAATAGATGAATTTTGGGTTAATTCCCGACATGTCCTTATGAATCCAAGCAAACACATTATGTCGTTGCCTAAAAAAATTAACCAAGTCCTTCTTAATGGTAGGGTTTACTGATGATATGATTTGAGTTGTCCTATCGGGAGGTTTATCATCCAAGATAATTGATTATATATCTTCTACGATCTACCCTTTGACAACCTTATCCTCATTATAAGAATCCAGCATTTTAATTTGGTAGGCCGTGACAGTTTCTTTTATTCTTCCTACTCAACTGAGGTATAATAACACTCCTTGGGTTCTAATTGACTTCCTTTTACCACACTCACCCCATAATAAGTGGGGAACTTCATGCACTAGTGTATGGTGGAGGTAACTTCTTCAAATTTCTTTAGCCCTACCCTGCCAAATATAATGTTATATGCTGAGTGGACAATCTTGTTTAAGATAAAGAAATAAATCTTCTTTGTTCTAAAGGTAGGCCATGTACCGATCATAACCTCTAACTCATTCGTGCCCAAAATATATACCTTTTATCCTAAGACGTCGATAAGTGGCCAGTGATAGGCTTCAATCTTGATGTCCCTCAATCTCAGACTTTTGAAGCAATTCATAAAATAAGACATCGACTAAGTTGACATTATCGACCATAATTCTTAACACCTTACCCTTATGCACCACATAGGAATGACAAATGGATCTTCATGCGGATATAATACGTTGGACAAGTCATCTTTAAAGAAGTCGATCACAAAGATATCTTTATTTACTTTCCTAGGATGGGTGTCCACAGTGTCGATTAGGTTGATCAGTCTTATGTGAGCGCAACTCTTTGCCTTATTGAGATGGGCTTTTCTCTTTGGTGGATCTCTGTATCCTTCAGTATCCCCTCTAGCAATGAAGTTACATCCAAAAGATATCTTTTTACCTCATGTATAGGATCCTTGGGCCTCTTAGGAAGAACTCGTTCATCCTCAAAATGATTGTCTCTACCCCTTTTCTTCTCGTTATGTCTTTTATATGGAGATTCCGATCGTCTCGTGGTCTTCTTCTCGTCCTTTTGATCTGTTCGACCACCTTTGTCTATAATTTTTTATAATTTCCCTGCATGATCAAGTTCTCAATATCTTTCTACGTAATTATCACTATTATGGTTGTGATCCCTAAGTAACTCACAATAATTTCTTCTATCTCGTTTATTCGCCAGGGATGTCAATATTTCAGGTAATTTTAGGTCTTTTCTTCCACGAATTTCCTCCGGGATATAATGGACACTGATGATCAAAGGATCATACTCTTCGTATCTCTTTGGTTTATCAATTTTTTATCTTTCTTCTCTAAGCTTTTGTTAGTGTTGGCTTTGGAGCTGCTAACCTCTTTGGCATTTATAGCTTCTTCGGCGTTCATAATCTTATCGGCTTTGGCTAATAACTCAGTCATCATTTTAGATGTCTTCTTAGCTAATGTCCAATACAACTTTCCCAACAGCAGACCACTCATTAGGGTTGTGATGAAAATATTTTCATCATAGTCGATTACAACTAGCTTCTCGCTACTAAAATGGGTGACGAATTCTTAAGTTGTATCATCGGCCTTCTATCAAACATTCAACATATAAGAAACCCTGTCGCAGGGCTTGGTTCCAAAGCATAAACTTCTGATGAAGAGATCGTCCAACAGGTGGAAGCTTGAAATCTACCCTTGTGGTAGGCCATTATACCAAACTTGTACGGATCTCATGATTTTATTAGAGAATGCCCTACACCGCATCTCATTCAGGATATAATAAATATCTTCAATAGTCTGGTACTGTTATACGTCACTACTAGAAAAATGATAATTAAGGACAGCTAATTTGCTGTCCCAAAAGACCATTTGCTGTCCCTAATAGTATTTAGGACAGTTATAAAGACAGAAAGAGTTGTCCTATCAGGTGGGTGTCATAAAAGGCTAAAAGGACAGCTTTTGTTGTCCTTTTTTATCTTTAGGACAACAGAAGCCATCCTTTTAGATCTGTCCTTTTAAATTCAAATAATATTATATATTTATAAGGACAGATGTTGCTGTCCTTTAAAACAAAGTATTACTGACAGAATTTGCTATCCCAAATAAATTTTGGCACAAAAAATGTGGCGCCAAATTACTATTTTAAAAGACAGTTGTAGCTGTCCTAAAAGATGAATATATATATATATATATATTTTCAAAATCTGTATTGTAGTCAACCTAAATTCAATTTCTAATATAATAAAAATAAATTAACAAAACAAAAAAGCAAAGTCATATTATACCAAAATCTAACCGTTAAAATAATGATAAAACCAAATATTATATAATAGCTCTTCACAAAATAAGCACTGCCACATGCTTTCAAATCGTCATTTCCACTTCAAATTTAGTTACATAGATACATAGTCAAGCTTGGTTATCTGAAGTATCAATCGTTGTTGTTGTTGGTAGTGGTGGTAGCAAGATGCCCGCCTCTCGTAGCATACGAGCTATTTCAATCCTAGCTTCTGCTAGAGTTTCTCTCTTGGCCCTCATGACTCTTTCTTGTATCTCATTTTCTAAATCTACACGCACCATAAAAATTTCTTCTTGATGACGATTCTCTCGCGCCTTAACCTCTTCCCGATAAGGAGTATCTCGCTCATTGGCCTCCTCTAGTCGAGCAATCTCATTATGATAATAATGAGACGATGGGGTTGACCGTGAAGAAGTTAGTTTAATACATACTGCCATACATAATGGTCGTCCACGTTCGTAAGGTCCTATCATGTGGTGACAATTATTATGCAACACAAATAGATAAGAGAGAAGCAATCACCAAGCACGAGTAAGGAATGTAAAATGACAATCACACAATAAAGGATGTACGTGGTTCAGCAAAGATGTGCCTACATCCACGGTGGTGCAGTCGGTATTATTTCTATGTATTACGGAGAATGTTTACAGGGAATACAACCTGTCCTTTGCTCCGGACCTAGGGTTCAATATATACATGTACATTTTGGTGAGTGGGGGTGTTGGATTCCCCCACGTCTTCCATCTCTACCTAGAACCTCCCTTAATGGGAATGTGGGAAGAGACCGGATCATAATTGAATAAGAGATGGGGGGTCTAGACTTTGGGCCGCCAGAATTGGGCTACTCGTCCAGGCCCATTATCATAATTTCGGGTACCCACAATTGCCCCTGAATTTGTTGGGCCATGTTTTGGGCTCAATAAATTTAAATGATTAGTCATAATGGTCGTTTCGTATATTGTGCAACTCTTCAAAAGTTGGAGAACTGATTCTGGCGGCACCCGCTTCGTGGTCTTTGCACTATGATTAGCAACAATTAAAGGCTTTCTAGAACAGTCATTTTTCGTCCGCATTTTTCCATTCCCTGTGAGCTCTAGCGATTCCTTCTTCTCTCAGTCTTCATTCTCATTACTTCCTTGTTATTCGGGCTCCTGATTCTTCATCGTTCAAGTCGAATTCCATCTTGTAAGTTTCATGTGATTTCTTTTTGTACTTTTTCTTTGAATTGCAAGATTTCTAGGGTTTTCCAATGGCGAAGATTGGGAATAGGTCGGTATCTGAATTTAGGAAGTTTTATAACATTCCAGAGTGGGTAGAGATTGAGTGTTGTGCCTCCCCCCTAGAAATGTTAGAGAGATAGATTACACCCATTAGATCAATGTTTTGATGCTTTCCCAGGGGGGACTCACTTTTCCTCCCAACGATCTGTTCTTGCACTTCTTTGGTTATTTTAATATTGTTCCTGCACAATGTTCGCCCAACGTGTGGAAGATAATTAATGGCATCCATAGAATAAATTAGTTGTATGGTACTAGGTTAGGGCTTGCCGAGGTTTGTTTTTGCTATTATTTTTCTCGAACTAGCTCTTGTGTCCTCTATCTCAAAGCTAGGAGCCCTGACAGGGTATTGGTAGTAAATCTACCTGATTCCCATAAGAACTATTGGCAAGAAGGTTTCCTTGTTAGAAACTGACAGTTTTCTCCCCAATTTGAAGGGTTGAGGTCTGAGAGGTTCTCTGTTCCCCTTTATGGGGATAAATACATAGGTAGACTTTGCTATGTTCCTTTAATTTTTGTTGATTTGTGATTTTTCTGATTTTTCTCTGCTTTTTTCTACAGCGAGGTCAAAGAACTTGGAACCCGCTCTCAGCGAGGTTCGTCTCTCTGAATTGGTTAAGGCTTGGAATATCAGGGAGCCTCTGGGTGACGGCGAGCATCCCTGGTTTGCTGCTTTTCTGTTTGAGTATAAGAACATTGGCTCCAGTTTTATAGCAAGGCTTGTGGACAGTATCCCTGAGTTTGATACCTCCGAAGAGACTGCTGTGGATCCTATCCAATTGGATGAGGAGGAGAGCAGCTCTGAAAGTGATATCGTAGGTGTTGTAAGCAATTTGGGTGGAGGGAGCTCCAGTAGTAGCGGTTCTTCAGAACGTGGGGAAGTTTCTGAAGCTCGAGGGTCATCGAGAAAATCTAACAATTCGAGTGAGGAGATGGTTCCTCTAAGGAATAATTTAATTCGGGATGATGATGATGAAGACTATGTGCTTCTTGCACATAGGTCGAAGAAGCAGAAGTCTAGTTCTGGGGCTGTGGCTACTGGTTCTCGGTCTTCTGCTCAGGAGCAGAAGAAGAAGAGGAAAGAAGAGGAACAAGTAAGGGAGAGAGAGAGAAAAAAGGAAGAGGGGAGAAAGAAGGTGGAGGAGAAGAAGAGGATAGAGGAGAGGAGAAGAATGAAGAGGGAGAAAGAGGAAGAGAGGAAGAAGATGGAGGCGAGGACGAAGGCTGGGTAAGCCTTAGTCCTGGTATCTGCTCTGCCTGAGGGGGCTTCAGTCGCAATTTCTCCTCAGTTGGCCCCCGCACTGCTCGAGAGAGCAGTTCTTCCTGCTGATCGCCAAAGGGCACTGGGGTCTGATCAATTGTCCCTTCAGGCTAGCCAGAGGCTAGCTTTGGTAAGATTTTTTCTTTTATCCCATGTTTTGATGAATTTCATTACTTCCTTCCTCTGATGTTCTCTTCTTCTCGCAGTTTGTGACCGACTTCGCTGTGCTCTTTCGTTCTCGCGATGAGCTGGTGAACAGAAATGATGAACTGGAGCAACAAAACAAAGTCTTGAGGCTGAAGGGTACAGAGCTCGAGGCTAGTTTTAAGGTCGTTGATGCTGCTCAGATATCATCCGATTTGGCTCTTGCTACTGCCAATCGGGAGAAGGATGCAGCAGTTAAAGAGTTAAAAGAGCTACGACAAGCCTATGACTTGGTTTGATCGAGCAAGCTGGCTGTCGTGGAAGAGAAAAGAGTGTTGTCTGAGGATCTGAAGAAGAAGGAGTCTGAGGCGGTCACTGCCAAGGAAGACTCTTATAATTCTGGTTGGGCTGCAGCATATGAGGATGCTGAAGTTCAGATAGGCTATATTAGCCGTCTGAACTTCAAGAAGGGCTGGAACAAGGCCCTCATAGCTGTCGGAGTGGATGTTGCATCTCCTCTATTTGATGAACACGATCTATGGCCGAGTCCAGTTGTGGATGAAGTCCCTACCCCAGCTGTCGAAGGCGCTGACCTTGTCCCCCAGATGACCCCTGCTGATGTTTCCCTTGTTGTGGTGACAGAGGTTACCCCTGCTGAGGGCGGTGCTCCTGATGATGATGATAAAGGGAAACAGCCATCGACCTCTGGGCAACCTGAGGTTGCTAACTAGTCATCTTCTAGGATTACTTTGTACTTTTGCTTTTTCTCTTTGTAGATTTTCTTTTCGCTGTTCGATGTAATTTTAACCCTTATTAATGAAAAGGTTTCTTTTTCTTAGTGCACTGATTTGTCATTTTCTCTCCTTTATCCTTTTATTGCTTGTAGTTGATTGATGTTGATGATTACATTCCTTCCACTTCCCAATTGGGAAGGATGTTGGGGCCCGATGTGAGCTCCGAAGTTCATCACATTTTTGTGAGGATCTGTAAATCTCTACGACTGAGGAACAAGCATTTTATAGAGCAAACTGAGCTCGTCACCAAGCTAAAGGACAGGCTTCAAGAGATGGAGTACATTGGTGCCTCAGTCCAAGAGGAGGTTAACATGCTGAGAACGAAGCTATTAGAGGCTTCTGAGATCAATCAAGTTGGGGAAGTTCTTCAGCAGGAAAATGAGGCTCTGAGGAGAGAGGTCTCACGAGTTAGGGAGCATGCGCCGAGCACTGCTCCAGCAGTATTACGAGGCTCCTCTTCATCACGAGCTAGGGATGGTCAGAGTGATGTGCCTCCTGCACTGCAGGGTTCTTCTCTTCCAGTCATTCCGCGAGCTCGCAGGAACACCAGAGGTTCAGCTAGAGAAATGGAGGAGCTTCGTGATGATGTTCAGTGAGCGTATGTGATTATTTCTGGGCTCTATAGGGATGTTACTGGGCTGCGGCACCTGTTTAAAAAAGGACCTCGGCAAGTATGGGCCGACGAGTACGACCAGGGTTGGCAAGATGCTCCGACTAGGCTGACAAAGTTTGAGGATCTCGCCTTCATCAGGGGGTGGTTGAGTGCATTGAAGGAGATACAAGTCCCAAGGAACTCAATGCTCTAGTATCGCCATGAAATATCCCCCTCTACTCGGATTCCCAATACCTTTCGGAGAGATGATCAGTGGATACCCATCGATGCCATCCCTCGACAGATGTTGGAGTCGGATGCTGATGAAGTTGAGGAGGGGTTGGCCCCTCATCCTGATGATGGCCGAAGAGCCCAAGTGGCTGATTACCTTGCTCAGAGGCCTCATCCTCATTAGGATTTTGCTAGTAGTTTCTCTGTGTATTTTTTGTAGTGTAAATGCTTTGGGAGAGTTCACCGACTAAACATGTATCACCATTGTTGTAAATATAGTGGATTAATAAAATTTCTATTTTGGGCTACTTTAGCCGACTAAACAAGTGCATTATATTCTCCAAGTTCTTACTCCTCTGTGATCTTCTAAGTTTGTATTATCACGCAAGTGTCCTCCCAGTCCAGTATAACATCAAGATACTATTGTTCACCACTTTACCTTTTAGGTCATGTCGTCACACTCCCTTAGGCCTAAGTGTGGCAATTGGCGAGGACACACCTGGTGTTGAATATTCCATCCGATCAGGATTTTATTTAACCAAAGAAGGTTTGGTGACCAGTTTAGATTTGGCGGGATTTATATATTGCCAGGGGCAATGTCAAGAGGTCTTTCATGTTTCATAACGACAACCTGAGGAGGGACAATTCCCTGCTATGATGTGATGATCAATGTGTCTGTTATTTGGAAAACATGTGCGATAAAGCTCGCATAGCTGTTACTCATTAGAATGCAACCGTTTTAAATAACTTTTATTAATGACAAGGAAAATAAACTTCTAGTTCCATAACAAAAGAATAAAAGAAATATCTAAAAATAGAATCTCTTGAGATTGGTTGCGTTCCATGCTCGTGGTATTTCTCTGCCTTCCATCGTTTCCAAGTGATAGGCGCCCTGCAGATCGTCTCTTGTTATCTTGAAGGGTCCTTCCCAGTTTGGCCCTAGCTTGCCATCTGATGGTTTTACTGCGCTGCCCAGGACTTTCCTCAAGACGTAGTCCCCAACTCGAAATGTCCTTGGGTTGACCCTTTTGTTGTAATGTCTTACGAGCTGTTGCTGATAGTTCGCTAGTTTTACTAGGGCTAACTCTCGGCACTCGTCGGATAGGTCAAGCTCAGCGAGCAATGCTGCATCATTATGGACCTGGTCGATAAGGTTGGATCTCATTGTTGGCAAACCTACTTCTAGTGGGATAACTGCTTCCATCCCATATGTCAGTGAAAATGGGGTTTCTCCTGTTTCTCGCCGTGGAGTGGTTCGGTAAGCCCATAGAATGTGTGGTAATTCATTTACCCATGTGCCTTTGTCTCACTCCAATCTCTTCTTTAATCCGTCGATCACAGTTCTGTTAGAAGCCTCAGCTTGGCCATTGCTCTGAGGGTAGGCCACCGAACTGAAGTGGTGTCTGATACCGTGTTCATTACAGAAACTCTAAAAAGAGCCGCTTTCGAACTGTGTTCCATTGTCGGTGATGATGGTTCTAGGGATGCTAAAATGAGTGATTATATTTCTCCATATAAACCTTATCATATCTGCATCTCAGATGTTTTCCAGGGGTTCCACCTCGATCCATTTGGTGAAGTAGTCAGTGCAACCAACAGATATTTACAATTGACGGTGGTGGTAGGCAGTGGTCCCACGATGTCAATTCCCCATTGGGTGAATGGCCATGGGCTGGACAGTGATTTTAGGTCACTAGCAGGTTAGTGGACCATAGGAGCGTGAAGTTGGCATTTCAGGCACTTGCGAACATACATCGCAGAGTCCCTTTGCATATATGGACACCAATAACCTTCCTTCATTGCTCGAAAAGCTAGAGACCTTCCTGCGATATGGCTTCAACAGACTCCACCGTGAAGCTCATGTATCACTTGCTCGATATTCCCTGGGTGAACGCATTGGAGGTAGGGTCCGGAGAAGGATCTCTTATACAAGTTGCCCTCTGGAGATAAGTGAAAGCGAGAAGCTTTGACTCTTATTTGGTGGGCAGTCTTCTTGTCATCTGGGAGCGTGTCATCCTTCAAATAGTCCCTTAAGGGGTCCATCCATCTGGGAGTTGATCCCACCTGGAGTACCTGTTCCACGTCTGGTGGCTTGCTATCGCGGATGCTCGGATGAGTGAGGAAATCGATGGGGATGGTTCTTTTTAGGTCGGAGTCGACTGCCGAACTCAGGGCTGCTAGGGCATCAACATGGTTATTTTTCCCTCTGGTAAACTACTGGACATTAATCTCTTCGAAGCTCGCCATTAGTTTTTTCACTAAGGCGAGGTAAGCTGCCATTCTTTCATCTTTTGCATTGTAGTCTCCACTTATCTGATTGGAGACTAATTGGGAATCGTCGAACACCTTTAAATGCTTTGCTCCCAAAGTGTGTGCTTTCTGGAGGCCGGCTATTAAGGCTTCGTATTCTGCTTCGTTATTGGAGGCTGCAAATCCAAGCCTGATTCCTTGTTCAAGGATTGTATTATCTGGAGTAACGAGGACAATGCCTACTCCTTCCCCCTTTGAATTGGAGGTTCCATCAACAAACAGTTTCCAGGTTTTTTATGTCGCTTGGATCTCCTTTTGCCTTGTTGGTTGAGGTTGGTTGGAAGGTTCCTCGCCCGTGAATTCGGTTATGAAATCAGCAAGGATCTGCCCCTTGATTGCTTTCCTTGGTTGAAATTGGATGTCAAATCGCCCGAGCTCGACTGACCATTTAGACAGTCTGCCCGATAAATCCGCTTTCCTTAGGATTGCCTTAAGGGGGTGTGATGTTAGTACGATGATAGTGTGGGCTTCGAAATAGTGCTTCAGCTTCCTCGAGGCCACTACTAGTGCAAAGGCGAGCTTCTCCAGTGGTAGGTATCTATGTTCGGTGTCTAGTAGGGTCTTGATCGCGTAATAAACAGGGTGCTGGATTCCTGCAACCTCGCATATTAATGCAGAGCTGACAGTGTGGTTGGAAACGGAGAGGTACAGGTACAAAGAATCTGTTTATCGTGGTATGACGAGCAGCTTAAGTAAGCTTTAAGCTCGACCAATGCTCGGGAGAAATCTGGGCTCCACTTTATCGTTTTGTTCCCCTTTAAAAGCTAAAAGAAAGGCTTGCATTTCTCGGAGGATTTAGAGATGAAGCGATTTAAGGCAGCGACCATACCAGTGAGCTTCTGTACGTCCTGAATTGTTCGAGGAGGTTGTACCCTGTTAATTGCATCAATTTGGTCTGGGTTAGCCTCTATGCCTCTCTTACTGACCAAGTACCCAAGAAATTTTCCTGAATGGACACCGAAAGAACACTTGCTCGCATTAAGTTTCATTCGGTACTTCCTAAGGATTTCGAAGGTCTTTGACAGGTCAGAGATGTGGTTTTCTTTCTTCTTGCTTTTAACGAGCATGTCATCGATGTAGACCTCCTTGGTGTTTCCCATCTGATCCTTGAACATCTTGGTGACCAGCCGCTGATAGGTTGCCCCTGCATTCTTGACCCCAAAGGGCATGACCTTGTAGAAGTATAATCCAACTATCGTGATGAATTCTGTTTTGTCCTAGTCTGGGGCATATAAGGGGATCTGATGATACCCTGAGTATGCGTCCAGAAAACTCATTCGCTCGTGAGCTGCAGTGGCGTATACTAGTTGGTCTATTTTTGGGAGGGGAAACTGTCTTTAGGGCACGCTCTGTTAAGGTCAGTTTAGTCGATGCAAACTCTCCACTTCTCGTTGCTTTTTGGAACTACTACTGGGTTGGACAACCACTTGGGGAACTGTACTTCCCGTATGGATCCTGCTTCCAGTAGTTTTTTAACTTCTTTTTCCATCCCTTTTGCCTTCTCGGGTGCAGTTCACCGTGCCTTCTGCATGATTGGTTTGAAGGTGGGATCGACGTGCAAGTGATGACATACCATGCTAGGATCGATTCCAGGTAGCTCGTATGGTTCCCATGCGAAAACATCTACGTTGCGTCTCAGCAGAGTTGTCAATTCCTTCTGTTCCTAGTCAGTGAGAGATGCTCCAATCAAGAAGACTCTATTACTGTCGCCACCTCCAGCTGTGACTTCTACCAGGTCCTCGATGACTCGCTCAGAGGGGAGGATCCTGGTCTCCTCTACTCCAGGTCTTTCGTACTTTAATTTCTATTTAGAAGGTGTCAGACCTTCTTCAACTTTCTCGCTGGGCTAATCGGCCTTCTTCTCTGGCTTTGGTCGGATGGCTACTATGAAGCACCTTATTGCCATCGCTTGATCGTCGTGGATCTCCATTACTCCTCGCTCGGTTACGTACTTGAGTTTCTGACGGTAGGTCGAGGAGACTTCTTTCATTGCGTGGAGCCATCCCCTGCCGAGGATGGCTTGGTATGGAGAGTCGATGTCCACCACCAAAAACTCAATCATCTTGGAGACGTTTCCCGCGCGTACTGGCAGTATAATTTTTCCCAGGGGCATAGTTATTTTTCCAGCGAAGCCAACTAAAGGGACAGTATCTTCCTTTAGGTCGGCGATGCTTAACTTCAATTTTCTGAACAGGTCGAGATACATTACTTCAGACGAGCTTCCTTGGTCGACAAGCAACTTGTCGACGTCAAAGTTATCTATCCTGAGGGTAATGATCAGAGAATCGTGATGTGGGGTTCTTATTCCCACCAGATCTTTATCTGTGAAAATAATATGCTTGTTATAGTTGACGTTGTCTGCTCGTCGACGCTTTCCTGACTTTGACTTTGCTGGATAGATCTGAAAAGCTTGCATTACCGCTGTAAGTTTCTTCATCTCCATTCGAGATGAATTTCCTTGGATCTGCTTGGCATCAGAGGCCCCGTGAATTACTGTGAACTCATGTCCAGCATCATCTTCTAGCACGTTGTCAGGTCTCGCCTTTCTATTGGCAGCCACTTTTTCTCCACAAACTCGTTTAAATGCCCCGACTGGGCTAGCTCCTCGAGGTGAGACTTAAGAGCTTTGCAATGCTCAGTCTTATGTCCTCCCTCTTTATGAAAAGCGCATCTCAGTGCATTGTTCCTCTTCGAAGGATCTCCTCCCATCTTCCTGGGCCACTTGATGAATGGCTCATCTTTGATTTTCATGAGAATTTTGTAAATTGGTTCTTTGAAGACGATGTTGACCGCCTGAAATGCTTTCGACGCATCATTGCTACCTCCGCTTTTGGAGCCATTTTCTCCCCCGTTCTTCCCTCCCTTCTTCTGGTTCTCAGTTTTGTCATTACCCTTGGTAGTGAGTTTAGCTCGACTATTTTCCCCTGTGCTGAGGCAGGTGACATCTTCCACCTTAGCGTATTTCTCTATGCGAGCCATTAGGTCGTCAATAGTCATAGCATCCTTCTTCGTCAGGGACTGGTATAGAAGGGAAGAACTGGGTAGCCCAATTTTGAAAGAGGCCACTGCCACTTGCTCCGAGCAATCCTCGACCTCATTGAATAACTCCCAGTACCTCTTTGTGTAATCTCGGAGGGTCTCTTGAGGCATTTTATTCATTGTCAGCAAAGCATCCATACTTTTGGGATGGGAGCTACTAGCAATGAATCAGGCCGTAAAAAGTTCAGCCAAGGATTTGAAACTCCTGATGGACCGGTGGGGAGCCTTTCGAACCACTTTTGTGCTACGTCATGCAGGCTCGAGGGAAAAATGCGGCACATTAGTGCGTCCCGTTGGTTCCAGAGGGTCATAGCCTGTCAGTACTGCCTGACGTGATCAATGGGATCAGTCTTACCGTCATAAATCTTGAACCTTGGAATGGCGAATTTCTTGGGGGCTTCTTCTTCTTCAATTTCCCTCATAAAAGGTGACTTCATCTGGGTTTTGAGAGCTCGCCTAGCGAGTTCTCGGGTCGATCGGGTACCATGGTGGGCAGGATGTTGGTCCATCTTCCTGCGGACCAAATTTCGTATGTTCTCGTTGCTGCGAGTAGGACTCTGGTAACGGCGAGCTTTTCGCAGCTGCTCGCGGAGGTCGTCGTCTGATTTGTCTCCCTCAACCTTTTGGGATCCTCGCTTAGGGCTCCTACCTCGACTGCGAGACTTGCTCGCCTGAGTGCTGGGAGTGCAGTATGGACGTCTCCTATTATCATGATGAAGCTCTCTCTCCAGTCTTTCCAGTCTTCTTTTCAAGCGAGCATTCTCGGTCTCGTGTTTGCGAGAAGACTCCCTCTGCTCATGGAGCCTTGCCTCGTATGCATCAATCAATCTGGATATCTGCGTGGACCTCGCTGGTCCTTGGCTTTCTTCTGAGGCTGGCCTTTCTAAGCGAGCCCTTTGATCTGAACGTCGAACTTCAGATCTAATCCTGCGAGGGACAGGTGGTTCTTGAATATCCCCCGCCTGGGGAGCATTGCTGCTGTGACCAGACATTTTGAACTCCTTTCTTGGTGTGTGCTTTTCTCAGGGAAGACGAACGTTCCCACAGACAGCGCCAATTGTGGTGACAATTATTATGCAACACAAATAGATAAGAGAGAAGCAATCACCAAGCACGAGTAAGGAATGTAAAATGACAATCACACAACAAAGGATGTACGTGGTTCAACAAAGATGTGCCTACGTCCACGGTGGTGCAGTCGGTATTATTTATATGTGTTCCAGAGAATGTTTACAGGGAATACAACCTGTCCTTTGCCCCGGACCTAGGGTTCAATATATACATGTACATTTTGATGAGTGGGGGTGTTGGATTCCCCCACGTCTTCCATCTCTCCCTAGAACCTCCCTTAATGGCAACGTGGGAAGAGACCAGATCATAATCGAATAAGAGATGGGGGGTCTAGACTTTGGGCCGCCAGAATTGGGCTACTCGTCCAGGCCCATTATCTTAATTTCGGGTACCCACATCCTCAAATATAGAATCCCGCACTTAAACCCTAGTTTGTTGATCCGGTGGTAGCACATCCAATTGTCTTTTAATCATTTCTTACAAATTGAGAAAAAAACATATAAGCACGATAAACCTCTTTTCATAATTGAAATTTGCAAACATCCACCAAAATAAAATTTATAATGTAACCAAGTCGTTTACATTGCAATTACACACATATGTATACCTCTCTACCAGCCGCTCCATCATAGACATCGTATGTGAGATCCTTTTTCTTACGTGTCCATCTCCAAACACTCAATTTGTCGATAGGCTCCTGTTTTGTCTTCATCTAATTTAGATAAAAATAGAAAACGTGTTAACAAAATCCAAAAATAACAAATATATAATCATATTAAAGTAAGAAAATAAATAATAACTTGTTGCTTTATTACGGCAATTGAAGTTCTTCCAATTCTAGGGTGTGAACACAAATATGCCCGATTAATTATATACCTATTTGCCACTTTCTACACGAGAAAATAAATAATGTTAATGAGATTTCAAGTTACTTGTAATTGTTTAATCATCAACATTAACATCAATAATTAAAAAAAACATGTAAAATCCCTTCCACCAATTCAAAACATCTCCCACCCTCCCCCACACATGCGCCCGAACTCAAAATATCCTCCACACCCCATCCTTACCCAAACTAGCCTCCACATCCCACCGAACCCGAAACAACCTCCACCACCCACCATCGCCCGAACCCAAAACATCCCCTAACCACACCCGAACCAAAAATAACCCCTGCCCGACCCACCGATACAATGTATTATTTTTTACAAATTTCGAGAGAGTTTCCTTTGTTTTTACATGTAATCCAACCTGTTTAGTCATCAACACTAACATCAATAATTAAAAAAACATGTAAAATCCCTTCCATCAATTCAAAACAGCCCCCACCCTCCCCCACGCATCCCTCCCGAACTCAAAACATTCCCCACACCCACCCTTACCCAAACTAGCCTCCAGATCCCACCGAATCTAAAACAACCCCCACACCCACCCGAACCCAAAACAACCGCCACCCACTCCCGAACCCAAAACATCCCCTAACCACACCCGAACCAAAAACAACCCCCGCACAACCCACCGATACAATGTATTATTTTTTTTTAAATTTCGATGGGGTTTCCTTTATTTTTACATGTAATCCAACCTGTTTAATCATCAACACTAACATCAATAATTTAAAAAACATGTAAAATCCCTTCCACCAATTCAAAACAGCCCCCACCCTCCCCCACGCATCCCTCCCGAACTCAAAACCTCCCCCACCCCCCACCCTTACCCAAACTAGCCCCCACATCCCACTGAACCCAAAACAATCCCCACCCGATCCCAGAACATCTCCACACCCCACATCCACTATTTTTTTTACATGTAATCTAAAAAGTTTCTAACCAAGAAAGTTTGATGCTTCTTGACCCCAAAGTTTCACTAAGACTTTCCATTGATTCGGGTCGACTTGAGGGGGTGTAGTTGCTAAATGCTCTAGCTTCCGTGTTCAATTCCGTATAGTACTTCCTCTTAATCTCGTACTTAAAGGATCTCCATTAAATTCCAATCTTACGCAAACATAGGTTTGGGTAATTTTCTGGTGCATTTGTGTTAATCTAAGAACAAAAAATGCATTAGTTAGATATATTAACGGTTATAAATAATCAATTTTACTAAAACAAGATTAATTTAATATTACTTGCACTTGTTCCCAAACAAAGTCGAGTTTTCGTTGATCCATTTTAGTCCAAGAACTTCAAGTCAAAGGAAATAAATCCCCTTGGCGTGCATAATAGCCAAGTTGACTCGCCAACTTCTTCGCATATGGTACAATTGGTTGGCAATCCAAATCCCAACCAATTATCTTTTTCTCACTGTTGCCCCCATTTGTTCCATTATTTGGAACTCCCTTTAACTTTCCTCTTAAGAGAGGATGTACCACTAGTATCACCTATACAAAAGCAATGAGTGAAGACGTGTGTGCTCGCGTTCAAATGATCAAATTTTATATAAACCCTTTTAACACAAACAAACCCTAAACATGCAGCAGTATGTGATTGAATAAATTGATAATCTACGCAAGAACATTCAAACACATGCAATTAAGGAAAAATCCCCCTCAGGGGCAAAACCATTTATTTTCACTATAATTTGTAAGAAAACGGCTTACTATCGGATTACAATGAAAATACAAGTTGACTAAGAATTACCCTCGGGTATCGGATTCTGTAGTCGCGGCTGGAATTATCCCTTTCCAGTAGGGCTGCAATGAAGAAGAAGAACGGTCTCCTCCACAAGGGTTGAACAAACCAAAGTTGTGTTCTTGGGTTGCAAAAGGATTCACAAATATTTGGCAAGGATGTGTGAATCAAAACATGAGTCTTGGGACTCAAAAATATGAAGACTAGATGTATTTGGACTCTCAAATTCGTCTCCTAAAGTCTTGCAAAACAACTCTCCCGAAGTTGGTATTTATAGGGAAATACATGAAGAGACCCACGATCTTAAAATGCTGAAATTCTATCCAGCGTACAGGTACCCCGAACCGGTTCGGGTACCCCTGCGAATCGGTTCGCCCCCCCGAACCGGTTCCAAGATGGGTTCGGGAAAGTGTGCTGGGAATAGGTCGCATAGCTGGCTAATGCTGAGAAGGTTTGCTTTCAAACCTTTGACGTATAAAACATTTTCTAGCTTAGGAAAACCAGGTAACTCGATAGTACCTCGTCCTATAATGCTAGACTTACTCCCATCTCCAAAGGTGACTCTGCCATCTTGATAATCCTCAAGAGTAGTAAAAAATGAGGCATCACCTGTCATGTGTCTGGAGCACCCACTATCAAAATACCACTGAGAGGTATTATGTGCTTTGAGAGCAACATGAACAACAAAAGCCTTTTTATCTTTCTTAGGTACCCAAGTCGAGATGACCTTTTGTTTGCCTTTGTTGTTGTTGATTTTAACTGGAATGTGAGAAGCATTCACTAACGGCAAAGAGATCCGTCGAAATTCTTCCATTAAACTTTGAGTCGTGGCAGCTAAGAACTCAACTCGCTCTCTCAGACTAGAAAACTCATCAGTATGACGAGGTGGAGCAGTAGTACGTCGTGTCCGACCCATGCTATAGCAAGTTTCCCTAAGGTGGCCTTTTCTTTTGCAATAAGTACAAAAGAGCACAGTCAAAGGCGGACCTTGGTTTGCTTTTCTTGGTCGAACTCTCCTTCGAGATTTTTTATGGTGACCATAAGGAGTTGTAGTAAACTCAGGAACTGGTCCAGGTGCAATTTGGGATGTGGAGGCACCATCATATCCAATTCCTTGACGATCACCAAAACCTAAAGCGGGGCCGAGGAGCATCTTTACCATCTTCCCAGATCTGTCCTCGATTTGTACCTTGACTTCCCGTGCTTTCTCAAGGTCATGAGTCAGCTGGGCAACAAGGGCTTCAAGTTTCTTTCGAGTCTCCACGGAGGAATGGAGCTGACTCGTAAGACTAGCCACTTGTTTAGTCAAGTCCCCTCTCTCTTTCTCTAAAACACTATCTCTCTCTCTAAACAGAATCTCTTTCCCGACACATGCAAATTCTCTCTCTCTCAGGGCGGTGCAAATGGAGAACTCTCTTTCTCTTGCTTTCTTTAAATCTTCCTCTAAGCAGGTGATCTTAAGAACTAACGCTTTGTTACGCTTTTTAGTTTTAAATGACTCAGAATATAACTCAGCGTAGGCGCGTTGTATATCACTCTCTCTCTCACTTGTGTCATCCTCCCCCTCACTCACATCGATCTCATTGTCGAGGTGTCCCTGTGAAGCATCATCCTCAACGTCGTGAGGAGAACTAGGAGTGCTCACTTGACTGGCCATGAATGCGGTGAAGTTACACTCATGCGGTGACTCATCTCCAGAATCCACCGTCTCGACCTCACTGTCGTCACTAAGGGTAGCATTAAGAACAGCTTTCCCTTTCTCTCTATTCAGACGATTGGCACACTCAAAAGCTCTATGACCCCTACCATCACACTCAAAACATCTCTCACTTTCTTTCAGAGGAGGATTTTTGGAAACTTTTTCATTTTTCTTTTCAAACTTATTTTTCTCAAATTTCTTTTTATCTTTAAAATTGCCATTTTTCTTAAATTTGAGAATCCGCTTGAATTTTTTTGCGAAAAGAGCCAAATCATCTAAGTCAAAATCGCACTCAGAATCTGACGTGTCAGTCTCTCTCTTTCTAGATGACTCTACCCTCTTTCTGGCTGACCCCTCACTCCTTCTCTCTTGGGCTTTAAGAGTAATTCCCTTATCTTTAGATTTAGCATTTTTAGGGAACATATCAATTTCATAAGTTTGCAAATCTCCTACAAGTTCTTCCAATTTTAGCGTATTTAAATTACCCATAGAATTTAGCACAGTGACTTTAGGGATAAAACGCTTAGGCAAAGAACGAATAATCTTTTTAACAACTCTAGCATTCGGAATATGTTCACCAAGATTAAAACTAGTATTCACAATGTCAGAAAGTCTATCATAAAATTCATCAAAGCATTCAGAATCATGCATGGTGATTGTTTCAAATTGAGTTGTCAAGTTTTGCAACTTAGACTCTTTCACAGCATTAGTTCCTTCATGGGTGAGTTGTAAAACATCCCATGCCTCTTTTAACGTGGTACACGTCATTATGCGTTTGAACTCATCAGGTGTGACAGACCCAGAAATAGCACTTAGACCCTTAGAATTAAAAGATGACCATTTAATTTCTTCATCAGTCCAAGAAATGTCAGGTTTCAAGTTGGTCACATTATCAACAGTCACGGTGGGAGGAGTCCACCCTCGTTCAACCAAAATCCAGACACGTTCATCAATGGCTTTTAAAGCCGACCTCATACGGGCTTTCCAATAAGCATAATTTGTCCCATCAAAAACAGGCATTTTATAATATGACTTTTCCATTTGAACACGCACTTTTTCAAAAATCAATTTTTTTTTTCAGAAAATTGATATCTTAGAAAATTTTTGCGGAAAAAGGAATACGCGATAGATTAGCGTAACCTGCTCTGATACCAATTTGAAGACGTGTGTGCTCGCGTTCAAATGATCAAATTTTATATAAACCCTTTTAACACAAACAAACCCTAAACATGCAGCAGTATGTGATTGAATAAATTGATAATCTACGCAAGAACATTCAAACACATGCAATTAAGGAAAAATCCCCCTCAGGGGCAAAACCATTTATTTTCACTATAATTTGTAAGAAAACGGCTTACAATCGGATTACAATGAAAATACAAGTTGACTAAGAATTACCCTCGGGTATCGGATTCTGTAGTCGCGGCTGGAATTATCCCTTTCCAGTAAGGCTGCAATGAAGAAGAAGAACGGTCTCCTCCACAAGGGTTGAACAAACCAAAGTTGTGTTCTTGGGTTGCAAAAGGATTCACAAATATTTGGCAAGGATGTGTGAATCAAAACATGAGTCTTGGGACTCAAAAATATGAAGACTAGATGTATTTGGACTCTCAAATTCGTCTCCTAAAGTCTTGCAAAACAACTCTCCCGAAGTTGGTATTTATAGGGAAATACATGAAGAGACCCACGATCTTAAAATGCTGAAATTCTATCCAGCGTACAGGTACCCCGAACCTATTCGGGTACCCCTGCGAACCGGTTCGCCCCCCCGAACCGGTTCCAAGCTGGGTTCGGGAAAGTGTGCTGGGAATAGGTGCTTAAACACTTAGAAAAATTCCCAGAATTTTTAATGAACATATCTCCATTTTCAACGGGCCATAACTTGTTCACCGTAGCTCGGATTGAGGTGACGTTTCTTCCAGTATCTTTGTTAAGGCAAGCTCTTCAACTTTCCAGTTGACTGTTCCTCCGTACGGTGGCTGAAAAATTACCAATTTGCCCTTGAACATCCCTATCATGCCTTGTTTCACTGATTTGACTTCTCTTGCGTTCCACTTGCATTACGAGCCTACAATCAAGGAACGTGAAGTCGTTGATGCAGATGAGGGACATATTTAGTGGAGATAATGCATGCTTGATTCCCAGAATTCGGATAGAGGCCGTCATGTGAGATCGTGAGGAGACGTGCCAAATGTAGCGGCGTACGACATAAATAAATGAAACATTTCGGACATGAGAAAAATGTCCTTACAATGAGTTTGCATATATGAATATTTACAAAATCCTATTGTATATATATTTTAGTATATACCCTCATGTGAGATGAACTGCGACTCATTTTCCACTGTACCGGAGGGTGTACCATCAATACTACCTATTAAAACAACATTATTAACACAATCACATAAGAAGTTGCGCAAATGAATATATTGTGTTCAGTGCAATATTTGAACTCCTAGAGAAATAAAAATTTATATACCTAAATTTGAGATGGGGGTAATGCATGTGCCGCTCTGCTAGCAGATGAGGATCTAACCATGATGAATCTGTTACAACAAAACGATATATATGATTAGTTATTATATTAATAAAATAATATGATAAAAATAAGAGAAACATATTTCATGTCATAATGCTTACATATATTAATGTTAATTTACAATTTAGCAACCCTCATTCTTCGTCCATATCATCCTCACAATCATCACCATTGGGCATAGATGTTCATCACTACAAGAATTTCCCTTCGTCTGTGGAACCCCCTACCCTCTTGAACCATTTCAATCATATTTGACCCCAAGCTCGATTCATATGATACATCATCAAGTGACACATCATTACCAAAATTACATCTGTTGTCATCCAATGCATCGATCAACTCCCCCTTGATAAATCCAATCCTTATAACTCCTATCAAACCCATGCATCTCTATGTGACCCTTCACAGTGTGTAGGTTATGGTAGACTCGGTTTACACATTTACTACATGGGCATTTGATACGTGATGATTGCATATTCTTATTCCTATATGAAAAGGTAATAAACATTTCAACCCTATCCACGTATTCTTTTAAATTTTGATCACGTGATCCTATCCAACCCTTATCCATATCAATTCCTAAGACGTAATCAGATAAATCCTTCATCACGTTAAAAAATATACATTAGCATACATATAAAAGATATACAATTTAAACATAACAAGTGTGCACATTTTATTTAAAGAAAAGAAAAGTTACAAAGTTTATGCACATTTTAAAAATATCAAAATTACTCATTTTGAACTAATTTTTTTTAGGGGTACCCTTAAATGTTTTCTACACATAAAAAAAAATCCTCTCAAAATAAAGTCTTTTACATTATATGGATGAATAAATTCCACTTAAAAAAACATTTAAGGGTAGAACTTAATTCCTACTCATCTTTCCCAGGGCCGGGTATGGGTGATGTCAATCTTGATATGAAACTAATGAGACGACATAACAAGAAACTGACAAGGCGAGAAAATCTGTTTCCAGAGCTATTCAATACTCCAAAGCTCTATTGCAAAGCGTGTACTTCTGATTCATTTTTACGAGAAGCCGCCAAAGGAAATATTGTGTTCGTACACAATTCAATATTTTGACAAAGTTAGCTTTTGGTTAAGTTTGATCCATTATTAATGTAAGACTTGGATAAAATATTTGGGCTTTCTACTTAAAATTAGGGTATGATCTCTACACAAATATTTCTTCCAATCTAAACTGTCCTTATTTGGATCAGGACCGTAGTTGTTTATGTCTATTCCAAAACGTACAAGTATTTCATGTGAATCACAACTATTATAACAGACCAAACACCACCATGCCGATAAATAACAGTGGAGTGCACATAGTTCTTTATCTGCACCAAATTTTACAAAAAGACTTGTTAAGTATCTCCGGTGTAAATGCTAAACATGCGTATTTAAGGTAACAAAATTGTAGCTAATGAGGTAAACTGTTAAAAATGATGGTTGGTATGGCACTACCTTATTAAATAAACCAACCTGCTAGTTTTTACTAGCACAACAAATTTTTGGGGTTTATATGAAATTTGATTTGGAGGTTCTAATCCAGACTTATTTTGCAAGTACTAATTTCATAAGCAAGGACTTTTTTTTTTTAGAGGTAATAATTCTTGCTTATTTAGTTTATAAACATCTATTTGTGCTTTATCTTTTTTTTTCATATATTTTTTTTCAAGGATTTGAGTTCTCAAAAACTATTTGATGATACACCAAACTTTCACATTTCATTCCAAAGCAAGTGTACTGATAATTTTCGACAATAAATCCTCTAAAACAAGCAGAGCGCACGAACTTTCGACAATAAATCCTTATCCTAAACTAAACATTCCAAATCAAGTGTACTGATAATTTTTAGTATACTAAACTATGCGGGGAAGACAATAAATCCTTATCTTAAGTAAAAGAAAACAAAATGAAAAAATTAAGGACAAACCTTGAACGGCGCCGGACTGGTATAGTGTGGAGCGGCGCTGAACTGGTATAGTGTGGAACGGCGCTGGATAACTTATAGTGTGGAGGAGAGGGAGCGGCTGTGAGGAGCGTCAGGTGAGGGAGAGAGGTGATGAAGAGGAAGAGGGAGAGACGACGAGCGGTGGGAGGAAGAGGAAGAGGGAGAGGGAGAGATGACAAGGGTTGTGGGTTTTCTTTACTTTTGAGGGTTTTTTTTTTGCCAAATTTACTTTTAGGGTTATTTGTTTATTTGACCCAATTAAAGAAGGTAAGTAGATATTTAAAAGGACACCATCAAATTGTTGTCCTATTTGATGTCATATAAGTGACGGTAATAAAATGTTGTCCTTTTTGCTCTCATTAATAAAAATGCGGGAAATGAATTATTTATCCTTTTTGAAAAGAGAGGAAGCGAAAAAAATAAGAGAGGTAAATGAATTATTTTAAGGGACAGTAAGTGATGTCCTGCTAGAGTTATTTTAAAGGGTGGTAATTTTTTATTGTCCTAAAAACTATTTTCAGTCGGTTATTAAGGACGCATAAAATATTATTGTCCTTTTAGGCTATTATAAAGGACAGCTAAATCTTCTTGTCCCTTATATATTTTTTTAAAGGACAGATTTCAAGCTGTCCTTAATACCTCTGTCCTTAATTGTCATTTTTTTACTAGTGCGTGCAATACCAGGTCAGTCTCACCATCATACTTTGGGTATCACTGGCAGTTTGAATTTTACCGGTGTAGGATAGCCCATAATCTACGGGGTGAATGCAAATCCTTTCACAAACCCCTATGTAAAGTATCCTTTGATTTAGTAATTTCTCCCAGAAGATCTTCCAGATGATGAACTGACCCCTTTCAAGGTTGGTTGTCCGCCTTGGCCATGACTGCAATAGTTTTGCCTGGTTGATCATGACTTTTTGCCTAACTCCCTTTTCAAGAAGTCTATTCGGTGTTCATCGACCTACACATTGTGGCCCTAGGTCTGGCCAAACAACCTATCCTTTTGGAAGCAGACCTTGAGTCTTCTTCGTATTATTTTGATCCAGTGAAGTCTCTGCGATGTTGCCTCCTCGTTGTTCATGGGCCTAGGATATTAAATGTAGAACGTTTGATCAAGCTTTCCAATACTCTATGCCTTTCTTCGTAGAAGGTTTGTTCATCATCAAAAACAGTTGTTCAGAGAGATGAGGTAGCTCTTGGGTAGTACGACCTGTCATTTTGAGGTCCAAAATATATGGACCTGCTCTCTTCTTCCTGCGATCCCCCACTTAGACTCCTTAAATTCTCTAATGCCCACGTGCGATATGTATATCGTCATCCTCGGTACGAAGCTAGAAGTGTCATTTCCACTATTATACCAAGGTATTCGCCTCCTATCAGTTAGTGGACTCTACTCAAGTTCTGCCCTATCTAGCCTAGAGTGTCTGCTTCAAGTGCTTAACACTTTCTTAAATTGCCTCTTGACATCTAGCCAGGCTCATCGAAATTCCTTATATGTCTCCCATTCCAACAAGGTTTAAAGGTGTTGTGGTTTCATTTACATGACTACTCTTTGAATCTTCTCTCATTTTTAAGGACCACAAATGGTATCTAAACATTCGCAATTCAAGGTTTTATTGATATGAGATGGTAAAAAGGAACAAATGGCTTGTCTTTCCCACAGACGACGTCAATCTGTTATCGTCTAAAAATGGTATGTGGATTTATGAGTCTTAGCCTGATGACTACCAATGATAATCTATAACAAATAAAGAGATCAACGAACTAAATTGAAGAAAGAGATGATAAATTAAGATAACGTCGTGGGATTGACATGGTTCAGTCAATAAGGGGGGCTTACGCCCATAAGTGTTGTACAAGAACTTATTATTCAATTATCAGCAAAAGGGGGTACAAAATCTCAAAGTTTTATCTGTGAGCTTATTTATTTTTTATTATCTTTTATCAAATGGGAATGTGTGCGATTTATGAGGAGAGAGAGAGAGAGAGAGAGAGAAAGAGAGAGAGAGTAGGTGGATTGCCTTTATAAGTCAGGCAATTGCATGCTTTTATATTTTGAATATAGTCAATGAAGGTTTAATTACAATCAGCTGAAGGGACTGCCCCCACGTGTGTGTAATGGGGGGTGTATATATTACCATGTGTGACCCACACGCGTGCTTAGTGATTCAAACTAATAACATCAACTCATTGAGGTCGGTTTCCTAGCCAACCAAGAATAATGTTGTGTTGACCAACGAGATGTTATGCTGACCGCGTTCAATGAGTGAGCTGAGCTTCTCTTAATGACTGGTGTCACAATATCATTGGTCCACGTCACATTCCATATTTATGATACAACATGTATATCACTTTTAAAAATATCGTAAAAATAATTGAATATTCCAACTACAAAAGCTTAAAAATAAGCTTTATAAAATAAGTTGAGGTGGTGTTAGATCAAAATTAAGAAGAAGAAAAATCATATTATACAATATCAATTAAAATTTATAATTAATATTATGGTTACTTTTCACAAGGCTTGAAAGAAAATGGAAGCAAGCTCACACTAAAGGTACCTATAATAACTCAAATCCAAAATATTACCAAAAACTTGTCAAAAAGAATCAGTTGGGACTTTTGCAAAATAGATGGAATGCAACACATGGAAAAAAAAGTAGTCCCTGACCTCATATGAAGTTTCGTTTACCAACAGGGAGAGATTATCCAACATCAAACTATAGGTTAGATCTATGAAACTATAGCCCTGTTAAAAAAATAAATTAAGTCCCACATCAAACAGAGCCAGAGAGAAGATTGTGCAAATAATAAGAGATATAGAGAGACTTACAGTGGTGTTGACCATCGAGTACAAGTAATAGTCAAGACACTGTTACACTTTTAGGCACCGCCTAATTATGGCTAATAAATGGGAAACAAAAAAGCTTGAACCCAAAAGGGGAACATAAAATATAATTAACCATAAATCTTAAACATTACAAAATTTCATCCACTTCTTCACCTCCAAAACATAAAAAAGCAAATAAATCATCATTTGTAATTTCAATAACTAAATAAGAAAAGTAAATATTTGAATGCATAAAATACAATTAATAGTTAAAACAAAATGTCAATTTCATTACAGAATCAATACAACAACATTGGTAGTTATAAAATAGTTTAGTAAAACTGTTATTGAACTATGCACCAATCAAGGTGTACTTATAGCGAGTCAAGATACCTTGTTTCCTCTTAGTGGAAACACAACAAAATAAAAAAAATCAATCACAACACCAAAACTAAGAAAAAAATTCATTTCCAATTTCTAACTCATATGCAAGAAAAATAATAATTCTAAAGGAATTCACAGCAACTGTTATTCGTTAGTGTCACGTCTAAGATGGATTTATCGATGCTTATCATAAAAAGATTGGAAAATGCGAATGGGAACCAAGTCTATTGAATTCCTTATAACCTCGAGTATATGGTTTAGTTAACTATGTTTCTTTTGTGTATTAATGACTTCACGACGTCCATAAAGCATTTATGTTCAATTTGTTTCGTTGTAGCTTTTATTCAATTTTAGTTATCATTGATATTTCATCAATAAATTTTTTTTGTTAGATCCTTAACATAATCCAATCGATGAAGAAATTAAGTTTTATATCATTGTGTGAGTAGATCTCATCTTACCTATTTATAGTGTTCTTTCCATTTTTCTCATTTGACTATTTTTACTATTGTGTCATTGTAGTTTCCCAAACAACCCAAGAATGTTGAATGTGGATATTATGTAATGAATTACATAAGAGAACTAATTGAGGGTTTGCATCCTATCGTTTTGAAGGTAATTAATTGAATACATTTCTTTTTTATTCTTCTTAATTTATGGCTTCTAATCATATTATTTGCCTATGTTAGTTGAACAAATTAATCGAGAAAGAGAAATACATAATATAGGAGATAGCTGAGATGCGGATTGAGTTCATTTAGTTCATTGTTAGGCACATGAATGCATAACTAAAGACATAGTAAGTGTACCATTAAAACTACACATGATATCTAAGAGTTCTAATGACTTAAATTTCTACTTCAATCTTTTGATA
Source organism: Sambucus nigra (assembly GCA_949130495.1). NCBI lineage: Eukaryota > Viridiplantae > Streptophyta > Magnoliopsida > Dipsacales > Adoxaceae > Sambucus > Sambucus nigra. The sequence continues at coordinate 337,262,518 of OX422223.1, forward strand.
ATCTCAATGACTCAACTACCCCCCCCCCCCCCCCCCCCCGGTCACCACCAAATATTTTGGAAATTTGAATTGTCAAGGAAACTGAATGATTTTTTAACATTAATTTTGTATTATATTCTTTTCAGTGTGATCTAAAGGTGCTCAACTTATTATTAATCTTCCTTACCACCTTTGAGTATCGATTTGTATTTACTATGTATATTTTTCATTACTGTTTGAACATATATGATGGTTTTGTTGTGTTAAATTGACTTTAGCGGAATATTAGTTTGGTAGAATTGGTTTTGGATGTAGATTACTCATTTTTATATGTTAATTATTCTACTTAAATGGTTTTGTAGAGTTAAATTGCTTTTGGTGGAATGTTAGTTCGGTAGAATTGGTTTTTGGAAGTGGACTACCCATTTGGATATATATGTTATTCCACTTACATGGTTTTATAGTGTGAATTAAAACTAATTTCGATGGAATGTTAATTGAATTGGTTTTAGTACTAGATTTCTTTATTTATTTCTAATATATATATAAGAAACTTTTACAACAATTACAAAAAAACTCTCTTAACAACTAAACTTTATAATGCTTTTAACGTACAAAAGTCGATAATTTTACATCGGGTACAATAAAGTCGTCCTAAATAGTTTTCTATTTTAACATTGCTTTTTAAAACCTTTTTAAGACACTCGTTTTTACAACGCTTGACACAAATTTATAACTATTGTAAACAACTTTTTACAATGCTTGTTAGGTGTCCTAAACACCTATTTTTCTTCTAGTTTAGTATTTTTTCTTACTCCGTCTCTTTATTTATTTATTTTGTAGTTCTCTTGTGAACATCATGTTGGAATTTATGATGTTTAATTGGGTTGACAAAATCAAATTTTGATCAACTTTAGGATCGATTTAATACAGGACTCACGCTTCTTTCGAAACGGTTCGAAGTGGTAATATGTTCTCCTCCGCGAGAAGTATAACGTGGTATACTCACATATGTAAAACCATAAATTAATGAATGAGAAATTATAGCTCAAAGTACTCACTTAAAACATGAAATGTGATTGAGTCTTATGTTGAAGTTATAGTTGTACATTGATAGAATATGAGAAATGGGTGTGGTATATAAGGATCCATTTGGCGTGGGCCTTTGGCCTTGGTTTTTGACTTGGCAAAAGTAGTAACGTTTTGGTTTGGTGTGTATTTTATTTATTTTTGGCCCGATTATTAATTCCATTTTTTACCCTTTTTTTGTTGCAACTGTTGTTAGAGTTGGGGATGACTTTAACAATTTTTTAACCGCCAATTATTTAAGTATAAATTAGTGGTATACGTTTTGTTTTTTAATAGTTTTTAAGACATTAATTGTCTTAAGTGAGTCCTACTTTTGTGTCCATAAAAAGAGAGTTTATTCCATTAATTGTTCGACTGTAACATGCAATTTAGAGTGCTACTATTATAAGTCGTGATTGTTGTATCCTGGAAAACGATTTTCGTTGAGTCCATAGAGCATCAATGTGGAAAAAATCTCATCTTGGGGAAAGAGTATTTAACGCTTGTCTCAATCGGTTATATACGCATTATTGTCATTATAAGTTTTGTTTTATGTTTTTCACGTTATTATGCATGTATTAATTATTGTTTATATATTCTGTAAATTAATTAAACATCATTTTGGATAACAATCTTAAGACGAGTTTTTTGTTACTCTTATTTAATTCCAGAATGAGTTTCAGTAGTAGTCAATTATAAAACAAATTTACTAATTTGTATGTTCCAAAAAATTTTTGTGTAATAAGAAAAGTATATTTGATTACTGCATGTTTATAAAAAAAATATTTTTTATACTCAGTGCCTAGTATTTTGTAAAAAAAAAATATTTTCTGTAAATATATTAAAATTTTCTTTGTTCGTTATTTATAAAATTTATTTGCATATAGTGCATGTTAATTTTGTGATATAATATATTTTTTGTTTATTCAAAAGATAATTTAGTTTTATTGGATGTGTATTATTAACATTAAACTCATTATAGTTTACAAGTTTTATTGAATAAAAACAGTGTGATTATATTTATATAAATTGTCCTTCATATATCATGTGATGAAAATACTTATTATAATTTATGTTCAAAATAGAAATAGCTTCAATTTTTGCTTTGCTTTTTGCAGTTGTACCAACAAATATTAAACATGGCGAAAAGCCTGAAAAGTTCAACCTGGTTTTAAACGTTGGCAATATCATATATTATTTTATTTAACAACTTTGAACTTGGCTAAATTTCTTAACGAAGAGGCATCATCTTTGAAAAAAGGTGAGACTCATAAGCAAGTAATTGCTGCAGTGGATGTGTGAAAATATTTTGATTTTATATGCAGGAATTATATTCTCAACAATTTGAAAATCACATCGTATAATGTGTATAGCCCTCTTAAAATGAATAAAGAGGTATGGGAGTCTTTTGACAAAAAATACAAAATGGAAGATGCTAGAATGAAGAAATTCGTTGTCAGCAGATTCTGATATTTTAAAATGGTTGATTCAAGGACTCTCATGAATCAAGTGCAAGAGTTCAACTAATTTTTCATGAAATGTTTTATGAAAAAATAGAATTTAGTGAATCATTCCAAGTGGCTACAATGATTGAAAATTATCATATTGTTGAAAAAATTTCAAAAATTAGTTAAAATATAAACGTAAAGAAATGGCGCTCGAGGTCTTGATTGTGAGATTGAAGATTGGAGAGGATAATTGTGCATCCGAGAAAAACACTGAAAACCTGTGGTGTAAGCTTTGGGCTTGGGCTTTGACTCGTCTCGGTGCGAGCATGTGCTTTGGGCGTTGGGCTTCGACTTGGTCAAAGCATTAACTTTTTGGGTCAAATATTATTGATCCTTTTATATAATTTCTAAGTCCAATTTTTTTTGTGCATTTTATTTATTTTTGGCCCAATTATTAATTCCATTTTTTCACCAGTTTTTTGTTCCAACTATTGTGAAGGCTGGGAACAACTTTAAGTATTATTTAACCACCAATTATTTTAATATAAGTTGCTGGTTTGTGTTTCTTTTTTTAAGTAGTTTTTCCCATATTAATTGTTTTAAGTTAGTCCCATTTTTGTGTCCATAAAAAGAGAGTTTATCTGTAACTTGCAATTTTGAGTACTATTATTGCAAGTTGATATTGTTGTATCCTGAGAGACACTTGTTGTTGAGTCTGTAAAGCATCAATGCGAGGCAAATCTCGCCTTAAGGACAGAGTACTTAACACTTGCCTCAATTGATTACTTCTCCATTATTGTCATTATAAGTTTATTTATATTTTTCAGATTATTATATATGTATTAATTGTTGTTCATATATTCTGTAAATTAATTAAAATTTAAAACGCACTTTTGCACAATAATCTAATTCCCCTAAAATTCACACATTTGCTAATATTCTCATTACAGACCAGATGTTACTTTGGTCTCTTAGGCTACTAAAATACCAGATAATAGCATCAGAAAATTAAACATTTTACTAGTTATCTTACGTTGTTTCGGTCAATGTAATTCATGGACCTAGTTAGTCAATGGCATGTGTATTCTTTACGTGAAAATTAAATCTTCATATATTGTATCTTCTAAAACATGCCACAGTTAATTCTAACAAAAACAATTGATATAAATGAAATGTAACTTAAAACAAAGGAAAAGCCTGTTGGATGATTTTAATATTAATGGGTATTAATGGTTAGAGAAAATGAAAGGTTAAAACCATTAATTAGTTGGAATAAGAAAAGACAAAGGGAAGTGGGAAAACCAAAGTCCCACATTGGAAAAGTGTGAAAAAGTTAGTGGGTTAATAAATGCTCTTGTGTCATAAAAGATTACTTGTGTGCATTGAAGTGTATGCTACTAGTGTACACCTTAGGTCCAAGGATGGTGCTTTGCACCATCCGCGCGATTGGGCGCTTTGGGCGCACTTTGCACGTACGCATCTTCGCGAGGAGCAGTAGGAGCCTTTGATTTTTGACAACGTCAAAAGATCAAACGGTCCAGATTAAATTCATAATAAATGACACATAATTATGGCGCGAGTGGATCTGAACCGTCGGATTTTGGCGCCACTTCGTTAAGTGTTAATCCGTATAGTCTCACCTTTTTAGTTCAAATCTGGAACGTTCAAAATATAGTTATATATCCAAGGGACGTGATTAAATGACCTTTGGATGTGGTGTCTGTTCATGAACAGACACCACAAGAGGCTATATATAGAAGGCAAAATCCTGTCATAATTAATTTCGAAAATTCTGTTTCTCTATTATTTCTTCTTACCAATTTCATAGAGTGTTCTGGGTTATTCTTCAAGTTTGCTACTTGAATAAACCCATGGATTTGTTGTATCTTGGAAGTAATTTGCCTAGACCCGTTAGCAAACTATGTACGAGTGGGGGCAAATAATACCTTAAGGAAAGTACTTTATTACGCCTCAAATCCAATCATCTGTTCATATTTTCTGCATAATTAAAAATTCATCAACAAAACCTCCACCTCTTTTCCATCAACATAAATTTCCTTGCCAACGTAGTAGCTTACGTTATTTCAGTCAATGTAATTTATTGACCTATATACTCAATCTCATGTACATCTTAACGTAAGAACTATGAATTTTCATTTATTGCATCAGTTAAAACATGTAACAGTTATTGATAACAAAAACATTTAGTACAAAAACAAAAATGTAACTTAAATGACGTTAAAACCTTCAACTCTTTTCCAGCCATGTAAATTTCCTTTCCCCGTCATACAATTTGAATACCAAAAACTTCTCACGATAAACCATGACAAGGCTTAACGATTTATTTATAGTGACGGTCTTGTTGATAAGTAGCATCATATTAATTGGCTCTTTGAGGCCTGTATATGCATATGGATATCATTCTCATGTCAATACATCACCGTTTCCAAATCAGGCTTATCTACAAAATTTGTAAAAGGGATTAAAGAGCTTTGGAGGAGAGTTTGCAAAAAATATATCAATGGCATATATTAATCAATGTTTTTTTTATGTAAAGGTGGAGTAAAGCACAAATTGAACGTTCATTGTAAATTGTTAAGAACTGGTGTGATGAACATGCAAAAATTCAACCGTTTAGATGCTAACACTATAAAACCCAGAGACGAAGCTACGTGGGGGCCAAAAGGGACCATGGCCCCCCCAAAGTTGTGAATTTTTCTGCTACTTGAGGTGTTGATATATTTATAACATATATCAACTGTGGAGTTGATATATGTTGGACAGTTGGCACCCCTCCCAAGCCTAAAATTATGAACAGCTCATCTTAATTTATATATGTTCAACTCATATTCTCAACAGTTTCTTCTATATTTTATTTATTTGAAAATTTTATTTTCTTCTTATTTATCTGGAAAGAAACGCCTTCTTGCATAAAAAAAACAACCGCCTCCCCTCCTGTTAAGAAAGTCATTGACCAACAATATGTAAGTTATTTTTTTCCTCTCTCATGCATTGTGCACAAGATACTTTTTTTAATTAATACATTTTAGCAAAATTTTAATGATTGTATGTGGAAGTTACGAAAATTAATAATTGTATCCTTAGAATTAATCTATGAATTGAACCGCATGATATAAACTATAAATTTAATTTTGACCACCTAATTAAGAATTTAATTTCATATCTACTTGTATATTATAATTTAGTACAAATATTGCTTCACTGCAGTTCTGAAAGAGGTAGATGTCGGATGGTCTTACCCCCATATTGTTTTAGTAACACGTTTAATTATATTGTCAAAATCAATCAATTAAAAATATGATAATTTTCATTTGAATCTTTTTCAGTTGGTCTGCATTGAGTGGGAAATCTCAAAAAAATTTAGTACGGATGAAATTTTGGTTTGTTTTCACAAAGTGTATACTTTTTGTTGATATATATATATATATATATATATATATATAGTACTGTTCTTGTGCGGACTAGTCCGCATTTTAAGAATGCGGACCGAACATGTGTCACCGCCTGGCGGTGACCTAGAAAAGAGAGAGAGTGTATCTATAATTTAACCGATAATTTCTAGGCTCACCACAAGACGACAAGTATCTGGTCCGCACTTTTAAAATACGAATTAGTCCGTACAAGAGCATTATATATATATATATATATATATATATATATATATATATATATATATATATATATATTATCATTTAAATTTTTATTTGGCCCCTTGCAAAATTAAATTCTGGCTTCGTCCCTGATAAAATCCTAAAACGAATCGAGACTACCCATTGCCATGTATAGGTAAATATTAAAGGTATAATTGTCATCAATCCCCAAAGCAACCTTAAGGTTGATCTTCTACAATTCATTAGAAAAGGGCCCATTCACATAACACATACATGTATAAAAAAATATTACTTATAAATAATATTGATATGGTATATGATTTTTCAGCGTTTATGATATATAAACTCGTGAAAAGAAAGAATTATTATTTAAAATAATTTTGTAACTTTATATTACTAACTCTAAAAATGCCATTACCAACTTTAAAATGTTAGTGGAATAATTTTGTAACTTTATCTTAGTAACTTTAAACTTTTTCTATCTTTTAATTAAACAGCTGAAAATTCTAAAAATTATATCAATCAGTAAAACTTTTTTAACATATAGTATTATGTAGCATGGGTTTCTCATCCATAACGATAGGTAACTCCCCTTTCGATAAAAAAATGGTTCGTGTCAACGGTATGTATAGGTGGTCGGTCCGTCTATACAAACCGCTGACGTGGATCATTTTTTTTAATAGTAAAATATTCATAATCACATTATATAATTTTTTAATTGATTTGTGTTGAGTAAAAAAATACGATATCATGTCTTGTCTTTTTGTATTTTAACGCATATAATTTTAACATATATTTTTTATATATAGCGTGTATTTATGTTTTTTATTGGACTTTTTTTTAACTTGAAAGTTATATTTAGGAAAAATAATGAATTTATAGAGTGACAAAATAAATAAGTGGGTATATTAATAATGTGATAAATGGGTATACTTGTTTATTTATTATGTTGTTTCTTTGTTTTATTATTATATATATATTGTGTGGGCCAACAAAAGAGAAAAGAAACGAAAGTAGATTTTTTTTCCAGGGTTTGGTATATTTAACAGTACATTTTGAATTTCTCAAATACAAAATCAAACGGATAATTAACATTACAGTACAAATAATTGCATAACACTATCTACCTATTTGTATATTCAAGAGCGCACAACTAAACACGTGTAATATATGCAGGAAAAGACAACACGACATGGTTTTACACTGGTTTTAATATTTGATCCCCTCACCCCGAAGAAACTGCTGTGCATATATATTATATGTCTTGTTGGATACTGTATTAGAACAGGTTCTCTATATAATATTTCAACCTCTGCTTTTGGTATTCCTCTAGTTTAGATTTTGGCCTAAGGATCTAACATAGTTTCTTTATAATTTTTTAACCCTTGCTCTTCATATACCTCCAGTTTGGGTATAGATTAAACACCTCTATATCTACCCTTCATTTCTTTTTTGCCTCATGAATGGCTAACAAATTAGAGCTGACATCATTAGGTATTCTTAAGAAACTAGAATATATCCCGCACAATATGCGGGCAACGTATATAAAACATCTATACATATATTCAATCAAACATACAATGCAAATTCATTTTTATAATTTTCATTATATAAACATAATACGTCTTTCATTAAAAATATTTTTTTGTTTATTACATTGTCCATCATAAAAAATAACATTTATTATTGATATTGAATTATTTTACCTTTAATGTCACAAATAAATATAGATTTTTTTTTGTCAAAACATTCTTATTCATATTGAATGTGAGTAATTATTTTTTCATATGAGTTATGTGTCTCTACAATTACATACATCGAACCTATTTTGACTATGATTTGCACATAAAAGATTAATGTAAGTCTAAATTGAGCCAAACACAAATCTTATATACCATGCAATGTTCATTGCTATCCTATATTTACATACATTCATTTGTTTATATTATAGTTGGTTAGGGTTCAAAACTGACGGGAACCGTTAGTTGGCAGGTTTGAACATCAGTTGACTCAATTTTTCAACCAAAAATACTCTTTTACCCCTCAATACATTAATAAATATTAGTATAAGTATATATTAGTGTATAAAAAACAAATTCTACATTATTTTTAATTGTTTTTAATGAAAGAAGTTTTTTTATTAAATGTTTTTGTATAATTAAAAAAATTCTGTGAAATGAAAAAGGTTATATATATTTTTTTTTATAAAAAACGGTGCACGTGGTTTTAGTAATGTTGTTACAATATATATTTATAATAAAAAAAAAATCTTTAATAACGTAGTTTTTCAAATAAAGATATTGATAACGTTTAAAAAAAACACTTTTTAACTATTTTTTATAAATACATAAAAAATGGTAAAAAATAAATAAAAACAATTTTCACTGTTTTTTAACAGCTAAAAAAATTTAACTGTTCAAAAAACTAATTAAATGTGAGAAAAAATATTTAAGAGTAAAACAATTTATATAATATTTAACTATTAAAAGGTTTTTTACTTTTAGAAAGATAAAAATAGAATAAATGGTTTATAAAATATCTATAAACACTTTATAAAAAATAGTAAAAATAATTATTTTTATATATTTAAAACAATTTTTTTACTCTTTTTTTGTAAATGTATATAAAAACTATTTTTTTATAAATATATATATAAATTATTTTTTTATAAATATATATAAATTGTTACAAAAAGAATAAAAACAGTTATTTTACTGTTTTTTATATATTTGAAACTTTTAGAAATATTTATAAATGTTTTTATATAACATATTTATATATTTCAAAACGTTTTGTATAAATATATATAGAAACTGATTTTTATATACCATATTTATATATTTATAAATGTTATATATATATATATATATATATATATATATATATATATATATATATATATATAAACTGTTTTTATAAATATACCTAAAAACTGTTTTTTATAAATATTTATAAAACTGTTAAAAAAGAGTAAAAACATTTATTTTTTAAAACATATATCAAAATAGTTTTTTAAGTGTTTTTTTGTTTTTATAAATATATATAAAAATAGATATTTTTAATTTTTTTTATAAATATATATAAGAACTATTTTTTTTAATTGTTTTTTATTTTAAAAAATACAAAAAATAAAAGTTGAAAAGTTTTATAAAATGCTTTTAAGAAGGAAGATAATTGAAAACCAAGTGAGAGGAAAATATAAATATGATATGGAGAAGTAAAAAACCTGATCGTGGCCAACCTTAAAAGTAATGAGTTGATTTACATTTCTGGTGGAACAAACTTTCCTTCAAGTAAACCACCCACACAATTAACTGTATTCATTAAATAACAAGGGGATCGCATGTACTTAGTTCTCTTTTATCCTATATTTTTATTTTTATTTTAGTCATTGGTCCTATTGTAACAATTATGAGACAAATGTCATTTTCTGCAGAAATGAAGAGAGATGGCTATAAGGCGGTTGAGGGAGGTTTGGAACGGTTATAGGATTTAAAACAAAGTACACGGGAGGGGAGCCTTACAAAACTTTGTACATGGGACTAATCCTCAAACAACTATATAACAAAAAATTATATCTCTATAGAATGTGAAGCACACTATTTACTAAGACCTTTCCCAACATAGGGACAATTTCATATATGCTTGAAACCCCAATTTCATACCTTGAAATTGAAATGTTTTTAGTTTTAATTTGTTAAAATTGGGGATATTTAACACAACCTTAATTTTTTTTGGGACGATACAATCTAAACCTAATACCTAATTAAATCATAAAACATTCAAATCAATAAAAACATAATAGTAGACAAAAAAGACTATGGCATTTAAAATGCAATCTTCAAATCACTCAATTGTTTTAAACATTAATACATTTTCATCATATTCTACGCTTTTCCTAAACGATCAATTATTAATACTTTTCAAAGTTCAGAAAATGTAAATTACTAAAAAAATATAACGGAACAATCTTTGTCCACATAATGCACAATCTAAAAACCAACCATAGCAATAAGTAATACCACTACAACACGTAGATATGTTAAGACTTTGGAAAAAATCATACTAACCCTGCTTATGCATAATCAATCATCATTTTATCTCACCATGGCTCATTTGTTGACTTACAATTCTAAAGAACAAAATTAGGTAGTTCGGTTTTCTTAAATGGAACAATTGAACCTGATACAAACTATACGTATATTTAGTGTTTAATATTCTATATTTAAATAAATTCAACAAACCCTTAGTGAGTATATACTCTATTCAAAGATAATCCCAAAGTCAAGCTCCAACTGAATTTAACCTAAATTTTGTTGAGAAAACGTTCAACTCAAAATTATCTTGGGAACTTCATATTAAAGCAATTAACTTTCTAAAATCTCTTGTAAATATTAAATAATAATTAAAACCTATGACAAAAGTAGAAAAGTTAAACTTTTCTACTTTTAAAGTTTATAATCAAAACTTATAGAAAATTAATACAATCAAAATCAGTAGAATATGAGGAAATACAATTAACAGTGTAACATACCCTAAACAAAGAAGTTGAGAGGGTAGATTTGGTGGCGAAACAAAGAGAATATGGTCCATTAGAAGTTGAAAAGACCGATTGAGTGAATGAATTTGGAGGTCTGTAATAGATCCCGAAAGAAGACCTAAAAGCAGTGGTTGTTTCCATCTGCTTCAGTCACGATATCTTGCTATTTTAAATCACATCTTATCAAGGAATCAATTGAGAACTTCAAGGGCTTGGCTGAACGATTCATTCACAATTTATGTTTTGGGGTAAGACCTCAAAAGAAGACCACCCATATGTTGTATGTCAAGCAAGGAAATAATGAGAGCCTAAGAGACTAGATCGCCAGGTTCAACAAAGAAAAACATGAGGTGGAAGACTATGAAGAGAATATAGCCATGACTACCCTCATAGGAGGTCTTCAGAAAGGGAAGTTGTTGTGCAAACTTGCGAAAGACCCTCCCAAGTCCATGGCAGAGATATTGGCAACTGCGGGGAAGGTCATGAACGCTGAAGAGGCCATGGCCGCAAAGTACGAGGATGAGAACGGCGGTAGTAGCGGGAAGTTCCAAAGAAAGGACGAAAAGAAGAGGTCAGCTGATGATAAGTTCGCACACTATACCCCTCTAACTGTGAACTACGAACACATCCTCAATGAGATCAAGAATGACCGGTCTCTGAGATGGCCAGAGAAACTGAAGGCTCCACCGCATAAGAGGAACAAGAACTTGTGGTGTGAGTTCCACCAAGAACATGGCCATTTTACAGACAAGTGCTTCGCCTTAAAGGATGAGATCGAGAAGATGTTGAAATCTGGAAAGTTGAGGAAGTATGTTGATAGTAAGGCTCCTAAGAGGGGAAGAGATAACCCTAAAAAGAAGAGAAACGACAGATGTCGTGATGATACCCCAGCAAGAAGAGATGATGACTCGGATGGTGATGATGAAGACGATACAGACCTCCCACTAAAAGATGACAACGCCCCAGTGAAGAGGGTTGGTATGATCTCCTTTGGTGTTAACACCACATGTGGAGGACTCGCAGGGGGTGGCTCTGAAGTGGCTGACCGAAAAGCTCATGTGGCAGAGGCCAAGTCAGTGGCCAAGCTAGAAGTGGTAAATCTGACGTCTTCTGAAACCAAGCAGAAGAGAAAGAATGTGGATATGGACACTCTTATAGTCGGGTTCTCCCGACTTGACTTCAAAGGCATCCTAGCCCGGCATGACGACCCTTCCGTAATCACAATAAGAGTGCATGGATGCGAGGTACAGAGAATACTCGTAGATGGAGGAAGTTTAGCAGATGTGATGTTCTGACCCTGCTTCAAAATCTTAGGCCTTAGCAGAGCTAGGCTGGTACCCTATCATCATCCATTGATGGGATTCAGCGATGAAAAGGTCCATCCGTTGGGCATGTATGAGATGAGCGTGCGAATAGGCGATAATTGTCCTAAGAGGTTGACCCGGAAGATCAATTTTTTTGTTATGGACGAAAACGTCTTCTCGACCTATAATCTCATCCTAAGAAAAGTGGCCTTTAAGGAGTTTGAGGTCGTGCCATCGACGATCCATCAGATGCTAACATTCCTGACCCCCTATAGGGTAGAGGAAGTGCAGGGTGACCAGACCATAGCACGAGAATGCTACTTCAACTCATCCAAAGAGAGAGAGGCCCATAAGAGAGCAACTACCACGTATAATATTGATACACTTGACCCTAGAGATGAAACAAATTTGAAAAAAGGAGAGGTCACAAAAGAGGTAGAATCCATCGTCCTTAATGAGAATGAACTGGAAAAAACCGTCCAGGTCGGCAAAGCCTTAAAAGCAGAGATCAAGGAAGAGCTGATAAACTTCTTGAAGAAGAGGCAGAGTGTCTTCGCTTGGAGCCACATGGACATGCCTGGCATCAACCCTGAGGTTATGTGCCACAAACTCAACGTGATTAGGGATGCTAGGCCAATCAAACAAAGACGAAGAGTTTACTCTAAGGAGAAGTACGACGTCATCCGAGAAGAAGTCAGAAAGTTGGAAGAGGCTAAGTTTATCAAGGAAGTCATATATTCAGAGTGGTTATCAAACGCAGTCATTGTGCCCAAAGCTAACGGAAAATAGAGGATGTGCGTAGATTTTACCGACCTAAACAAGTCTTGCCCAAAGATAACTATCCCTTACCTCGGATCGATCATATGGTAGATGCCGCTGCAGGGCATGAGCTTCATGGATGTGTATTCAGGCTACAATCAGATCTTTATGGATGCTAAAGACTCAGAGAAAACAGCCTTCATCACTGACAAGGGGACATATTGCTACAAGGTTATGCCCTTCGGCTTGAAAAATGCAGGGATAACGTATCAACATCTTGTGAATAAGATGTTTGAAAATTAAATAGGCAAGACTATGGAGGTGTATATAGACGATATGTTGACGAAGAGCTTAAAGGCATGTACTCACGTGGTAGACCTAAAAAAGACCTTCGATACCATGGACTTGTACAGAATGAAACTCAATCCCGTGAAGTGTGTCTTCAGGGTAGGAGCTTGGAAATTTCTTGGATTCATTGTCAATCAGAGGGGAATAGAGGCGAACCCTGAGAAAATTAAGGCTTTGCTTGACATGAAGACACCAAGAAGTATCAAGGACGTTCAGAGGCTCACTGGAAGAGTAGCTGCACTCAACAGATTTGTTTCCAGAGCGACGGACAATTGTCTTTCGTTCTTTAAGGTGCTTAGAAAGGCCTTTGAATGGGACAAAGAGTGTGATGAGGCTTTTGACCAACTCAAGTCCTACCTCGGATCTCCTCGGATCTCCTCTGATCTTATCTCGGCCCATAGTGGGAGAGAAGTTGTATGTTTATCTAGCAGAGTCAGCTATAAGTGCATCCATAGTAAGGGAAGATGTTTGGGTCCAAATGCATGTATACTTCAATAGTAAGGCCCTTCAAGGGTCTGAAAATAACTATCCTCGGATGGAAAAGTTAGCCTACGCTTTGATACATGCTTCAAGGAAGATGAAGCCCTACTTTTAAACCCATTCTATGGTCATCCTCACTGACTCCCCACTAAGACAGGTCCCCCACAAACCTGAGAAGTCGGGTAGATTGATGACATGGGTCATTGAGTTGGGAGAGTATGACCTTACTTATCAACCTAGGGTGGCAATTAAAGGGCAGGCACTTACAAATTTTGTTGCTGAGTTCACATGGGAAGAGGCCGAGGTTGAGAATAACCTAGAGACTGCGAAGGGATCAAAAAGGAACGTCTTTCGAGACCCGGAAGAGGTTGTACCCAACAGAGCCAGAAATGGAATAGCTGAGAATGAGGAAGACCGGTACCTCTTCAAGCAAGGAATTATGTTAGAAGGGAGCTTCTCATCAGAAAAAGATATCTGGAACCTCTTTGTTGACGGGTCTTCTTGCGAAAGTGGAAGCAGTGCAGGGCTAATACTCTCAACTTCGGATGGTACCAACGTTGGATATGCCCTAAGGTTTAACCTCAAGGCATCAAACAACGAGTTAGAATATGAGGCCATGATAGCAGGCCTCTCATTGGCAAAGACCCTTAGGGTAAGATAACTCCTACTTCATAGTGACTCAAGGTTAGTTGTTAACCAAGTGTTGGGAGTTTATGAGGCCAAGGATGAAAGGATGGACAAATACCTGAAGAAGGTAAGAATGATATTAGAAGGTTTCAAAGAGGTAAATATAAAGAGAATACCTCGATAAAATAACAGCCATACAGATGCGCTAGCAAGGTTGGCTTCAGCAATAAGGACAGATATTAGAAGTCCTGCCCAAGGCGACCATTGAAGAAGAAGTGGTTAGTAACCCTTGCCTCAATTTGAACCTAGGGAACTCATGGATGGATCCCCTTATCAGATATATCATAGAGGGAGAACTGTCAGAATCAAAGCTAGAGAGGAGGAAACTAAGGTACAGAGCTGCAAAGTTCTCAATAATAGGAGACGTCCTATATAAGAAAGGATTTCTATTACCTCTCCTCAGATGTGTTCATCCCACAGAAGTTCCTTGCGTCCTATAGGAGGTACACGAGGGTTCTTGCTCCAGTCACATAAGAGGAAGACCTTTGGCCAAGAGGATTATTACGCAAGGATACTGGTGGCCAACCTTGGCCAAGGATGTTGCAGCCTACGTGAAGAGGTGCGACAAATGTCAAAGATTCTCCACTATCCCCCATTAACCTCATCATCCTATGACGTCAATCAGTTCCCCTTGGCTATTCGCATTATGGGGGATTGACTTGGTGGGTCCCCTGCCAAGGGCTGTAAATAATTACCTATTTCTGATAGTTTCCATTGATTACTTCTCCAAATGGGTAGAGGCCGAGCCGATTATCACGATTACAGAGAAGAAGACCTTCCAATTTATTTGGAAGAACATCATATGCAGACATGGCCTCCCAAACACCCTCATCTCGGACAACGGAACCCAGTTTAAGAATTCATCCTTAGAAAAATATTACGAAAGAGTTGGGATAAAGCAATTTTTCTCTTCTCCTGGCCGACCTCAGGCAAACGGTCAGATCGAAGTCACAAACAGAACAATCCTCAACGGGATCAAGAAGAGGTTAGAAGAAGCTAAGGGAAGATGGACTGAAGAGGTTTATATTGTGTTATGGTCCTATAGAACAATGGCTAGGACACCAATAGGGGAAACCCCATTTATGTTAGCACATGGCTCAGAGGCCGTCATACCAACAAAAGTAGGACCCCCTACTCACAGGGTTCAGACCTATGATCCTAAAAAGAATGGGGAGGAGAGAAGACTTGACCTAGATTTAATTTAAGAGAGAAGGGAAGACGCAGAGATCAGACAGGCAGCTTACCAGCAGAGAAAAGAAAAGTTCTACAATCAAAGAGTAAAATCAAGACCCATAGTCGTGGGAGACCTAGTGATGAAGAAGACGTTGCAAAAGGCAAACAAACTTCACCCAAATTGGCATGGTCCTTATAAAGTGATTGAGGAGGTTGTACCCGGGACCTACAAGCTAGAAAACCTTGCAGGGGAACCTTTCTACAATCCTTGGAATACTGATCATCTAAAAAAGTATTACATATGATGTTGCAAGAGTTTTTATGTAAATGTATCATCTTATGAAGAGATTATTAATGAGAAGATCAGTTCCCGTGTCAATTCTAAGTTCATTATGCTCTAAGTGGTAGAATGTATGAGGATAGTATCTTAGTTGATGACCTCAGACCTTATAACATCATAATTTGGTGACAAGTTTTGAGGTAAGACATCATACTTGGATGACCTCAGACCTTAGACATCATTAATTTGGTGAAAAATTATTTATGGGGATAACATCATACTTGGATGACCTCAGACCTTAGACAACATTAATTTGGTGAAAAATTATTTATGGGGATAACATCATACTTGGATGACCTTAGACCTTAGACATCATTAATTTGGTGAAAAATTGTTTATGAGGATAACATCTTAGTTGATGACCTCAGACCTTATAACATCATAATTTGGTGATAAGGTCTGAGGTAAGACATCATACTTGGATGACCTCAGACCTTAGGCATCATTAATTTGGTGAAAAATTATTTATGAGGATAACATCTTAGTTGATGACCTCAGACCTTATAACGTCATAATTTGGTGACAAGGTCTGAGGTAAGACATCATACTTGGATGACCTCAGACCTTAGACATCATTAATTTGGCGAAAGCTTGTTTATGAGGATAACATCTTAGGTGATGACCTCAGACCTTATAACATCATAATTTGATGACAAGGTATGAGGTAAGACATCATACTTGGATGACCTCAGACCTTAGATATCATTAATTTGGTGAAAAACTATTTATGAGGATAACATCTTAGTTGATGACCTCAGACCTTATAACATCATAATTTGGTGACAAGGTCTGAGGTAAGACATCATACTTAGTTTCCAACTTAATCATTTTCTTAGATCTGTTGTTCTTGTATATAGAAATTTTCAGATCTGAGTTTTTCATGATATATTACACTTAGTTTGTATGTTTGTTTCTCATCTTGAGAAATATTTTGTTGATTCGTTTTCAGTAAATGTTTTTAACTTTGAAATCAACAAAAATGTTTTCTGTTTCTAGTTCTCTTGAAACAAGACCTTAGACCTAGTTTGGAATCACACTTGGAGGTTTTCAATCTCAAAAATCTTTTCAAAACTTTGAGATTGATTAAGACCTTGACTGTCTTCTAAGCAAGGTATCCGTGGATTCTGGGATTGTTTTAAATGTCAAAAATGTTAAGTGTTGTGAGAAGAGAGAAAAAGAAAACTCACAGCATATAGACTTATATGTAATTTGCTAGGACTGTTTGTACATGATAAGTGTGTGTGTGTGCATGCATGTGTTAGAAAGCACCTCCACAAACACTTTCACACTACAACACGAAAAGTGTTGGTAATAAGATCTTGAGAAAAAGGGTCGACGTAAAGAGCTTGAACAAATTGGAGTTAACAAACTGAGAGGACAACATCAACAATCAGAACTACAGAGAAGTTATAAGGACACTAGAGGGTACATTCCTAAACTTATATAGGTCCGAGTTGTATGCATGTTTGTTATATAGTTTGTAACTGTTAAATTTGTTTATAGTGGATTTTTTGTTATACTCCGTAGAGGGAGTCATGGATGTTTCCTCAATTAGTGAGGTTTTACCACGTAAAAATCTTGTACTTAATCTTCCTACATCTTCTCATCTCATTCTTGGTTGTGCTGGGTTTTAAAGTTTGTTTAAAACTGTTTTATAAACTTGTTAGTAAAATCTTGAATAGATCTCGTACATACTATTTTGTTAAACACATCTTGTGTTCAAATAGTTTTGGTTTTTCAAAGGAAAGAGTTTCTTCAAAAAACAGATCGGAGTTACTTAAATAGTTTATTTTTAATAAACGACTTTAGTAACAGAATTTCATGTTCATCCTCTTCTCCTCACCTCCTTCTATTATATATTCAAACACTCTTATGCTTCTATTGTTAACAGTGAAATAAGCTTACAAACACCTTGAAGGGTGGTGCTGTTTCCAGCATCATCAAAAGTAGGGTCCATTAGAAGTTGAAAAGACCGATTGAGTGAATGAATTGGGAGGTCTGTAATAGATGCCGAAAGAAGACCTAAAAGCAGTGGTTGTTTCCATCTGCTTCAGTCATGATATCTTGCTATTTTAAATCACATCTTATCAAAGAATCAAAAAAGGGAAAGAAAATTACATAAAAACTCAAAATGATTAGAGTAGAAAATTATAGTTTTTAGTGTTTATAAAAGATCAATTTAAAAATAATTTGAATAAAGAGGGGGATCTTATCACAAGAACGATGGAGAGAGCTTTGTCATGAGGCGAAGGGTTGAGCGGTGGAGAGAGATGACTGTCCAAATTTCAAAGAGGAGAGTAACTTTACGTGGGTTTTCATTTTGGGGTAGATAAATAGTTCCATCAGTGGTCCCTCTGGCCACTCCCTCTACGGTTGAGAAGACGTCGGCGTCTGCATTAGAAGAAATGAGGAAAAAAAATGCAAAAAGAGATGCTGAAGATGATAATAGCTTCCTCCCAATCGGCCAGCGAGGTAGCTTCGGTATATGATGATTTTCGCACGCCCTATCCCCAAGAATAAAATGATGAGCCTTACCCTAAGGACTACATACCTCCCATCTTTGAGAAATACACTGGGAAGGGGGGGAATCCAAAGAAGCACATCAAAGGTTTCATCGAACATCTAGGGGCTCACTACAGCAACAACAAGAAGCTCAAGTTGAGGGAGTTCTCAAAATCATTAACCGATAAAGCTTATACGTGGTACTCTCATTTAGCGCCAAAGAGTGTTTCAACGTGGGAAGAGATGCATATTTTATTTGTCCAGAAGTTCTTTCTGGCAGAAGATGAGTTCACGTTAACATAGTTGGGCAGGGAGAAGCGACGACCAGGAGAAGTTGTGGTGGCTTATGTTCGATAATTTAGGGAGAGGTCCCTCAACGTGAGGTAAGAATCCAAAGAGTCCAAACTGTTACAACTTTGTGATGAGGGTTTGCTCCCAGAGTATATACGTCACCTGATTAATGAAACTCGTGAAGGGGCTTTCGCTGCATTTCTGAAAGAAACAAGGAATATATCATTGGTAGTTCGGCTAAACCCTGTTGTGGTACCACTGGTGTTCAGACATTCCGGGCCACCCGTTGCAGCATGCGGCCAGTATCCACGGGTGGGATATGTCGATAGTGGTGAAGTAAGCAGACAACCGAAGAAGGATAACAAGAGAAAGTTTGGGAGAGATAGAGAATACCCACCACTGTTACCTTGCATAGTTGAGGAGGTTGTTAGCTGTTACAATGCCATGGTTCAAGGAGGAACGGTGTATGAACCTAAGGGCATCCCCGCCGTAGATCCAGATGCGATAACGAGAAAGGATCCTAAATATTATCAGATACATCGAAAGGTGGGTCATCCAACGGAGGCCTGTTTCACATTAAGAAAGATTATCAGCAAGCACATGAAGATAGGGACTTTGCAGATCCCTCAAGAGAACAACGTGAACGCTAACCCCCTCCCACCGTACAGGGTGAACTTAGTGATTACCTATGATGAGGAGGGAGAATGAGAGACAAGGGAACTTGAGTTCCAACGAGAGGAATTTAAAGATGCCTTAGAAGATTGCACAATGTGCATGGACAATGTGGTCATTGCCTACAATGAGGCAAGTGCAAGGGACGCAGAAGAGGTATATAACCTAGAAGGGGAGGAGGTGGACCCAAGCTTAGAGTACCAAGTTGTTTTGCGGTCGCCCAAGTTCTCATGGTTCTATGACCAAGTGGGGATATCTAAGGAGATAACGCAGGCAATTTTGGATATCATAAATAAGAGCGCAGTACCCTCGTTAAGATGGAAGAGGCCCATGGCTAGACTGGTGAGAAAGTTCTTATCAGACGTAACTTTTAGTGATTCTGACAGGGTCGTGATATTCCCACACAACAGGCCCCTGTATGTAACGATAAGTAGCAATGGGGTAAGTTTTGCGAGGGCACTCATGGATGGAGGTGCATCGATAAACATCATACCTATCAGTTCCTTCTGGATAGCCAACATTCCAGAGGAAAGACTAATACCAATGCCCTTGAGGATTTTTGGTTACAATATTCAATCATCCAAATCCATCAGGTACGTGAATATGGGGATTGTAATGGGAAACCCTACCTCACATATCAAGTTCCATGTGATTGAAAGTACCACTTCCTACCACCTACTGATAGGGAAAGTGTGGATGCACAACTAGGGTCTAGTCCCTTCTATGTATCACCAATGTGCAAAGGCAAAAGTTTAAGGGACTGAGATCGTCATACGGGCCACAAATAAGCCTTTTGCCACCGAAGAAGCTCATTTGGTATATGCAGGCTTTTACACAGAGTTGGAGGAAGATTCCAGGGTGCTGACGAGAAGAATGGAAGGAGCAAGAGTTCTCTCTATCAGGGAAAGGATGGGTCCTGTGAATGGACAAAGCAGCGAGGGAATAAAAGGAAAGGTAGTAATGGAAGAAGTTCACTTAGCTGATCCCAAGAAGCAAAATCTGTCAAAGAAACTTAGGGACAGGATGAGGCCTAGAATGGATTCGACAGATCATGAGGCCGAACGGCAAAGTGTGATGAGCAGATTTTTAGGGAATAAGTTGACTGAAGCTTTAAGAGAAAGGAAAAGAAAGGTTGTCGTAATGACGGGCAGACAGTGCAAGAGAAAGATTACGGAGGATGGAAGAGTGATCTACCTTTTATAAGTGTGCAAGCGGTCAACCGAAGAAGCTGGTTTGGAGGCTGACCCGATATATAAGTGCTTCTTGGTGGACCAGCAAGGGCAGTACATAGTCATCGATAACTCAAATATACAGGAATTTGTAAAGGATGTAGTCGAAGAACCAAAAATATGATGGATTGACAAAAACCCCAGGTGCAAGAGTTGGAGTAGTTAAACCTGGCCGAAAATGTAGAAGATGTCAGGCCCATCTTCATTTTGAAGGATTTGAGTGCAGCAAAGAGAGAAGCCTTGATTGAGTTGATTTGGGAATTCAGGGATGTCTTTGCATGGAAGTACACAGAGATGGAAGGGTTAGACGAAGAGGTTAGTTGCCACAAACTAAACATTATACCTTCAGTCATACCAGTGAAGCAAGCTACAAGAACATAAAAGCCAGAGCTGGATTTAAATATAAAGGAGGAGGTCCAACGGCTGCTAGCAGCAAGGTTTATTGAGTCGATCCAACATCCACTATGGCTTTCAAGCATCGTTCCAGTAGGAAAGAAGGATAAAAATCAAATAAGGATCTGTGTGGACTTCAGGGACCTGAACAGAGCTTGCCCAAAAGTTTTAGTGGCCTCATGTTTGCATGAAAACACCACCAATTTTAATTTCACACTTTTTTAAATTTGCATTGATTTAAATCCACAAGTTTTGTGTTAAACAGTTTGCCAATTTATCCATAACCTAATCATGCATCTAGGTGAGTGTAAGCAAGAATAAAATAAATAAATAAATCACAATACGGAGATATACATGGAAAACTCATATTGAGAAAAAACTCGAACGATCCAGTCACCCAAGTCAACTATGATATTATCTCATGACCAGTCCAACTACCGCACATACTTTGTCGATATATGTCTATATACAAGGATAAATTATAATTACTCGCGAGCTCGACACCTTTAAGCCTTGACACGATTCTTTATCCCTTGTCCCCTTCTTCAGCATCACTATTGGATGCCTTCCAATAACCATACAACACATGTGCTTTCCACATCTCGGCATCCTACTAATCTTACTTATCTCATGAACAGTCCAACTGCCGCACAACATAAATGTGATATCCACTACTTGAAATGCTCTTCAAAGATAGAGAAAATCACTTTGATTCAACACAAATGAGATCTCAAATAGGCATGTAAATGTATAATTCTTGGATCTCAGACTTGAGTGTAAACTATGGTTTGGGTTTCAAAAACTTGATCATAAAAGTTCAAATCAACACGAAGAGATTTTTGGAAGAGTTTGGGAACTCAAAAGCATGAAAAGGTCTCAAAAAATTGTTGCTCTGAACTCCTATTTATAGGAGGTTTTCTAAAAATGAAATAAGCAGGAAAAAGATTAAAGAAAATCTCAACTTTGAAAAATGTGTTTGTTCGTTCAAATGAAGTACTTAAACTCATTCGAATGATATAACTATTTTCGTTTGAACCAAAATTCCAAGAAAAAACACTGAATACAGAAAAATGGTTTGTTCGAAGCTCGTTCTAACGAGGTACTGAATCACGTTCGAAAGATAGACCTAATTTTAAAAACTTTTTAAGATCATTTAAAAAACAACACCCAAACTAAATCCAGGGATCAAACATATATGCATTCATACCTCATATAGATGCCTCAGATGATGAAGACGAAACTGGGCATGAACCATGAAGTTTACACAATGTTGTTTTATCTTGGTCGATGCGGTCTTCAATAACACGTCATAACCTTGAAAGACAAATAACTTAAATCCTAACTTATGACTCAATCAAGTTTTATCCAAACATGGAATAAAACCAATACATACACATTTACTCAATTCTGAAATTTGTCCTTACAAATCTCAAGATAAAACTCAAAACAAAAACCTAATGGGTTGTCAAGCTCATTAAGACTCAGTCCCCAACCCCAAAAGGAAAAAATACAGATGCTTGACCAACACAAACTTGAGTATATTTGTTCTTATGTGAACCTTTGTGGAATCGTTGATAACCTGCACACTTAAACATACCTTTCGAATGAAACTTGAATATCACAATATAAACCACGTATGAATACCCCCTTGTCAAACCACCTTTATTTAACATACGATATCTTCCCCTAAGATAAGTATATATCCCCCACATGTAAAGAGTTAGATACCATTTCTCCCCCTTTTATGCAAGAATAGACAAAGAATAAGGTGCACAAGTATAAACCAATTTTCCCCTGTAATGTTAAAACATGTAAACATAAGGAAAGAAAGAATATAATGAAATGGTGTGAAAAAAAGTATGGAACGATAAATAATTTGGCAGCACAAGCACAAATAATCCAAACTGTGAATAAATTATACCAACTATGATGCAAACATTGAAGAATGGGATACTAAGATGATCATAACACATGTCAATTTGAATCAAAGATTAAGCAGAAGGCAAGCATGGATTAAATGAAAACGTAAATACTTAAAACACAAAACATACCATACATCTATATATATATATATATATATATATATATATATATATATATATATATATATATATAATCGCACATATACCAAGGAATCACATAACTATATATAGGTATAAAAGACCACAAAAGACACAAACACATATGCTTTACACAGTTGCAGACTATCAACGTGTCTAAACTTGGTGGTATGGAGTAAAGATGTGTGAACTAGGGTGTAAAAAATCGACAACTCGAAGAACCGAAACAAGCCGATCTTCGTGGGTTGGGTTGGTTCATTTTCTTCTCCATGGGTTAGTTCTGGTTCCAAAAAATTAAGAACCGAAGTCTGCGGTTCGGTTCTCAGTTTTATACCTAAACCAAATCGAATCGAGAATCGAACACATAAAACCGAATAAAAAACAAACTAAAAAATCGAACCGAAGAACCGACCTTAAGAACCAACCAGAGAACCTGAACCACTAACCATAATTATCACCTCGAATTATTAACAAACACGAGAACCAACCCATGAACCATAACCATTAACGAGAGTGCAAACTAGAACCAAAACCGTGAACTAGAACCATGAACGAGAACTGTGAACCAACCCAAACCAAACTGAGTACCGATGATTTGGTTCGGTTCAGTTCTGGTGGGTATCGATTCTGGTTTTTGTTCTAAAACCACAAAACCGACCAATTTCGGTTCTAGTTTTGGTTTCGTAGTGGAATCGAACCGAACCGACCCATGTGCACCCGTAGCTTTAACTAGTAACCAGAGAAAATGACCCAATCACTCAAAAATGCACAAATAGTTCTATTTGACTAGAATAGTTTATCAACATTAGAATTAGCCTCTCATGTCCAATTAATGAACTCAAAAATGACAAATAAACATAATGCTCACTAGCTAAGAAATTTTGATGATTCTCGAATCAATATCGTCAAATAATTTAGCTCAACTAGGACTGATAATGCAAACCCTTCTAATCTTAAACTGAACACCCCAAAAAAAAATAGATATCTTTTTCTCTAATTTTCTTTTGAAGATATTTATTTTTGAAGCATCAATTCAAAAAATTTGGCCCTGGAAATGTACTCTTTTATTTTGGCTTTATTTTCTTTTAAACTTTTTCCAACGGCAGCCTTTCACGCAAAGGAGATTTTTCATTCCATAGCCATTTCTAGTGCACACCCATATTTTTCAATAATACTACAAAATCACGGGTAATGGTTTTTACATGCACAACTGCTCCATAGACAAAAAATTTATGAATATGATAAGATTTACGGGAGAACACCTCACTTAGTTCATCAGACATAAGTTAAAATTCAAAATAGCTCGTGCAAAGTGTGTGCTGAGGCATATACAAAGTTAATCCATTATGTGAATCAATTTCAAACTACTCCATTCATGCATTATTAAGAACAATCTAAGAATTGAAAATCATAGTTAAATATCCTAGTCACATGGATACATGAAAGGAAGTGGATTCAAATACATCAATATGCCACACATAATGTGTAAAACCAAACTACACAAAATAAAATCTTTTTGAGTTTTAAATATTTTTTCAAAACGACTCAAAAGAGAAACAAAATCTTTATGAATTTTTCCCAATAAGACCCAAAAAAATGGAAAACAATAGCAAAAGCATATAACATGAAGCAAAAAAGTTAGTGTATGAAAATATGTAAATAATCACTCATAATATATAGCATGTATGGAATCATGTGATAGCATGCGATAATTAACAATCCTACCATTAAGTGCCATTAAATCAGATCTCCTAATCCACATAGGTGTAACGTGACGATCTAGGGTTTAGGAAACCTTGTTGAAACTAATCTTAGACTTCCTAGGACATTCTCTAAGATCATCACTATTGTGAGCCAAATTATTCGTGCCATGTGGACCTATGATAGTGGAACACATGTCCTTAATGGTTTACACTTCAATGCTTTATGTACACTTGGTCGGCTCCAGAATATTTTGTCGGTGTACCAACTGACCAGCTAAAGAAGATAAACCATCAGGAAGAAGAAAGGTCATTCACATGGGAATTATCAAGAGACATTCTGCACATTCCTTAGAAGATCAATAGTCTCATTTATTATGTATGGGTGTAAATGCCTGGGTATATAAAGGCATTTCATCCCTTAGTTTTTGGACGATTATAAATATCTTATTTCCCTTAGCTCAAGGAATAAGTCTAACACACACAAGCAAGACTACCCAAAATTATGTTTAACTACCTTCAATCATAATACCATAACAGTGGACGTAGGCTTTTCCTAAGCTGAATCACTTTAAAAATCTTCGTTATTCCTTATTATTCTCATTTAAATTACTCAACTAATTATCTGTGATAAAGAAATTGGTTATTAGCTAAGATATAGTCTCTACCAATTTTGGACATTAACAGATTAGCACGGCCTATAGGAATGATTGTTGGTCATCGTTCTCTACCTATCTTATTCGATTGTTCCTCTGGGAATCTTTCTAAGGGATAACGAATGTTCCTGAGAGCAAACTTACAGCTGCAAGAAACGCTTTAGATCCATTTGCTCCTCCTAGTGTTACAAATCTTTAAGGAATTTTACTCAATCTTGCCAAAGGGTAGGAAGCCATGCAAGAGTCGGTTAAGAAGTTGGCTTGCATGTTGCAAAATAAGTCAACTACTGCATCATCCTAGAGGGACATGCCACCTCCTTCCACAAAAAATGAGAGAAATAGATACTACAGATCCTCCCATGACAAATCCTACCACCGGGGGACAACATCATCAATCCAATCTACCGATTACTATGATGGCCAGTCTTTCACCTCTGAACGATTGAACGTATTAGAAAGCTCAAGCAAGGCATCTACTTTTGATCATCTTAGTCCTCGAGTAACCAGAGGTTATCACAAAGAACCAGTTTAATCCCGTGAGTATAGAAAATGGGCAGTTAGGTCCAGAACTAGCATCAAAGGATTTGTACGTGCCGAGCAAAATTCTCAGGAAGAGAGCCCAAACAGAGGCACATAAAAGCCACCTCAGCCAAATCCAAACCATTAGTGCACTCTTGGAAATGATCCATACAGAGATATGAAAATTGTTTGGGAGAAATGTCTAAGACTAAGAACCCTTTGGAGAGGAGTTTTATAAAAGGATCTTCTTTTATCCAGGCTATTACGGATTACCCCACACCTTTCAAGTTTAAACCGCTTGTGGCCACGCCTAAGTATAACGATAAATTTGATCCCTTCTTACATGTCGAACAATGCCAGGCTACTGCCGATATCTATTTTGTTCCTGACGAGATGACATGTATAGCTTTTTTAAGTACGATCACTGGTCCAGCTCAGATCTGGTACAATAATTTACCCCGAGGACATATTACCAATTTTCATCATCTCGTTGAACTATTCATTAGCAATTTCTACTTTGGAACAAATCCAATCAAGAGGGTAGCCCATTTACTTAGTGTTCTCTAGTGACTAAGAGAAAATACTCGAGAATATATCATTCGTTTTAATAATGAGAATCTGGAGGTAGTTGATTATGAAGAGTAGACGGCCATTGTAGCTTTAATGAGCGGGCTACTTCCTAAAAAACTGTATTATGCATTGGTAAAGGAACCTCTGAAAACCATGACTAAGTTGATGGATAAAACTGATAAGATCTTGAATGTCAACGAGGTTATGATTGCTAAGCAAAACCCCAGGATAGACTCTGAGGGCCAGAAGAGTTCTAAGAAGAAGAAGAAGAAAGATAAGAAAACCTAGAAGCCTAAAAAGTATGAGGAATATACTCCTCTCACTATAGGTGTGTATCACATTCTGGAGGAAATTAATGGCAGTAAGGACTTGAAATTGTCCAGGAAATTGAAATCGCCTCCCAACTGGAGAGACAAGTCTAAGTATTGTGACTTTCATAAAGACCATGGGCATACCACTGATAGTTGCATTGCTTTGAAGAATGAAATCTAATCTCTCATCCGTCGAAGAAAATTAACTAAGTTTATTGGCCGAACTAAAGGTCGGGACATAAGAAAAAGTTCAGAATCCCCTTACAAAAGCAAATATGATAGGAAAAGAGGTTAAGGTGATGATTCTGAATATGACCCCGACCTGTCGAAGAAACCCAGGGAGCCTGAACTTGAGGTGGGCATGATATCTTTTGGTTGTCATTTCATTGCATAAAGGAATGCTGGAGGTGGAGATGAAATAGCTGAGATAAAGGCTTATTTAAATGAGGCCAAATATTAATATTATATTAGGCAAGTTAATTTAACACACGAAGTAGATAGTTAACCCAGAAAGGTGAGTAAAGATAAGCTAGTCATCGGCTTCTATAATAATGACTTGTCAGGAATTTTGTATCCTCATGACTACCCTCTAGTCGTCGCTTTTCGAGTACATCATACCAAGATAGCAGGAATTCTCATGGATAATGGTATCTCATTTGATGTCATGTTCTACAACTGCCTTCATAACTTGGGGTTGCGGGATAGCAAACTAGAAACTTACCATCGGCCCATAATCGATATCTCTAGAGAAAAGGTGTATCCTTTGGGGACTACTAAGCTAGAATAATTGATCATCACTTGGCCAGCAAGCAGAATAGAGAAGATATGCTTCTTTATCCTCGACAAGAATGTTCCCTCAGCTTATAATATTATCCTCGACTGAGTTGGGTTGAAGAAGTTTGAAACAATAGCATCCACAGTTCATCAGTGTATGAAGTTCCCCACTCATTATAGGGTTGGTGTGGTAAAGGGAAATAAGAAGGAAGACAGAGAGTGCTATTATACTTCTATCGACTATAAAGAAGTTCAAAAGAGAACCACCACCTACCAAATCGACATTTGGACCCACATAAAGAAGCTTATTTAGTTAAAGGGCAAGTTATGGAGGCCACGAAAAATATTGTACTAGACGATGAAAAACAGAGAGAACCACTCAGATTGGCTCAAACCTAACACCTCATTTAAACAGGAATTGATTAAATTCCTTAGACAGTGAAAATATGGGTTTGCTTGGGGCCATGAGGATATGCCCGGGATTGACCCCAATTTCATATGTCGTGAACTCAACATCAAAGAAGATGTTGAGACGATCAAGCAGAAACACAGGGTATTTATTCTTGAGAAAAATATGGTTATCCAAGAAGAAGTAAAAAAATTGTAGAAAGCCCATTTTATTAAAGATGTCAAGTATCCCAGTTGGTTAGCCAATATAGTAATGGTCAAAAAGAAGAATGGAAATGGAAAATGTGTGTGGATTTGACACACCTCAATAAAGTATGCCCAAAATATCACTTTCCTTTACTAAGGATTGATCAACTGGTAGATGCAACAGCAAGTCATGAGTTGTTGAGCTTCATGGATGCCTACTCCAATTACAACTAGATCAAAATGAAACCCGATGTTAAAGAAAGCACATCTTTCATCACCAATCGAGGTACCTAATCTACAACGTTATGCCTTCGGGGCTTAAAAATGCTGGAGTAATATACCAGAGACTAGTGAATAAGGTTTTTGAAAAACAAATTGGGAAGAACATAAAAGTATATGTGGATGACATGCTTACCAAGATAAAGGTAGTTGTCAGTCATATCAAAGACCTGAGTCAGACTTTTGATCAGCTGGAAAAACATCAAATGAAGATAAATATGATTAAGTGTGTGTTCGGCTATAAGAAGGAATGTTATTTGGTTTTATTATGAATCAAAGGGGGATCGAAGCTAACCCGAATAAAATAAGGGCACTAATTAAGATGAAATCTCCAACATGCAAGAAAGATGTGCAAAAATTGACTGAAAGAGTAGCTACCCTCAACTGATTTATGTTTAGAGCCAATGATAAGTGCCTACCATTCTTCAAAGTACTCAGAAAAACCTTCGAATGGAATGAATAATGCGAACATACCTTTCAGGAGTTAAAGAAGTACTTGGGGTCTCCACCACTACTCTCCCGACCAGTTCTGGGACCTATATATGGATGTTTTAGAATTCTCCGTTAGCTCGATGTTAATCAGGTTGGAAGATAGAGTTCAAAAGTCAGTGTATTACATAACCAAAGCATTAAAATGAGCCTAACTCAGGTATTCCCGTCGAAAAATTTATCCCTAACCCTTATTGGAGCTTTAAGGAGATGAACCCTACTTTTAATCACACACCATTGTGGTTTACACAGATTTACCTATATGTCGGACTCTTCACAAGCTAGAGTAATCAGGGAGATTGATATCCTGGGTAATTGAGCTGGGAGAATACAAAATCCTTTATGATCCAAGGACAGCGCTGAAAGGATCGGCCATAGCTGACTTTATTATAAAATTCACGTATCCAAAGGCAATTATTACTCCAAGTTTGCATATCAGGTGCACTTTTTTTGGAAGAAAACTCTGTTCCAAAGAAAACTGAAAAGATCGTCAACTAACCTAAAATGTTCATTGCTCAAGAGATGGCTCAAAGGTACAATGAATAAGGAAATAAAATATTCCAACAAGGCATGTTGTCTGAGGAAAGATTTAATAACAACATTCCAGTTTGGAAGTTGTACATAAATGGATCTTTATGTGCTACTGAAAGTGGATCAGGGCTAATCATTGACACTCTAAATGAAATTAATGTGGAGTATGCACTTTATTTTCAGTTCCAATCCTCTAACAATGAAGCAGAGTATGAAACATTTATCACAGGTTTAGGGTTAGCCTTATTATTAGGAGCCGAGCAAGTTATGGCACATAGTGATTCCCAGCTCATTGTTCACCAAGTGCATCAAATATATGAAGTCAAGGGGGATCTCATGATCAAGTATATGTTCAAAATCATGGAAGTCATCTCCAAGTTTGTTGCAATTAAAATGGTGAGAATTCTAAGGATAGAGAATGCCCGAGAAGATGCACTTGCTCGATTGGCCTTAGTAATCATAACAAAACTTAGGAGAACCATCCCTGTGGAAATTCTTAAACATAGAAGCGTAGATGAGGAGGTTATGTTTAGTCTCATTGTGATGGATTTAGGACCTTTATGGATGGATCCTATTCGAAATTACATTGACAAATGTATACTACATGTCGATCCAAAAGAAGCCAAGAAATTAAGGTTCAAGGCAACCAGTTATGTGTTAGAGCGAGGGGTCCTATACAAAATAGGAAACAATATTTCATTGCTTCATTATGTTCACTTAGTCGAGGTACCAGACTTGATCAGATAAGTACATAAAGGTTCCTATGTGACTCATTCATCTGGCTGATTATTAATACACCGAATACTTATGCATGGATACTACTGGCCAACTATGAGAGGAGATTATATTTCCTTTGCAAAGAAGTGTGATAAATGTAATGAGTTTGCCACAATTCACAGAAGACCGGGGGTTGTATTAACTCCCATTACTTCCCCTTAGCCTTTTGCTATCTGGGGAATTGATTTGGTTGACCCATTGTCGAGGACCAAATAAAGGTTCAAATACCTAGTAGTAATAGTGTATAACTTCACCAAATGGGTGGAGGCTATGTAGTTGGTTGAAATGCACTATGAAAGAGTTTTCTAATTCATATAGAAACATATTATATGCAGGTACGGAATGCCATATACCTTCATCACTTATCATGGCACTCAGTTTCATAATAAGAAATTTGAAGAGTATTATATTCAATCCAAGATCCATAAGCTTCACTATGCCCCTAGACACCCATAGTGTAATGGACAAACAAATATTACCAAAAAAACTATACTTAAACGGTTGAAAAAGAGTTTGGATGATGCTAAGGGAAACTAGATAAATGAATTGCACATCGTTCTTTAGGAATATAGAACTAGGTCAAGGATAACCACCGGTGAGACTCCTTACATGTTTACTTTTGGAACTGAAGCTATAGTACCAGCCAAGGTAGGCCTGCTAACTCATAGGGTGTTCAACTTTGATTCCACCGAAAGTGATCTTATGAGGAGATTAGATCTAGACATAATTGAAGAAGTCAAGGAGGGTGTTGCACTTTGAATGACTTCTTATCAATAATGCACTGTTAGATTCTACAATAGGAGGGTCAAGTTGACCAACTTGAAAGAAGGAAGAAGGTAATCCAGAAGGGAAACAAGTTAGAACCAAACTGGTATGGTCCCTACCGCATTTCGATAATTGTCCGACCAGGAACCTATCGCCTAGAGACACTAGAAGTGGAAGAATTTAAAAATCTATGGGACGCTGACCACATCGAAAAATATTATTAGTAATTTTGATTTGAAGTGATCATTTCATCTAATTTAATAAAGTTATGATTTCCTACCAATTATGCTTTCTTTTTATGTTTCTTTTTTCTGAATACGGTGATGATATACATCCCCCAACAAACTAACAAACTTTTCCAACTTCAAAATTCAAACTTTGAAAACTTTGAAAACTTTTTTAGGAAATTTTTGGACTTTATGTATGACTTTGTCTTTGACAGGTCATGAACGCGTAGCCCCATTAAGCCCAATAAAATTTTCCAACATCAAAAAAAGATTTTAGGCTTCATGTATGACTTCGTCTTTATCAATTCACTAACAAGAAGTCCCTACAAGTTCATGTATAACTTAAAGTCAAAAATAAGGAGTTTCACCCAACCAAGTTAAATTCAGGAAAAAACTACATTTCTAATACACTTGGTTACTAATGGTAACTAATACAAACATTTAGTTCTAAAAATATTTATCTAAGTGCTGTAAGGACATTTTTATCATGTCCGAAATGTTTCATTTGGGTATGTCGTACGTCGCTACAAAAGGCATGTATTTTCACGATCTCACACGATGGCCTCAATCCGAATTTCGGGAATCAAGCATTCATTATCTCTATCAAGTGTCCCACATCTGCCTCAACGACTTCACATTCCACGATTTTAGGGAATTTATGCAAGTGGTACGCAAGAGAAGTCAAAATAATGAAAGAAGTCAAGATATGGATGTTCAAGGGCATTTTGATAATTTTACAGCCACCATCCGGAGGACCGGTTAATTGAAAAGTTGAAAAACTCGCCACAACGAAGATATTGGAAGAAACGGCACCTCAATCCGAGCTACGGTGATGAAGCTATGGCCCGTTGAAAATGGAGAAAATTTCGAGAAAAGCCTTGGAAGAATGATGTGCATTTTTAAGCCCCAAACCAGCGAACTTTTGCGACCCGCAGGCCAAACTGGTTCGGGGGGCGAACCGGTTCGGGGTACCTGACGCTGGTAAGATTTATATTCCAAATTATATCACCACTTCAAATCACTTTTGCAAACATGTTGAGCAAAAACCAGCCCTAAATCTGTCATGCCTTCTTAAAGATGTTTTTTAGGCTTTAAGCTCTCCCTATAAATGAACACTTAATTCTCATTTAGCGACGGCACACAATAAACCTTCAAGAGGTCATTTCTACTCATTTAGGAGTATTTTGTGGAGAAGTCAGTCGCTTCTTCATTGCTGCCCATCTGAAGTTCTTGCTGGAGATTCCAATCGACGACATCGAAACCGACACATGCGGGTATTTTCGTATGTCACACTTATTTTCATTATAATCCGTGTAACCGTTCTTTACAAATTATACTGAAAATAATATGGTTTTGCCCTGCGGGGATTTTTCCTGATATTTTGTGTCACATGCTTTATGTTATTTGATAAATCATCTAGATGCATGTTTTTAGGATTTAATTGAAAAACTGTGTTTAATTAAATATCTTCTTTATTTAAACGCATGTTTAGGGGCTGTATTTAATTTGTTTAAAAATAGACTCTAATTAAAAATGGTTTACTTGGAAACTTGCGAATAATTTTTTATTCGATATCACACACCGTACTTACGCACTTTCAAATTGGTATCAGAGCGGGTTGTGCTAATTTATTACGTATTCCTATTTTCCACAAAATTGTGTGATATTAATTTTTTTTAAATCTGTTTTGTGTTTATTCACAATTTTTCAAATGGAACATTCATTTAATATGATGCCTATTTTTGACGGGTCTAATTATGCCTACTGGAAAGCTCGTATGAAATCTTATTTAAAATTCATTGACGAGCGTGTTTGGTTGCTTTGTGAAATTGGGTGGACTCCTCCCACAGTCACCGTTGATAATATCACCTCTTTAAAACCTGTGTCAGCTTGGACTGAAGATGGTTTTAAAATGTCTAATTTTAATTCCCATGGTCTGAGTGCTATTTCTGGAGCTGTCAATTCTGATGAGTTCCGCTGAATTATGACGTGCACCACGTCTAAAGAGGCGTGGGATGTTTTGAAACTGACATATGAGGGTACGAACGCGGTTAAAGAATCAAAGTTACAAAATTTGACCACCCAATTTGAGACTATCACCATGTCTGAGTCTGAATGCTTTGATAATTTTTATGCACGTTTATTGGACATTGTTAACACTTGTTTTAATTTGGGTGACGTGATTGATAACACGCGTGTTGTTAAAAAGATTTTGAGATCTCTTCCAAAACGCTTTATTCCTAAAGTCACTGTTTTGAACTCCTTGGGAAATTTGAAATCACTTAAGTTGGAAGAATTTGTAGGTGATCTTCTAACCTATGAGATTGACATGTTTCCCCAAACCATTAAGGCTAAGGATAGAGGTTTTGCTTTAAAGACTCATTTGAAGAAAAAGAAAGAAAAAGTTTGTGAGTCCAATTATGAGGGAGACATTGATGAGTTGGCCTTATTTGCGAAAAATTTCAAAAAGTTTCTCAAAATTTCTAAAGAAAATTCTTCCAATAAAAAGAGATTTTTTTTATAAAAATAAAAAGGAAAGAAAGACCAAAGAAAGAGGTGAAAGGGAAAAAGAGAGTGACTCAGATGAGGAGTGTGAGGAGGAGTTTGAGAACGTGACTTGTTTTGAATGTGGGGGTAAGGGGCATAAATCGTTTGAGTGTCCTACGTGGCTTAGAAAGAAAGGAAAGAATGTAGCCACGCCCGCCACACTTAGTGATAGTAGTGAAAGTGAGAATGATAAGACTTGTGGTGAGAAGTTTGTTGCTTTTTCGGGTTGTGTGAGCTTACCCTCTTTGTCCCACAATTGTGCTCATGAATGCAATAGTGATGTTTTGAGCGCTTCTTGTGAGGAAGAATGCGAGAGTGAAAGTGGAGATGAAAGTGAGCTCCAAAAAGCGTTTAGAGATTTGTACTCCGAGACCTTGAAATCAAAGAAGTATAATAGAAATTTAGGTCGTCGAATTTTAGATTTGGAGAGAGAGAAGGAGTTTTTAAGAAAGGATTTTGCACATTTAGGTGAGCAAGTTAAGTTTTTGGTCAATACTTCACAAGATTTAACAAAGGTTTTTCATAAGTTGACACCACCTTTTGAAAACCCCTATGCATCTAACGATTGAGGTTTGACTTGCTTACTAGCATAGGATGATTTTCATGACGACATTATTTTCCTATTGCTAGTATGTATCTTATTTGTATAATTTTTACTTTTAGATTTTATTTTAATAAATTTATTTGAAAAATACAAAAAGATTTTTGTATTTTATTTGCACCTTTTATGAATGAGCATTTAAGATAGCCAAGTCACAATTTCATTCCATTTATTCATGTGACTATTTGATAGTGTTTCGAGACGATATATCTTGTCATCTTTGTGCTTTATAATGTTTGGAGTCATTAAGATGTAATTTAGTGTTACTTCCTACATGTTTGACTCATGATTTCCGTTATTGCACACATGCACGGATTTGTTTGATTATTGTACTTGTCTTATCACATGTTGGTTGGGTGTTTTCACTTCAATCCTGTCCTTAAAACGAACCAAGCGTAACAAAACTTGATAAGAAAGGTGTGCATGTAAAAACCGTTTGGTGAGATTGTGTGCTTTTTTTTAAATGGGGAGGGGCTACAAAAGGTAATTATCTATCCTTTACGCTAAAGCCACCATTAAAATGGGCCTAAAAAATTGAGGAATTTTATTATTAGAGGTCCAAAGAGGTTAAAAGAGCCCAAAAAAAATTAAATGCAATAAAAAGCAATACATGCCAAATATGGGCCAATAGGTTTCACCATCAATTATCCAAAGTTTGAGAACTTAGATCACCTCTATTCAAAATATATATCTGAGGGAGTTTGGTTGGAAAAATTAAATGGGTTTGCCCGTACTTGAAGATCTTGAAAAAGCGCTAAATAGTTTTGGACGTTATTGGTGTGGAAATCACTTTGACTTTGATTTGTTGTTTTGATTAAGACGATGTCATCTAAATCCAACAATTTTTACACCTAAGGATACTTTTGGTGTTCATTCGTTAGGAGTACATGTATGCATCGTGCACATATGATTGATTGAGCTTATTTACCTATCGAATGTGTTCACGCCCCTATATTTACGCTATCATCGACTAGGTTGTTTTTGTGTTCTTTCATGGTGTGATTCTTTGTTGAATATTTTGTGTAAAAATTTGAAAAAATAGAAGATTCTTTGATTCTTTGTTGTATATTTTGAGCAAAAATTTAACAAATTCAAAAATAGAACATTTTTTTTGACATTTTCCATGTTTATGTTTCTCATATCTGTCTATTTGGGGACATCATAAAAACGGGGAGAATGAATTATGGGGGAGAAAATCTTGTTGATTTATCAATGATTTGCTTAAGCTTCATTGATCTTTGATTTTTTCATATCATTATATTTCAAACTGTTGCGTGTCACGAATATCTGGTTTTTCTCATGTGTGTAGGTTCAAAGTTGATATCTATTGGATTGCACACCCTGATGAGAAAATCTTTGGGAGTTTTTGAAGTGTTGAAGTTTTGAAGATGTTGAAGTTTGATTGAAGACATGTCACTTAATATTCTCAGTTTGAGGGTGTAATGGGGATATTATGTTATATGTCATTTATTTTTGGGAGTTTACATAATTTGGATTTTTTTATGTATGTACCGGCATAGACATAGTGGGAGATTTATAAGGACATTTTTATCATGTCCGAAATGTTTCATTTGGGTATGTCGTACACCGCTACAAAAGGCACGTCTTTTCACGATCTGACACGACTGCCTCAATCCAAATTCCAAGAATCAAGCATTCATCATCACCATCAAGTGTCCCACATCTGCCTCAATGACTTCACGTTCCATGATTTTAGGGACTTTATGCAAGTGGTACGCAAGAGAAGTCAAAACAATGAAAGAAGGCAAGATATGGATGTTTGAGGGAATTTTGGTAATTTTACAGCCACCGTCCGAAGGACCGATCAACTGAAAAGTTAAAGATCTCACCACAATGAAGATACTGGAAGAAACGGCACCTCAATTCGAGCTACGGTGAATAAGTTATAGCCCATTGAAAATGGAGAAAACTTCGAGAAAAGCCTTGGAAGAATGATGTGCATTTTTAAGCCCCAAACCAGCGAACTTTTGCGAACCGTAGGCCAAATCGGTTCGCGGTACACCCGAATCGGTTCTTAAAGATGTTTTTTAGGCTTTAAGCTCTCCCTATAAATGCACACTTAATTCCCATTTAGCGACGGCACACAATAAACCTTCAAGAGGTCATTTCTACTTATTTAGGAGTATTTTGTGGAGAAGCCAGTCGCTTCTTCATTGTTTACCATCTGGAGTTCTTGCGGGAGATTACAATCGATGACATCGAAACCGACACCTGCAGGTATTTTCGTATGTCACACTTATTTTCATTATAATTCGTGTAACCGTTCTTTACAAATTATACTGAAAATAATATGGTTGTCCTGCGGGGATTTTTCCTGATATTTTGTGTCACATGCTTTATGTTATTTGATAAATCATCTAGATGCATGTTTTTAGGATTTAATTGAAAAACTATTTCAATTAAATATCTTCTTTATTTAAACGCATGTTTAGGGGCTGTATTTAATTTGTTTAAAAATAGACTCTAATTAAAAATGGTTTACTTGGAAACTTGTGAATAATTTTTTATTCGATATCACACACCGTACTTACGCACTTTCAAGTGCATTAGTAGAACTTAAGGCCCTATAACTCAAGTTTAGAACTTGACCAGACACAAATCAATTAAGCCGGTTAGTTTGGTTAAAGTTTAATTATGTATTAAAGACTAAAGTACATAAATAAACATGTATGTCAAAAAATAGACTTTTTATTCCATCAAATTTTTGTACAATTAAAAACAAAAATGAGATCATTCTACGAGACGTTTTCCTTCAGCGTTATCATTCCAACAAGAGTAACATTAAAAGTGTTGGGAAAATTTGTAGTTATAAAATCTCTCAACCTATTATGCCCTGTGCTACTCGGCTGATCCAACATATGAGGAAGCGTATGTACTCATCTTCACCCTGAAGACCATAATCCCTTAAGTATTTTCTCACTAAGCTTTGGGTAATGGAGTTGGTCAAAATCCACTCGGCATCAATCTTGAATGGAGGGTCAGGATAATCTAACATTCATGGGTCATGCCAATGCCATAAATCACTCTTTCCATCTACCTTTAGCAACCCCAACATGTTTAATTAACCCCATTTGTATCATTACCGATGAGTTTGCTCCCGATGATCATACAAGTAAGTTAAGTCCTCATCATAGCCATCCATCCATACAATTTTGGGTCTTTATGGAAGTGGAAAGTTAGTCGGTCCACCCTATCTCGAAGCTTGTTGATGGTCTTATCTTTCTCTTTTAATAATGTTTCTTGGTCGCTTAAGGTATTTTTAGTTTTTTCTCCATCCTCAGTTGGCCGAGAAACAACCACTTATTTGGAAGACTGGATAGATTTAGTCTTCTTCTTCTTCAAGTTCTCAAGCTCCTTCAATAGTTTCGCGTTCTCAAGATCCCAGAAAGTAGAACCTTCACTCGGCGCAATCTCAGCTGACCTTTTCAAGCTCTCTAACTCATTCCTTAAATTGACATTCTCCTATTCAAGAAGAGTGGCAACATCCCTAGAACTTTCCACTTCTCTATTCAATAGGAATTCTTTCTTCCTGAAAGAAGATGTGATCTCTTCAGCTTCTTGTTAAAATCCTAACCTTCACTCAATGCCTCATATTTGGATTTGTAATCATAATGGAGCAGAGCCTGAGAAAGATTATGATGCTCTTACAGTTGCTCGATCATCTCATAGCATGCAGTGTTATTCACCACTACCCTATCAAAAATATTATTCAAATGTACATAAAATTCCTTTATTTAATCTCAAGCATCTACACCGAGCAATCCTTCTAACTCTGTTTCAGTCAAACTCACGTGGCTAACTTCAAGTAAATTGTTTCAACTTTTTAGAAAGTTGGATTTAGCAGAAATGATTATAGTCATCCTGGCATCAAATTGGAAAATTGTAAGTATAAGAACACAAGTTTGACTAAGGAAAACAAATAATGGCAATCAAATAATGAAGAATATCAGAGGGATTAAAAAACTTCATCATTTAATTAACAAATAAAGGATTACAATTGTATTTCCATTACAAGTTAAGAGAGCAAAAAAGGAAAAATAAACATTCAAACGGAAAATGGGCTAAAACTAGCTAAAGGAGTTACATATTCTCTTTGTCTTTAGCAGCTACTTCAGGATGAGGTAGGTCGGATACAACAGTTGGCATCACATAGTACTCCCCAGAAACCTCATCATCATAAATCTCCTCATCAAAGTTAGGAGGATTGCCTGGATTGTGCCTCTGGAACAGTTCAGAGTCTGCCAGTGTGCCAACCTCCTTTAAAGCGTCCAACCAACCATCCTTGTAAAAAAATTTCTTGGCATATTCAATCTGGATGGTGGCAGTGACGAACGCTTTATCGCAGCCTTTGTTGTAGGCCTCCTGCTTGTCTTTCTTGCTCTTGGCCTTCAAATCCAAGAACTTCTTCTTATCGGCGGCTACCTCAGTAGTCAAATTAATGGTTTTCTCCTCGATAGACTTCTCCCTGCTCTCAGCTTCTTTTAAATTCTCCTCGACTGATGTTGCTCTATCTTCATATAACTGGAGTCTTCTTGCCAAGCCTTTTTCTCTTTCTCCAAGGCTTCCCCGGAATCCTTCAAGGACTTCTTTAAGCCTTCAAAGTATTCTTCTACATCAATCGAGGAAGACTTTAATCGGTCATCCTTAATCAAAAGTTGGTTATAATTGACCAAGAACTGCAAAAGAAAAAAGAGATAATATCAATATAAAAGGTGTTCAACAGAAACTGTTAAAATAAAATGAAGGACTAAAATACTTACAAATGCTAGATTTTGGTTAAACCTTTCCACTAAACGGACTCTGGACAATGGGGCGGTAGTCGACCTATCTACTAAAAGGACTCCAAGCCCAATCAATGTCTGGTTAACCCAGGGTTCACTTCCAAAGAGGCAAACTCAATACCACCTTGGTATGTAAGGACTTTTTGGTCCAGTTCCTAATTGGCTGGACCTCTCTCTAACTTCTTGAACAGGGGCTCAATACTTCTTATTTCATCTAGATTGAGGACATGAGGCCTCTTGTCAGTGTTTGTACTTTTCTTGGTATGAGGGGGAGAATTGACCAATAGATGGGGGATTCTTATCTTTACCATTTCTATTGAAGGTGAAGTTGGGATGGCTGTGATATGAAGGAATTCGAGGCTGTGATATGAAGGAAGATGATGTTCCTCTTAATGTAAAATCTCTCTATTCTAGGTGAATTTGCAGCAGAGGAGGTAAAAATCGGCTCCTTGTCCAAGTTTATGGGGGACTAAGGCAGAATAATTGTTAGTCAAGCAATAAATGAAGTGATGGAGCTCTTGTATTCTAGAAAAACATAGGTTGGTCGGGGATGTTCTTCTCCCAGTCTTAAGTGAATGGCTCCCAAGTATTTAAGATCATCAGTATTAACTTTTCCTTCCTTCGAACACTTCTTTTTTCTCTCCTCCGCATAAGAACAAAGCCAAATAGTTAGTCGACATATCATCAAACAATTAATACACATGATGAGAAAGTGAAAATCAAAATATTGTGCGACCTATGTCATGCCCTTCTTGGGGGCATCTAAGTCCAGTATATATTACCCCCTTAGTAAGGGGGCATATTGCTAGCTCTTCACTACTAATAGTCCCATAAATTCTTATTTGAATCTGGTAGATTGACCACCAATGCCCTATTGGCGTGCCTAATTTTCAGATAATAAGTATTATCACAGGTGGTTTCCCATCTGTAACAGAACATCAACTCAGGGATGCCAATACTAGTCCCATTGATTAAATTTAACCTATTTACCCCTATTCACCACTCTCCATGTAGTGGGGGCTACCCTTGCTAGGACTACATCAAAATATTGGCAAAATTAAAGAAAAGCGGATTTGTGGAAAAATTGAGGCCACATTCAGCAATGAATAAGGTGGGGGTCCAGTGACAAAACATCAACAGGACCACTTGTCATTTCTAAACTCACCCAACTAGGTATTTTTCTTATCTCCCTAAACTC
This sequence comes from Sambucus nigra, assembly GCA_949130495.1. Lineage (NCBI taxonomy): Eukaryota > Viridiplantae > Streptophyta > Magnoliopsida > Dipsacales > Adoxaceae > Sambucus > Sambucus nigra. The sequence continues at coordinate 337,302,763 of OX422223.1, forward strand.
CTTTAAGGAACTTTCAACTATAATATACACCATGTTTGAAAGGAAAAAAATCAAAAAGATGAAGAATAAGTAAAGAAAGCTTACAGAGTTTGAGAAGAAATGACAAAGAGCAAACAGCAAAAGAAAAAAAAAAGCTTCAGAATAAAGAAAAAATTTGAGTTCAAAGTTTGGTGATGAAAAAAAATAAGGGGAAACCTTCGTCCTTTTATATCTTACCTCGGGAGTTGAAAAATATATGAAGCATGGAGCATTGGGGGCAATTGTATTGAGACAAATTATTCATGCTATATGGACTTATGATATTGGGACAGTTGTCCTCATGAGTATACACTTCAGAGCTTTATTTACATTTAGTCGGCTCCAGAACTACTTGGTTGGCGTATTGGTTGACCAGCTTAAGAAAATCAACCATCATAAAGGAGAAAGTTTATTCACATGGGAATTATCAAGAGACATTTCACGCGTACCTCAAAAGATCAATAGTCTCATTCATTATGTACGGGTGTAAATGCCTGGATATATACAGGAATTTCGCCGCTTAGTGTCCTAACGATTATAAATATCTTATTTTCCTTAGCTCAAGGGATAAGTCTAGCACACACAAGCAAGACTACTAAGAATTTTATGTAACAATCTTCAATTATAATACCATAAGAGTGGACGTAGGCTTTTCCTAAGCTGAACCACTTTAAAAATATTTGTTGTTCCTTATTATTCTCATTTAATTTACTCAACTAATTATCCGTGATTATGAAATTGGTTATTATTACCGAAGATAAAGTATCTACCAATTTTGGACTTCAAAAATGAGTAAGGTGACCTTTCCTATCGTAATATATGCAAGCGTGGACATGAGGATGTTATGTTTGGGTTGACATTTTCTAACATCCCTAGCAATGATTGACTCTCTTGAAACTTTGGTATTGGCTTTAGCAGCAAAATTATTAATACCATCGAGGCCAATCCCATAATTTTCATATTTGATTCCGATGGTGCCTAAAATTTCCAACTTTTTTTAGCTATACTCCAAATTAAATTTGACATTACTTAAGTCTATTAATTTCTCTTATAACTCCACAATCCTAGACTCGAGCAAACGTTTAAACTCTTCAAACTCAAGAACATCCTTCTTTAAAATCTCCATCAAACCATGAGGCTTATCTCTCTCACCCTCAATATACTCGAGCTTCTCCTTAAGAGCCTTCTCACGTTCCCCGACTGTTTAATTAAATTAGCATCATCATTTCCTACGTCACGTTCCTTCATCTAAGCTTCTAAATGCAAGTTGGCCTTATTCAACTTAAATCGATATATAACTCCCGAAAGTCCACTTGAAGATCATTCTCCTCCATGTCTTCTTCTTATTCTTCTTCTTCTTCTTCTCCATCGCTCCTCACATGGGAATCACAAGATCGAACCTCGAAAGCATCACGCAAATGATCATCTTTAACAACGGAAGAATTTTCATTTAAGCCCGCATGACTAGCAGTGAACGCGATGTAATTAGTCTCGGTGAGGGTTCACATTCTCTTCTAAATCATTATCATTAAGGGTGGTATTGTATACGTTTGGTTTCTTACCCTCCTTCCTTAGTCTAGTGGGACACCCATGAGAATAATTCCCAAAACTTTGGCATTAAAAAAACTTATCACGATTATCCACCTTCTTAGGACCATCCATCTTCTTCATATCACGGTCCTTAAAGTTCTTAGGTTTCTTCTCAAAACTATTACATTCTATAAAATTAAGAAACTTCTTGAACTTTCTAGCTATCTCTTCAGCATCAAGCTCATTGTCACTAGCGGTTTTGATGTCTAAAAATGGAGTGGGTCCAAATTTATAGTCAGAGATAAAATAAAGATAATCAAGCAAGACAACACATAACAAAAAGGTTTTTAAAGTGGTTCAGCTATGAGAAAAGCCTACGTCCACTATTTTTTGTATTTCTAGCGATTACAATAGCTCAGGGTTTAGTGTATTTATGCCTAATTGAATTATTCCCTTGAACTAAGGAATATAATGTATTTATAGTGGTTAGGAACCCAATAAATGTAATGCCTTTATATATTCAGGCATTTACATATGTATGCAATAAATAAGACTGCTGATATTCATAGGTACGTGTAAAAGAGTTGTTAATTATTCCATTCGAGTGACTTTTGTTATTCTTTATGATTCGTATTCTTGAGGTTGGTCAGTCAGTTAGCCGACAAAGTTTCTCTGGAGACAACCAAGAAAGTAAGCATTGTGAGAACTACCACGTAGGAAGACAGGTGTCCATTTCTCATTAGTCCACGTAGATGAATAATTTTTACATATAACAAAAGCCCACAATTCTCCATGCTTAATGACTGATTGAAAGTATAGAGTATTTGTTCCAAAATTTTGCTCGGGGTCCTATCTGGGAGTTGGTCAGTAGTCAACCTCCTGGACTTGTAAAAAAATTTATCAGTACATATTATAATGGCATTTTTCTATAGTTCAAACTTCAGCAAACCGCCAAAGGGTACGCTGTGCTTTCTGCATTTTAGGAAGCATATGCGACTGCCAGTAGTTCAATTATTTATTCAGTTCAATTATTTCATTTTTATTTTTGAGCAAACTATAAAAGGACGGTTGTTTCCCTACACTTCTCTTCACCTCAAAATTTCTGAAATTAGGCTCTCTCTTTATTCTCAAACTTTCTTTCTCTACTTTTTCTTTTTGTCGTTGTTTTTCAAAGTCTATAAGCTTTCTTACCATTCCTTTCTTTGATTTTTTTGTCTTTCAAACATGGTGTACATTGTAGATGACGGTTACTTAGAAGATTTAGGTAAAGAAGAACGATTCCCAGTTGGTTAGTTTTGGAGATAATCAGTGGCCTTATTGATATGGTCATTGGATCCCAACTTTGTTCATTATTGAGTATGGTATCACTTTTCCCCCATATCCACTTTTCTTCAATTTTTCCAGTATTTTGATATACTTCCATCGAGATTATCCCCCAATACATGGAGGGTTATAAATGGGGTAAATAGGTTAAACGAAATTCATGGGACTCGTATTGGGATTCTCGAGTTGATGTTCTGTTACAAGTGGGGAACCACAGGTGATTATACCTATTATATGAAGACCAGACATGCTAATAGGGCATTGACGGTTAACTTTCTAGACTCAAAGATTATTAGGACTATGGTGTTGTATTGAAGAATTGGCAATATTCCCCCTTCCTAAAGGGATAACATACATTGGACCCAGGTGTCCCCAGGAAGGGGGTGGCATAGGCATACATTTATTTTTATTTTTAATTTCTTCCCATGTTTGCTAACTGTTTAATGATTTGTTAACTAACTGTCTCGCTTTGTTTCTGTGTAGAGTAAAGCAAAAATAAATGCCTAGGGGAAAGTGAGGTTAATATTCCCAACCTCAAATACTTATGGGCTATCCACCAAAGAGCAGGTGAAGAGCATCCCCAAGAAGCTTATGTTCTACTACAATACAGGAATTATGTTACCTCATTTGTTTCCCAACCAACAATCATCCTGCCTTAGTCCCCTATCAACTTATACGAGGAAATAGTTTCTAGCTCCTCTAGTGCTGAGTCAACTAGAGTAGATAAAGAGCTTACACAAGGAGGAACCCCATTTTCCTTTGAATCACATGTCATTATAATCATCCCAACTTCACCCTCTGCAAAAATGGTGAAGAGAAAAATTCAAAGCTTGTTGAATGGATCTGGATCTCCCCCTCTTGCCAAGAAAAATAATGTTGTCGATTAGAGGCCTCGGATTGCTGATAACAGTCCTCAAGTCTTCAATCCTGAAGAAGTAAGGATTATTGAGCCTCAATTCAAGAGGTTAAAGAAAGGTTTTCCCATACACTAAGAATTGACCCAAAAATCCTCTACCTACCAAGGTAGGATTGATGATGCCTCTGTGATAATCAACCCTGGATTGTCCAGGGGTTTGATAAAGGTATGAACTCTTCCAATGGATAGGTCAATGGTAGTATAGATGTCCAGAGCTCGATTGGTTGAAAGGGCTAGTCAGAACTTGGCCTTAGTAAGTGCTTAACTTTTTTGTTTATCTTCAATAAGTTTACTGAACTTCTTTTGTACTGATGTTGCATATTTATTCTTTTATATTTCTTTTTTATGATAACAAAATGCTGGAAAAGGACGACCATCTGAAATCTTTCTCAGTAGATGTGGAATAAGACATTAAAGGCATATAAAAATATTTAAAGGATTCAGAAAAAGCTATTGAGAATGAGAGAATGTCCGGGGGAGATAAAGTTCGGGCGACTGAAGACAGAGTTTCTTCTATTGAGGGTAAATTGAAGGAAGTAGAGAATAAGGTCGAACTTGAGGATAAGGTCACCACTTTGACTAATGAGGTCTCTTCAAAGGAAAAATAATTATTGGAGCAAAAGCCTAAGAATAAATATTATAAGAAGGAAGCCGCCAATAAAGGATGGGATAAGTTATTTGATGTTGCAGTCATCCAAATTGAGTATGCCGAGAAGCTCTCTTATAATGATGGTTAGTTAGATGCTTTGAAGGAGATCAACATGCAGCTAAACTCAAAATTATTTCAAATGCATAACCTAGGAAGCCCTCCCAACTTGGATGAAGAGTTCAGTGAAGAAGAGGGTTATGGGGAATCTTCCATGGTGTCAGATGATATAGCCAACCTACCTCCCCCTGACCAAGCAACCAAGGATAAGGAGAAAGTTCAACTCCTTTAGCTAATCTTTGCCTATTTTTTTATGTATTTTTCTTTTGTTATTTCTTCTTTCTTCATTTGTAATGGAACCACCCTTGTAATCCTTGATTTATTAATGAAATGAGCTTGTTCAGTATTTCTAGTGCTCTTTGGTATTTTTCACTTATTTGATTATTATTGTTTGTCTTCCTTGGTCGAACTTATGTTCTTATACTTGTGAATTTCCAGTTTGATGTCAGGAATAATATGATAATTTATGCTAAATTCAACCTGTTGAGACGTTGCAACAGTCTTCTTGAAGCTGGTCATGTATCTTTGACTGAAATAGAGTTGGTGGGGTTGCTCGGTACAGATGCCTCTAACCAAACGAAAGATGTTACGTTCATCTTCATTGTCTTTTTGATAGGGCTATGACGAACAACGCTGCCTACTATGGGATGATTGAACAGTTATAATAATATCACTATCTTTTTTAGACATTGCTACACTCTGATTGTGAAGATAAGTATGAGGCCTTGAGCGCAGGTTGGGGGTTGATAAGAAGTTGAAAGAAATCATATTTTCCTTGAAAAATAAGGAAATTGTGTTAAATAAAGAAGCATAAACTGCTCAGAAGATTTTTGCACTCCTGGAAAAAGAATACAATGCCTTGAGGAATGAGCTAGATAGTCTAAAGAAGACGGTTGATACTGGGCCAAATAAAGGAGTCTCTTTCTTGGAGATAGAGAATGACAAATTGCTAAAGGAACTAGAGAACTTACTGAAGAAAAAAACTAAG